>BOPP01000125.1:2512453-2550287 GCA_017312745.1 Gryllus bimaculatus | reverse complement strand
CGCCCACGTCCTTCCCTAACTCAGACCGCTCAATGACGGACCCGGGGTGCCAAACACGTAGTACATGCAGAGTGATGTCAACCACTAATGTGAACAATTATTTAGGCAAAGCATACTTTTGCAATACTGAAAGGGTTTTTCGACTTAATGCAGCAAAGACAGACGTATGTGAGTGCGAGTTTTCGCCATCTCGTTTGGTTGTGTTAACTCCACACAATTGAGTTCCAGTACTTCAGAATTTTAATAGCTGTCAATTCCAACAAAAATAATCCAAATAAATTACGTTTGTATTCGAGGTGGCCATATCAGTAGCCACGGCCCCGCCACCGCCCCGCCACGCCCCGCGCACGCCCCGCCACGCCCCGCACAGCCCCGCCACGCCCGCCACGCCCCCCACGGCCCCGCCACGCCCCCGCCACGCCCCGCCACGGCCCCGCACGCCGCCCGAAACCACGCCCCCGCCACGCCCCACCACGCCCCGCCACGCCCCGCCACGCCGCCACGCCCCGCCACGCCCGCCACGCCCCGCCCACGACCCGCCACGCCCCGCCACGCCCCGCCCACGCCCCGCCACCCCCGCCACCGCCCCGCCACGCACGCCCCGCCACGCCCCGCCACGCCCCGCACGCCCCGCCACGCCCCGCCACGCCCCGCCACGCCCCGCCCACGCCCGCCACGCCCGCCACGCCCCGCCCACGCCAAACCGCCACGCCCCGGCCACGCCCCGCCACTTCCCCGCCACGCCCGCCACGCCCCGCCACGCCCCGCACGCCCCGCCACGCCAGCCACCCCAGACCACGCCCAGCCACGCTCGCTACGGCCGGCCCCTCCACGTCACACCACAACCCGCAACGCTATGCGGCCCCATTTCTCGCAGGGCTACGCGCAGCATAAGCACTCTGTTTTGCGCTGCAATTGAATTTCGGGCGCCGTCCATCTTGGCGCGGCAGAGCGCGCTCGATCATTGCGTTAGACCCCTCACTCCCAAACTCTGCTGCCCACTCCCTTCACACGTCGACGCTTTCAATTTTTATTTTTTTGAGTTTGTACCGCTATGTCTTGAAACCAGCAAGGAAAATAATGATGACAGATCAGGAATGAAATTATTAACGTATTTCCATATACCTTGATTCAAAATTGATTGAATACTAGGTGTGTCCGGCACAACTGATTTGGTCATTAGTTCCGTAAGTATTGTGCGTGTTTTATTACAGTCAATGGCAGTGTTATCCTCCCCCCGCTGGATGGTGATATCCAGAGTCAAACTACATATTAGCTTGCAAGTTATTTTCCCAACCAGCTATCATCCATCATCGAGGCACTGTTCAAGGCTGGACAAGCTCTAAGCTCCTGACAGCTCTCCCAATATGTGTTGTAGTGTGGTCCTTGTAAGCAGGTGATGTACGCAAGGGATGAGGTTAGAACAAGAAAGAAGGTTGAGAAATTGGAAAGGGGATTGAGCTAAGTTCCATTTTGGTACAAAGAAAAATAATTAGGTAGCTTTTCAACAATACTCATTACACCAACCCACTTTTTACACCTGTGTATTAACATTTCTAGGTATCTGAAAAATACTACGAATTTTCGTTCGCAAAACGGTAAAAAAACTTATTTTGTCCCTCACTTTCATCTGAAACTACTTCCCGAAGGTTTTTTTCAGTGTTAATTAGTGGTTGACGACGCAGTGTGCCCACTTTGGACTGTAGTATGAATGGTCCAACTCCTTGAAGACATCGTTTCACAATATTCTTTGCAATATGAAGAGTAAAGACAGGTACGTTGACGTGAAGAAGCTTAACACCATGCTGTTTCATGCATCGCATCGACTTCAAGTAACTCTCTCCACAAAATGGACTGGTATGTCGGCTTCAAACATGCATCATTACAACCATTCGTCTTCTTTTAATAACATTACATCACATATGAGCTGCCTTCACGATATGCGAGCATTTTCCTCTTCTATCTGCATTTCCCTACCATACATGAATCTTCATCTTCTTCATATCTCCGCCTACATCCTGGATCCACCTTGTTCATCGTCTTCGAACTCCAATTATTTTACCACGTTGCAAAATGTTTAGACAATCTATCTGCTCCCTTTCGTTGCATATGACCCAGCTAGGACAATCTACGTGATTTCACAAATCCAACTCTATCCTTTCCTTCCAAAATGAGATTAATTTCCTTATTGTATCTTATTCTCCATCTATCTCACTTTTTAAGTGGACCATAGATTTGTCTGATCACTTTTCTTTCAAATCTACGGAGGGTCTTCACATCGTTAATGGTTAAAGTCCATGCTTCTGCTCCATAGGTGACTACTGGTCTGATAATTATTTTATATAGTTTGAATTTTGTTTTTCTAGTCAAAGGTATAATTTTTAGAAGTTTCATATTTTCGAAATAGTCTTTAATGCCAAGCAATTAATGAGACCACTCTGATTAATTTCTTCAGAAATGTTTTGTATTAATGAGGCTTACTCCAAAATATGTAAATTTACAAACTCCTTCAAAAATATATCCATTTATCGTTTTACTTTGCAATCTCCTCCTAGACGTATTTGCTGACATTCTTAAGAACTTAGTTTTGCATTCATTTATATAAGGACGAGTTTCTTACTATGTCTTTCCAGTTTTCTAAACATGCCTTCTAGGCTATATCTATTTCTTGCTATTAGCACCATATCGTCGGCATACGAAAGACATTGTGTATAGAGTTATAAAATCTACTTCCTCTAACATTAAGATCCCTAATTTAACTACGAAGTGGTAGGTTAAAATCAGTTGCAGAAAGCGAATCTCCCAGTTTAACACCTGATGTCATTTTAAAACTCCCACTTACTCTACCCCTATACATACATTGGACTCTGCAGACAGATATTTTGGACCATTGCAGTTTTAACGGGTGTAATTAGTATATTGAGCAATTCTTCTTTCCTCAAAATAATAAATAGTTGCTTCCATTTGATACTACCAAAAGCTTGCTTGGAATCGATAAAGAGCATATGTACATCTATATTATTTCAACAATTAAAGATAAGTATTCTATACTGATCACAAGCATTTCCCTTATACGACCAGAACCAGAACGACCAGACCAGAAAATTATGGAACCACCTTTACGTCGCTGGGACATGCTTCCAATTTGCTTGGTGACGTGTAGGAGTTTCGTCATTTCCATTTACACAATTTTCCGTATCAAACCTCTCACACTAATGTATTATATTATGTTCTTTCAAACAATTTTTCTTTTTGTCTTTTTGAGACGGGTGAACAAAGTGTTTATCACATTTTTTTGTCTACCGTACTTTGCATCTGAACTCAAGCAGCATTCTTTTCGAAATATCCAGAATGGTTTGAATTTATTTTCTGGATTCTATCTAAATTTTTAAACCACGACTTGTAATACGAAATTAAACTTTGATTTAAACATGTTTATTTTTATTACAATCGTCAAATTGGTAGTGAATTACTGAAGATTTTAATTTTTGATTGAGAAACGTTATCTCGTTAATCCAAGATTATCTCTTCAAACATTTGCTAGTAATTAATTAAATATACATTATCCCTATATTTGAATTTCTCACTAAATAATATAATCCCTGTCACTAATTGCTTACTGAGTTGCTCACCGATGAACTGAGGAATTGGAAAGAAATTTGTACACTGCTAATGTCTTTGGGACTTTATTTTGTTTTTAATTGTAGGGTTTCATTTCATCTACTTCCATTGAAGGATTGCCGAAACTGTACTCTGAACTAAATAAATAAATTCAGTTTTGTTTTGAGAATTATATAAAGCACAGAAAGGAATAATCTTATTTCAAAATCAAAGACAAAATTCGTAATTAGTTGAGTTTTCTGTGACGGTTAGTTATTAACAGTAATAATACTGTTTGAGTTCATGGAAAAGAATAAATTGCTCTTAATATTATTAAATGATAATTGAGTTTCATTGTACGCCTGGCATTTTATTTGACTTTATAAGTTGTACGTTGCAAACATTACGTTCGGACTGTTAATTCCTTGCCAGCCGGAAGGGCTCAAATGTACTCCTTTAATAAATGGATTTTAAAAATGTGAAAATGGAATAAACTCTCATTACATCCGCAAACAAATAATTTTTCACAGAATTCACAACTCAGGGCTCAACTCTGATTGTTCATACATGAAAGACTAAATATCTCAAGAAAAGAGAAAAAAGGCAAACCGGCAGAGAAAACAAACACTTGAAATTAGTTCGACATTCCATGCAGAAGGCAATCGACATCTCGGTTCGCGAAAACAGATCGCAATGTGAAAGGAATCGAAAAAGGGATTCAACGAGTTCCCACTTCACCCAATAGTTCATTTATCGGCAAAGATGGCTCAGTGCATCAACTGATGTCATTGCAGTGCCTCTGATCTCAAGGTCCTAAGGTTCGAGTCCCGACGATAGCAAGTTTTTTGACATTAGCTACATAGGTCGAGTTCAGTCGCTGTCTGGATTCTAGCGGCCGGCTGCTCTGATAGGTAGTCTTTCGTGGTTTCCATGATCAACACCAGCCGGAGCAGTACGTAAACAAACGGGCCATGGGCCGCGTGCGATCTTTCCTTCCTCTTCCTTGTCCTATCTCCTCTTTCACACACACACAAACTCACAATCAATAAGATACCACATTTTTCAAGAGCTTCCAACTTGTCCTGACTGAGGCGATGCTCCGCTGGTGGAAGATACCTGGTGGGGGAAAGTCCCCGCAAGCCCACGAAGTTCTGCGGCCGGTTTTCGCCATCCACAGGGGGAAGATAACCACCATGTTCCGCGATAAAACATGCTCTATACATATGAGACTAATGACATTAGCAGTGGTTGCACCCGCAATCAATACTCAATCAATAAATCAACCTTAGCTAGTCTCTCCATTAGTTTCGTCCATTACCTACACCCTCGTTGCTTCGAGTAATTCCTTCACCTAGGCAGAATGCCGAGGCCTTTGGACGGAAAGGAAATTGAGATTTTGTTGATAAAAAATAATATTGAAGCAGAAATACTGCGTCAATAGCATAGTGCAGCGTATTGTGACGCTTAAAACAGTTTTAAATGTACTTTCATATTTATTAGTTTGAAACTTTTGTTTAGCTAGGACGCGAAAGAAGTGACAGATACTCTTTAGTAGGCGCGCTGAATGACATCTCGCTTACACCAAATGGTGAGCCGAAAGAGTTCGAACCGTGTGTGATGATGAACTATCACACAATGTTACCTGACTGTAAGAATTCGTTCGTTCAAGAATAATTACAACTGAATCATTAAATTTCGTACAGTATTAATCGAAACAAAAATATATTTAATTAAGCTTTTACTGCAACGACTGCTTCAATGAGCTTACCTCGTATCTATGCAAATAAGCAAAATATATTGATTTCTTACTACAGAATGATGTAGAACTTGATGAAATAATCCTTTGTTGGTTGATTGATTATTTGAATGATAGGTTGTTTTCGGGCATGTGAACTGTCACGTTATTTTATCCCGTTAGTGTAGTGAATGTTTTATCCTGGGAGGTGGCGGTGTTCTTCTCCCACTGGATGGTCAGTTTTACGTCGGTTGGCGGCCTCCAGTTTTCTTCCTTGACAGGTCGCTGCTGAGAAACGCTGTACACTCCTAACTTATCTTTCAATGTGTATTGTAGTGCAGTGCATGCGAGTCAGAGAGTGAGAGAAATAGGGAGTACGAGTAAAAAAGAAGGGGAGACTAAATGAAGGTTGAAAAAAGAACAAGGGAGAGGACGGAAAGATCCCGTACGGTTCGTGGCCCGTTTGATAGCGAACTGCTCCGGCATTCGCCTGGTGTTAATCGGAGAAACCACGGAGAACTGCCCATCATTCTACCTGGCCGCTAAAATTCTCTTCCTAAAAGCGGCAAAATTCGACCTAGCTAAGTATCTGTTCTGTTCATGTTCTTGGGCTAGCGGTAGCTAGTAGCTAATACAGTAAATTTACCATTGTGGGTCTAAAACTTCCGGTCAGAGGCGCTGCACAGTTGTGTTGGCTCTGAACTAAAGCCAACCGGAACATTGAATATTTACGGCTTGAACAAATACACCCAGAATTACTAACATGCATTACGGATATATTTAAATATATTTTCCGTTTTAGAAAAAGGGACAATGTGGCAACACTCTCTGAGCCCCCGCTGCGGCCTCTGCCGCTTGAGTCAAAAGTGCTCGGACTCGTTGCGCCGACGGCAGCGCCCCCGCTGGGCAGCACGGCCAGTCGTACATGCAGATTCCATTTCCCTGCGATGAATGCGCGTTATTTACATACAAATGTACGCCGATGCCTTTGACCGGTGAAAAGCGACGGCCGTGGCCCTAGCACTAGCCCTCGAGAACTCACTGCCAGCCAATTACGGGGCCTAAGCTGATCCAACAGGGTCGCGGGCGGGGGCAGAGGCAGGCATCGCGCGGAGGTGCCTCGGGATACAGCTTCCCAAACACACTTCCTCCTCTCTCCTCACTTCCTCCTCTCTCCTCACTTTCTCCCTCTCTCCTCACTTTCTCCTCTCTCCTCACGTTCTCTCTCTCCCTCACTTTCTCTCTCTCCTCACTTTCCCTTCTCTCCTCACTTTTCTCCTCTTCCTTCACCTTTTCCTCTCTCCTCACTTTCTCCTCTCTCCTCACTTTCTCCTCTCTCCTCACTTCCTCCCTCTCCACACTTCCTCCTCGCTCCACACTCCTCCTCCTCTTCTCGTTCCCCCCGCACCCCTATTCTCTTTCCCTCTCTTTCCCTCTTTCTTCTCCCTACTGTCTTCTGTCCTTCAGCTCTCTTCGCCCATCCGTGTTCGCTCCCTTTCGCCACGCTTCGGCCCGTCAAGCGTCTTGCCTCTCCTCATTTTTCTCTAATACCATTTCACTTTCAAGCGCAGCCCCCTCCTCTCCGTTTCGCTTCCCACTCCTCTCCTCCCTGCTTTTCTCGCCTCTCCCACCCCATCACGCTTCTATTCTACCCTTCCCTCGTCACCCTAAGTTTTCCATCCTCTTTGCTACCGCAATTCCTATTCACCTTTTCCCTCCTCACGCTTATCTCATTCCCATTCCATCCTCTTATTCGATATTCTCATTCCTCTCCCCACTTCATTATTTTTCTCCTTTCTATTTCCACTCCTCCCCTCTCCTACCCTCCAATCACAGCGCCTCTTCTTTCGATGCCCGTCCCTGCCTTCTCTAGCCCAGAGTTTCACACGCGGGGTTTACGATCCTTCTGCGTGTATTTGCTCAGGCAGGGTACCATCGAAGTTATGTGCATAAATATCCTTACTTAACCTTCCACAGGGGTTAGTAGGGGAGGGTAGACAATTGTGATCAACAGTATCAAATCTATTTGGACAATAGTGACTTATTTACTTAACGATAATTATTGATACGAACATTATTTGGAAGATGGATCCTTTCACAAACTATGACATTTCAATGGTTTTATACATTATTCGGGAAAATTATCTTCCGAAAACTATGATCTCGATAATTAGGACAAATACATTTTGGATACTCCTTTTTAAGAAAATCTTTGTTTTTACTGTATGTCTTTTTTGTTTGTGTTTTTGAACTACCTCTCGGTGACAAAGTTTTGAATTAAAATTTGCCTTAAACATTACAATTCTCGATAACAACACCGACCCCGCTTTATTAACGTCCGTATAATATAACGAGAACCAGATTCACTGTGCCGTGTAAATCAGTTCTTGGAAAACTCTCTCTCTCTCCTTGTTGCATCATCTGCCTTCTCGACAATTCTCGTCTTGCGGAAAGTCATAGCGTGTTCCCCACTCCACTCGCGCCCGCGCGGAGGGGCAACCCAACTCCAGCAGCTCTCGCGTGCAGCCAGCCGCAACTTGCGAGGCCAAACTCGCGCTGTAATTTCCCACTTACGCGCGCCGCGCTCTGCACTTGAGGCCGCCTGCGAGCCCTGCGCCCGCGCCCCACGGCCTCCTGCAGAGGGCGTGGCACGCGGGCGCTCAGGTGGAGGGGGCCATGGCGGCAGCCCGCGGGAGCAGAGGAGCCACGGTGGCCCGCGCTCAAGGGTCTCCTGCAGAGGGCGTGGTGCGGTCGCACCGATGGAGGGGGCCATGGTTATACTCGCTGGAGGTGGCCATGGCGGCATCTCGCGGAAGCAGAGGAGCCACGGTGGCCCGCGCTCAAGGGCCTCCTTCAGAAGGCGGACGCTCAAGTAAAGGTGGCCATGGTTATACTCGCTGGAGTTAGTTTTAACGCCAGCTCGCGGATGCAGAGGAGCCACGGTGGCCTGCGCTCAAGGGCCTCCTGCAGAGGGCGTGGCGCGGGGACACACGGGTGGAGATGGCCATGGTTATAGTCGCCGAAGGAGGCCATGGCAGCAGCTCGCGGGAGCAGAGGAGCCTCGGTGGCCTTCGCTTAGCGGCCTCGCAGAGAGAGCGGGGTACGTGGAGGCACATGTGGAGGTGCACATGGTTATAATACTACTTGGAGGTGGCCGCGGCGACAGCTCACGGGAGGACAGGAACCACGGGGAGCCTGCGCTCCATGGCCTCCTGCAGACTGCATGGCACGCGGGATTTGTGAGTTTCAGTGAATTTGTTTACTGATACGTTATTGTTTGTTACTGTCTTCGATACGCAGGTCGCTACATAGAGTATCTTGATTACGAATTAAATTTAAAAAATGAATGATGTTACTTGTTCTCTTATGGAGTGAGTTATAGTATTAGTAAAAGTAAATTACATTAGTGAAAGATCAAGCAGTGACAAGCAGACCGTGAACCTCTAGATCGGGAGATTTTTGGTACATAAATAACATTTTATTTGTATATTTTACTGAAAATGCAGAGTTGGAGGTGGTGATGGCGGCAGCTTACGGGAGCAGAGGGGTCACGGTAGAAATACCAGTGAGCTCTGGAGTAGAGAGGATGCCCCGCTGGGCTCTTCTTTTATCGTCCCGAACGTAAAGGAATCGACTCGCTTACGTCAGAACATGGATAATGACATCACGGTTTTCGAGTGGAATGGCGTCGTATTTATTACTTCAAACTTTTAGGGCGAGTTGACGTTTCGCTACGTGCGATCAATATTATGAGAAATTTCCGACCTTCAACTTACGCCTGAGATACATGCCAGATATTACTCGCGCAACTTTTCTTGAACGATGACCTTGATCCCCTTCCCTTGTGCAATAAACAGTTGAAGGCAAAAGCTCGCATTGGGCACTGATGACAACCTTCCAAGCATTTAAACCTCGTTGGCGCAAAACAGAAGCTAGTCAAAGACAATTGCTTTCATAGTGCAGAACCCCTGTTCAGGTTTATTGTCAATATCGAAAGAAATGGCTGGGTCAGCTCATTCAAGGGAGTCACGTAAAACTCCCGAAAAAGTTAAGCACAAGATGCAGTTTTCACTTTCATTTCACAGACGTTGGCATTACTTAAAATACTCTAGTGGCATACTTTGTAACTAATATCCCCACTCCACGCAAAATCGTCAATCCATCGTTCAAGAAAAGTTGCCCGAGTAATACAAAATGCTGCATCTTGGACATATTTACGCTACGGATACGCCCGCTGCGAAGATAAAAAAGCAGAAGTTGAACAGGTCACAAAGTTCGGAGTGCATTTAACCGTACAATACGTAGAAATGAACCTGACTTTCCATAGTATTCAAAAACTGCAATTGATTCCGTTTTTTTTCTTTGAAAGTGGAAATAGCTCTATTTGAACAAACTCTCTACATTTACGTGTATCAACAAACGGTGCAGATGGCGTCGGTGGCAGTGGATGCATTGCGCAGTGAAGAACTGTTCCAATTATACATGGACGACACATTGCGTTCACAAACATTTTTTACGAAGAGTTTTTCAGCTTTTAAAACATCATGATGGCCAAAACGTTCAAAAACAGTAGAAAAATTATCCAAATACACTAATACATATACATGATACGGGCATGCATCTCGTATGTGAGAGACAGTGATGGATGAAGTTATCTAGGTGAGGAGTTGTTGAGGTGATCGAGTCAATGGAGCTACAGGAGGCTGAACAAGATTACGTTTCTACTATCGAAGTAAATGCTTAGTTTTATTCGCTTATCCGTTCGGATATTTTTGTGCATTTTGTAACAGAGTTTTTTCTTTATTCTTTTATTACTCTTTTCCTTGGTTCGTTCACTAAAAGAGCACTAAATTGAAAGGTACCAAAGTAGTTACGTCAGACACTTGAATACTTTGCTATATATTCTCAGTATTGATTGATACAAATTGTACATATTGATTTTTAAGGAAGTGTACATTTTGGTCTATTGGTGAACATTCGTTTGGATTTTATTACAATTCGAAATTAAAGTTTCGTCTACTGCAACTCCTTATTCATAAAATGCGCAGCCAACTCTAGATAAGTGGTCTGGGAGCCAGAATTAGATTGGTCTACTTGGAAATAAAATATTATAATATGTTAAGGGGTACTTCAAGGTCACGAGCTGGAAAAAGAGTGGGACATTGTCCTCCATTCGGGAGCTCCAATACCAAAAACTTAAGTCGTAACGAAGCTCCCAATTGAATGACGGTGTCTCCCTTCTCCATCCAGCCATTGACCCTTAAACTCCACTGTGTTTAAATCGGAATGTAGAGACAACCCTACTTCTACTCAAACGTTATGTTCTGAGATATATACGTCCCGCTATAAAATATCTTAATGAATCGATCATCAACATCCGTTGGTTGGTTCGGAAATTGAGAAAATGGGAGAAAACCAACAAGCAACTGAAACCGCGTAAACAGTACGAAAGGAACCAAGGTCGAATTCGTAGTTGGCCCATAAGGAATACGGAAATTCTTTAGTAAAAGTAATTTTACCATCATTATTCCAAACTATACCTATTAATGCTTTCAATGCAATCCTGAACATAATCCAAAGAATTCAATTTGTAAATAGAAATCAGTCGCTAAAAGAACACTCATTTGAAGTGGTGTTGAATTTCCTCTCTATTTACAATATATTATACTAATAAGGGCAGTGATAGTTCATCATAAGAAATAATTTTATTTCAAATTCTTTCCTCAATCCATAACATATAATACCAGACACTCCGCTCGTTACGTCGGCATTATATTGTCTATTGTATAGCGAACGTAATTTCTTATAGCATTCGCACAAAGAATATTTATAACTCAAGAAAGTGTCCACTGTGAATTGGTCTCCGGGATACAGATGTGAGGGCCGCAGTTGAGGAGCGGAAGTGGAGCAGCGAAGGTTCAGCGCGAGGGTCGCGGCGAGGGAGACCAAGTGTTCAGAGGGGGATTCCCCTGTACGGGGAATCCCGTCTCCGCGTGTTCCAGACAAGGTAGCGCGAAGCGACGCCCCACTCTACCCCCGCCCTCATCCTTCCCTCCCACTCATCCACCCACCCTCCATACACGCCCGCGCGCGGGAAAGGAGAGTTAATATGCGCGTCAGCACGAGTTCTACCTCCCACTCCTTACAGGAGTTCTCATGAGGGGATTATTCCCCAGAGAACGCTAGCCCTGCCTGCTTCACTTAGGAATTACACTGTTGGTACAGCAACGCACTCCTTTCTCAAGTTAAAAGTTCGGTGAAACGGATTTCCGAAAAAGCCGGGCTTGGGCGCCCGGAAATTAGCTATTTTTTGTTTCCCTATTTTTGAGCGATGTTTTAAAATGTTTTTTCTCTTATTTCGAATTTTTGTGAATAAATCTTCTAATCTTGTGTAGTACCCACGCACGTTTTTTGAGCCCTCGTTTCGCTAGATGCGAGAAGAGTGAGTGGTTTGGTTGTTTTGGTGACAGGACTATTACATCAAAGCTGTAGATTCGTTTTCTGATGCAACATAATTTCTATTACATCGGGATAACATTTCTTGTTACGAAAGTTTGACAACAACGCTCGTTTCTATAATTCATTCTTAATTCAACTAATATTAGTAAAGAAGTGGTATAGGTATTCCGGGGCTCAAGAAAACGTGCGCGTATTATAGCTAATATTTCGAATGTTTCGAAATAATGTTTCGAAAGAGTGTAGCGCAATCAGGATGTGCTGCAAACACGCTGCGCATAACGTAAGGTTATGGGTTTGAATCCTGGGAAAGGCGTAGACGTTTCCATCTTATGGTTAATACAAGGAAGGCTGTGGCAAACCTCCACGAAGCCTGTAAAATCATACATTAAACCAACAGTGATACCTCAGGTGCAGCATTGTCGCATCTTCAGTATCACCGACTGGGTGGTTGTAGTGGTAAAGTTCAGATGATGGCAGTTTTTAGTCATGGGATAGATACTGCAGCGGAAACGGCGTTTATGTACAGACGAATCCTAGGGAGTGGTTACTCTGATCGGTAGTTGTTCGTGGCTTAACAAACCGGCCACGGAGATCGTCTGATGATTCCTTTCATCTTCTTTTCTAGAATCTTACACACATCTCTTTACATATACAGTTTAATGTACTACACTACACTTCATTACGAAACACGTCAAGGGCCAATCGGGTACTGCGAGCTTGTCCAGGTTGGAGTGGTACTCCGCTTCGAGAGGTACTAACTCAGTTGGAAAACCCTCGCAAGCCGACATGCACGTCCGTGTTGCACCTCGCATTTTAGCAGTAGAGGCACGCCATGACTAGATACAACATGCCCGACACTTAAAGAACTGATGGTTTCTGTAGTTTACGCGATGTGAATCAATGTATGGTACTTAGCCACTCATACGTTTCATCATTTATTGATAGACAAGTGCTTGCTGTTGTAGGATATCTAAGCAGATGAAAGGCTCAAACACGTGATGATGTCACAGGCACACACAAAAAATGTCAGATTTAAAGACTTAACACATATTTTTTATACGTATGTTGACGCCCTAAATCCGAATATGAAGTAAGAACAGCGCTATTACTCTCCGGTTTTTTTTAATCGCCATGCGTGGAATGTGGAGACGCAATACTGGCTTCAAATTCTGATTCAGTGCGTCGACATACATGGAGAAACATGTGTTTTGTCTTTGAGCCTGAAGACTTTTATTTTGTGTGCCCGTGTTTAATAATAATAATAATAATAATAATAATAATAATAATAATAATAATAATAATAATGTCGGCCCCGTGGCGCAGACCAGTTTTGCGGCAGCGTCGTCTGTGCGAGGAGTTTGCAGGTTGAGTCCTGCGTAGACAGGTCATATTGTGATTGTCCCTTTACTGTCATCAACCTAGCATCTCATAATTCACACTTCAAGGGGTAAAACCTTTGTTGTAATCAAGATACAGCTTAAAGCTGATCCTGGTATAATTACACACGTTAATAGTGTAGCGTGGTCAGTAATAGCCTATATAATAATATAATAATAATAATAATAATACTATAATAATAATAATAATAACCATAATCAAGGATTAAGTCTGCTCCGAGGAGATCTGAATATTTTCATGTTCAGCACTAATTTATTTCGTTACTCTCGTTTCATAGTACTAGATAATGTGCTTAAGTGGTTATATCGCATTGCTATCTGGCTTTGACTAAGATATCTCACTGCGCAGGAAAAATATCTTCCTATTTTTTTGTACGAAGTGTTTTTTTTTTAGTTTGAGATTCTTTCACGTCTTCTAGGTGGAATAGACTACAGTACAAATATTCAGAATGAAGGAGTATGATTTAAGGATTTTCTGCTATAAATAGTCCTGCGACTTTGATAGGGGTTGCCCTGCAAACATTGTATTATGATGATGCAAAACGCTAACCGATACATCAGTCGAATCCGAAATCTCCAATAACATCTTCACTGGAATTTTCTAAAAATGTAATTCATATATTCCATACTGCAGGTTTCTAAATCAGAAAAGTCCCTAAAAAAAAGGGAAAGTCAGAAATCTCGTTTACCAAGAGCATGCCCAAAGTCGTTAAAAATCCTAAAACTCATTACCATAAACAATATTTTTATATTATCGAAAAGCCGATAAAATCTTGTGATGTGATTCAGAAAATCTGAATGGCGTCGAAGAGCACAGCTTAAAGAAACCTCGTAAGATACCCGAAAGACAATAAATCAATTATTCAAAGAGAACTTTAAAATTACGGAACACGTTATCGAAACTCGTGTGCACACAAACGTCAAACATTAAACCTAAACTCTTGTGAAACATTATGCTTAAACTCTTCGAAAAGAGCTTTGCCAGCGATTGCTCGAGAGGCTCAGAGTTACCCTTTGCATTTGAGACACGAGGGTGGTCTTGCGGCCGTGTGGCTGCTGGGGTGCCATCCTCCCTCCTTTATGGTCCGATGGGTTTTTAGTTTGTATTACAAGTTAGAATTGCGAATAAAAACCAGCACAAGCCAAGTTCACAAGCAGAGATTGCTCAAATATATCTATATGCACGTTTTTATACGAACGTTTTTATATATACTAACGTTTATCGGTATCTACTATCTTATTTATACTAACATTTATGGCTAACAAACTACTAACTCAGTTTTGAGATTTTAAACAGGTTAGAAGTAGTTTTTTCAAAGTAACACTAGTTTTTTGTTATTTAAGGTCGCATCAACATTTAGGTCATTAGTGACCACTACTTCATTTAACGGTGTGGTAACTGTGAAAATAAAATGATATGGTGATGATAGTGGGTAAAAGGACGAACACAATACAACCATGCCCGAAGCGGGACTCGAACCCGCGTTCATTCGGTCCCAGATCGCTACAGTACTACTTGAAGATCTCGGCCATCCGAACCGGCAACACTATTATGTGCACAATTGCGTGACGTACGTTTTGTATAAATTATCAGAAAACATCATTAAGATTCAATTTATTTTTATGGGAAAGGGAATTTGTCGAACCGCCAAAGGTTTGTTACGTGCTCCGATGGCGTATCGAATTGGTTTTGGAAAGAACGGTGACTGTTGTTCTCTTTAGCACGTGGCGTTTTAAGCGTTTCTTTAATGCCGTGCGTGGGGGTTGTGATTTCTTAATTATTTGTTGCATCTAACTTCTTCAGCTTAAAACACACATGTGTCAAAGAGAAGATTATTACATTTCACATCAGGGTCGCAGAAAGAGACAGTTCTACGAACTACACCTCCGAGGATCCTTGGCACTGGGGTCTCGGGGTCGGACGCGGAGACTGTAGTGTCTAGCCAAAATGAGTACCTTTTTGAAAGTCGGCGCGAAAATTGGCGCTAGAATTTTGCAAAAGAGTATACGTACAGAAAAAGGAAAGAGAATAAGAGCTCAAATAATATTTGAATACAATAAAAAATTGTAAGATATCGATCTTGAAATTTCAACAAAACATAATACAATAGGCTATACTCATTAAAAAAGATAACACATATTCCTAAATCATACATTACGGAAAGAAAAGACAAAATTGCTGTAACTCGAAACATTTAGCAATACATACGTTTTGAAAGTACATTTATTTCAACCTACGTACAAATTAAATTAACTTTAATAATAAAATGGCGTGACATACCAGGAGGTCACACGGGCCTAATACGATGGAAATGATGCATCAAGAAGGCGTATCCTAGGAATACGCGTAGCTTAGCAACAAACGGTAAGCATATAGACTTGCCATGCTGAATGCTAGGCGGAAACTGTTTTGTGGAGGTAGAGCACGTCCTGGAGTCATTAACACGGAATTGATCAGGGGAGGGCGTTGAAAATTTAGCTCTATCAAAATGATTGATAATCTCATTCTCATGGAAGCAGCTAAGCAGTTCGGATAGTACTGAACATTAAGACATATTAATTTTGCAATAGTAGATTTGTATTGTGGGTGAATGTTTGTTTGATTAGGCTATAATATAGTGGGCTAATCATTATCGTTTATTTAGGTTTTAAATGAGTAAATGTTTGCATTTCGTATTTCTTGATAGTTACATTTGTGATCGTGTAAAAATTTTGCATTTTAGATAGACTATTGTTCGTGAGTTTGCGTGAGATTAGTTCCGTAGTGGGAATTTTAAATTGTTAAATTAAAGGAAAGAGTAGTCGCGAATAGAGGTTTCAACTGAAGTCTAGTGGGGTGAAAGTCACGACGCGATTATATAAAGCAGATGTAGGGATTTCTGAATAGTGGACTAAATAATTGGCAACAGTAGCGAACATTTATAGTTCACGCGGACAATAGGTTCATACGCTACATCACAGGAGGTTCCTAAACATACCCTGTTGGAGAAGACTGCGACATCGAACCAACCGAGAAGACATACTGTAAGATTACTAAGTTTATCAAAGCCATACAGATTAACAGTGTTAAAGGCCGCAGAATCATTCATCAATAACGAAGTTGAATCATGTTACCAGACGTTTACAAAAAATATTTTTTTTTGAAAAGGAAGGCGGATATTTCATTGAATTTCCATCAATTCGGCAAGCAGTAAATTCCACAGAAGTTCCAGGAATTGTGATTTCTGAACAGTCACACATCCACGTGCAACAGGTAAGGTGACGTATGTTGTTCGTCGAACTCGTGCAAGATTTTAAAGAAAAACAGAACTAGCCAAATTACGAGTTATTAGAGCAATTAATTTACGAGTATAGCAGGGAAAGTTAAATTAGAAGAATCATAAAAGCGTTACAAAATGCCTGCCCAACGTTGGGTAACATAATTGTGAATAACATTTACGTTACAATGGATTAAATTCATTACAAACACACCGTCGGTCTGCAAATAGATCGTGCGGTTTTAGATAACTTTTCCTACAGTAAAATAACAGAACCTTTTTGTTGTTGCAGGATCAATTCTTACGCAATTTACATACGTAATTCAAAGTGATTTAATGAATTCCAAAAGTTAATTAACATGACATTTTCGCCGTAACAGCGTAAAATCGTCACATTAAAAGAGCAGAAAAGGAAGAGATAAAAATAGGATTGTAGGTAGGGTGTAAAGAAACAATCATTTAAAGGCCCAATAAGAAAACCAAGTACTGCAAAATTGTTTTTATCATCAATTGGAGACATCTCAAGCAGTGATTTCTGTAATGGCTTTACAGAAAGATGGTCTGCTAAACTAGTAATTATCTTTAAATGAATGTTTTAGTTTTTGATCCAATGCAACTTAGTATCTAACGACTCGTCTTTTTCGATTTCCTATTAATTATGATAAACTTCACGGTTTGGCCTTCTAACAACTCACTATCACCCGCACGAGAAAATAAAGGTTAAGAGATTCTAGGGATGCCCTTGATGTATTCTTGTACGTCAGAAGCATCTGCCCTCCAAACATCAATAGCTGTTTTATTAAATAATTTTCCATTTTTTATGACTAAGGTACTTAATCATTTTCCGTATTATAAAAGTTCTATAATCTCTCTACCTTGTGAGTCGTTATTGCTGTGATCGTGCCTAGCACCTACCTCTCATTCAGTACTAAAAAATTGTTTAAAATTTTAATGTAATTCAAGTGAGTTGGATCAGCCTCACCGATATTAGGGAAGCGGTATTATGATAACGTAGGAAGGCGAAAATACGCAAACTGGAAAAGTAAAAATATTACATCGAATTATATATGCACTAAACCTTAGGCTATTAATAAGATAATCTATAAACAAGAAACAAACATGTACTAGCATAAAGTAAAATACTTAAAAACAAAATTGATTTAATTTCTCAGAACCTCCACAAATCCTAAGAAAAGTAATTAATAAATTCACACAGAAGTACTCAAAGAAAAAGTAAGTCTTTCTGAAAATGGATTGCCACGAAAGGCAAGAATTTGATCTCACGCGATCACATTTCCTTTTTCACTCTTCACTATGAATTGTATCGGAATGTCCTTCTGTTCAGTTAATGGCTACTGCTATTTATGAATTAAAGAAGAACCCAAATTTAAAAATAATTGCAAGAATTCATGTATCAATGAATCCTTATAAATGACTTCTTTCCTTTAAAGTCTTACAAATTTATTACGGAAAAATAACCACAATCGCTATTTATCAATTATATTTCAGACTTCTTTGTGGCTTGCTCAATAATTCCTACCATTAATCTTCAAATAACTAATATACGACGTGATTTAATTTAAATACTTTTTTATTAATAACAATTAGTATATTTTCTTTTACTCTTCTATTTCTCAATAAACTCTTGAGATCATATCAAACTAAAGAAAGAATTGTAGAAAAAGTAGAAAAATCCTTCATATTCACGATAGAAATTCGAGAATCCCAAAAAATAAAGTTTCAGTCTTTTGGTATTTATTCTAGATGACTAATTAAATAGGGGAGATGTTCCAAAATGTGGAACAATATCATCGCTATTCATTGTAAATATAGTATTCAATACTTCTGAAAATGTAATTTAAATGGTTTGTATTTACCATAATATTTACATTTATGTTTTATGGAACTGTGACAAAGAAATTCTACCACTCACCTTAACGTAAAAATGTAATATACCACGTATAATAATTATATGTTTATAATATGATTATAATTATTATAATTACTACTTTTTTTATAAAAGTCATATTTCAAATGATTGTTGGCACTGCTTTCATGTATTCACTAATCTTCGTCCTTCGATCTTATAATTCACTGTATTTGCTTCGCTAACTATAAGATCAAATTCACGTTTTCTTGATGACAATATGTTGACTGCTTTCTATAGAACAATTACAACTACGTATTACGATAAAATAATGAACAAATGAGCACAAATAGTCGTTAATTCTGTTAATTTCTACAAACTATTAAAATTCAATGTTTACTAGCGAAACGCTGTTATGAATGGCAAGTGATGACGCATCTACGTCCCATTGTCCATCATTTAAAGTAAAAAATCTCAAATTTATTTGAGTACAAAGTGTAATCGTCTCTCTGAACGAAATATCTTAATATTTTAAATTGCTTGTAAAGATATGGTTCATGTAAAATAATTACATCAGAGAGAACATAAAACATTGTGATCAAAATGCGGGTTATAACCTATTTTTATGTCCAGTTGACGTTTCGCTGCCCGTATCGAAGTTTGTGACGAGGTCCCGATCTTTGACCCAAATGATTAAATTCCACTTTGAAATTGCCAAATACGTAGTACTTTCCAAAGCCTTTTATTCTAAATTATGTCTTAGCGAGAAAATTGTTAAGAATGAAGAAAGAGGATGCACAGAATTAAATGAAGAACTGACTTATGATGAAGTTTTCGTGAAAACGTAATTTATATTAATCAATTACTTTTAAAATAGATAGAAACGAGTTCATTGTTCGTGAATCAAACATTACAAATTCTGCACCAAATTAATATTTATAGAATGGTAAGTCCCACATTTTATTTGAGCAAAATATTGTGTTCGTAAATTAATTTTACACCTGCCTCCTCTACCGAAAAAAAGTAGCAGAAAGGCACGGAAATAAAAAAGGTTACTGTCACGAAATAAATATGAATCTCAACCACGCACGTTGTAACTGCAGAATGCCTTAGCCCCCTTTTCTGGCAATCTTGGTTTTCGATTACGATCTCGCGGTGTCGTGATATCGATTCGTGAACAGGAGAAAGTTAAGGAGTAAGACTCCGTAGCAATCGCTGTAAGAATTCAGGTTTAAAGTAGGCGTACTCGTACACCGTGTGGCAGGGGTGGGGGTGGGGTGGGTGGGATGGGGGGGGGTGGGATGGGGATGGGTGGGTCGGGTCCTTAAGCCGTACTCAAATTACGCGATGTGCTTTATAGAAATGAATCAAACTTACGTATATGCGATTTTCATACGCTTTGCCGCGCCGCATTGTAAAGTCAATTTACTTTCAAAGACAAGTTTTCTCGCCCGGATCACGGCGAGGCTCGGTCCTTCGGCCCTCATGTTCACAATAAAAATCCTTGAGTCTATCCACCGCATAATTACTAATTCACCTTTACAAGGAAGCACTTTTCAAGAAAACCTCCAGAAAGAACCAGAAGCCTTCAAACTGGCAAATATCGCAAGAGCAGCGCGAAGTGTCGGTTTTAACGACTTCCGTAAGTTGTACCGTATACTAGACTTCAGCTGAATTCAGCTTTGCATTTTTAGTACATTTGTTAAAATTGTCGTTTGATTTATGCTAACAGCATTTTCTCAAAACGCATCCTAGAATTTACATTGGAAAAAATTATTTTCATTGTAGTTTATATTATAAAATTATGTTTCGTCATGGTGTCACTTTTAATTTTAGCTTTACAATACCTTACGGTTCTTCTAGTACTAAGATACCTTTACAGTGATGAATATCTCGTGGTGGGGGCATGTCCCCATGAAGACATGCTGATGGCCGTTGACAACGCTGCTATCTCAGGTTGCTATCCTCGTTTCGCCAGCATCATCAATTTTCACACTCTCAGACATAATACGAGTATATTGTTCGTCACTGATACTGTTTTCGGTACTAACTTGTCCGCAAACGCAATTCGAACAACACGTGTCAGATGAAGTGCAAATGTACCTGCCGCCTAGTCCTTGAAGCTCACAACCGGATGTTTGCGCTTATCAGCATCTCGAATCAACACAGTTCACTATTAACAACTTTTGTTGAGCCTTTCCTAACCGTTTCTAGGTCCTGTGAGGTCGCTAATAATCGCCGAAAACTTTCACAATTTTTACGTACGCAATTTAATAACGCCATATCTTCCAGTTCATTATTTTAGGCTAAAGTCAACACAAGTTCTTCCAGAAAGCGAAATATTATGTATTTCAACATACTTAGCATTTATTGCACTGAAAGAATGCGCCAATATTTCACACAATTAACAGACAAATCGGGTATTATTTACAGAAGCAACGTTTTCACGATGAAAAACTGTTCCGCACACTTCACAATCACAACAGAAATTCAAGACGGCTTACAAAAACAAGCTCGTACAATAAGTATATACACTTTTCTTCCTAAGTAATGCTTACGGAAAGAAAATCATTGCTACTAATTCTTTGCCAGTAGATCTAGGCTCGCCGATGTCTCTTTCTTCTTGGGTCTTCATTGCCAATGAGAACATCCTTCATTTACTTCTATTTGCTCATTGGATCTGAACCAGAATTGCGGAAACGAGTGTATATCTTCCGTCACATGGAGGGCAACAGCGCGCTGCGTCTAGCCTAGTGGTGACAAAGTATCGATTTGCATGGTCTATATTCAATTACCATCTGAGTGGGCTTTTGAAAATGAACATGTAATAACGGAAGTATAATAGTCTTAGTGTAAAATCAAGGAAACAAATTGCAACGCTAACAACATTCAGAAGTACATTTGTGAACGTAAATGATAACATTATTCTACGCATGTAACTAGTACTAGTTAAATCCGATCAATTACATTGCACAACATGAAGAGTGGAAACGTTACAACAGAAAAGTACTACATCTGCTCAATGTGGAAAATTGAATGTCATGTGGTTCTGTCTTTATTCTCTAAACTAATGAAACGAGAATGTTTTGTACAGAATTTGTAAACCATTCACTGTTGAAACAGAGTGAAACATAGTCTGAAAATGCAAATTAAATGCTTTGTAATTATACCAATATCTGTACGTTGACCAAGTATGTTTCTAATGCACCAAAGCATAAAATCCTACTATCCATTTTCACTCCAAAAGAAATGCATTTTATATAATTATAAGCACTGGACATGTAAAAGGGAACTTGTGACAGCCGGCTGATACACATTGCTCTTACAAACAGGCAAACACATCTTTTCATTTAAAAACTCTTAATATTAGAACTGAAAAACATTCTCTGACATCGCTTCGTTAATTAACACACGTTTGCTCGCACTTCAGGGTGACTACTTTTTGTAAATCGATTGCAATTCATGAAACAAAGCCACCAAACTTGGAAATGGGTAATGGAAGATGGGTAATGAACCAATAGATAAGCGTCCTTTCTATAAGATTAAAATATTATTAAAATTTAGTATTTACCTTATAAATATAGTTAATAACAGCAAGTGGTAACACATCTGTGGCATGAGTAACTTTCACTTAAACTAAAAATCACGAAATTTCTTTGAATAGAAAGCTCAAATTTCTTTCTAAACAAAAACCCATAGCGTTTTAAATGCATGGCTAGACAATTTTATATGACTCGTGTAGATAGTGCATTGCGAATCTCCGATATCGGCGAGCATAAAAGACTCTAGTAAACCAGAAATTGCAGGGTCGCAAATTCGGTCACGGCGAGGTGTTAGACGTTTTACTAGATGTATACAATGTCATTATTGCAATCTGTTGGAAACAAAATCGTATGACAACTGATTTTATGTGATTTCCTGGATCCCTTCCTTTGAATGTCACAGCAGCCCTCAGGAATACGGGCCAAGTATCCACCTCGAAGCCACCTCGAGCCGGGACAAGCTCTAAGCCCCCGACTGGTCTCCCGACAAGTGTAGTTGTGTTCTGCATTTGAGTGTGCGTGTATCTAAGGAGTGAGGATAATACCAGGAAGTGAAAGGGAAAATCACCCGCGGTCCGAGGCCGATTTGTTAAGGTCCGGCATTCCCAAAAACCACGGAAAACTACCGATCAGAACAGCCGGTCGCTCGTGTGCCTAATTTTCCTACAGACAGTGGCTGAATTAGACCCAGCTGTCTAGGTAGTGTGGCTGAAACCGTCGGGATTCGAACCCTAGGACCGTGCCATCAAATGATGTCATTGCAATGATCAATAGCAGGTAGACAGTTTCTTTAAAGTACCTCATGATAATACACCGAAAGGATGTACTCTTCAGAACAACCCTTTTGAGATTGTTCGGATTATTGAATTGAATTGAATTCAATTCAATTCAATTCATTATGGTCTCCAACACCGAATACTAAAGTGGGTAGTGGCAGTAGTCCGAACGAACATCCGATAAGAAGAGTTTGGACCCACATTTTTTGTATTTTTTTATTATTTCATTTTAATTAATATATTTTTCTTCTACTACGCCCGATGATGAAAGAAACATAACAGCTTAAAGCGTCTGAGAAGTCATATTCATCTAATAATAAATAAAACAATATCAATCTTCGAAAAAATCCTTCATACGCCTTCCTTCGGAGGGGAAGTAAAGCCGACAGTCCCATGTTAGTATGCATGTAAAAGATCCTCAAGCCTCTGAGCTGAGTTCAAATCGCCTGTTTCGGCACCCAAGAAATACCTCCTTTCTCCGCTAGTTGGTGAAAGGAGCGTAGCGACATTTGCGTGGTCAGTCGGAAGAGCGGGCCCAATGGCCCGAGTCTCGCTACGTAAAATAAGGCATTAATTCAATCTTAAACCCCATCCCAAATCGTGGGATGGACGGATTTCTATGGTCGTTAGCGGGAAGGATCTTGACCTAGGAAAGCCCCCGCACCGGCTGCTACCCTGCTCTGTTCTTCACTCCCTCCTAATCTGGACTGTTTGAGCATTAGCCATTCAAATCGTCTATTAAGGCCGCCGCCTCCCCAACCGCTGATTGTTTGTCGAGCACCGCCCCTAACGACCACTCCTAATCGACCCTTGCTCGAGCTCTCACCTCCCGTTTGAAACAGCGCATTTCCTTGAATTCACTGCACTCCAAGTGCCTTTAAATAAATTTATCTATCTGTATCGTTACATGCTTATTAATTGATGCGTCAACTTCCATGTAAGTGTTTCGCTTTCGAACCGCAATTTAACGGCAAGAGAATTATATCTGTGGCTTTGTGCAAGCAGGACCAATGTCAATAGTCAAAGTTTTACAGAATGGGTTATTTTCTTACACCATCAAAATTACCGTGGTTAACAATAGTTACACAATATAAAGATCAATTGTAAAATCAAGAGATATCCTTATCACTCTGGCCTTTCTTGTATTGAATGAAGAGGATATAAAGCATACATTGGCCATACAAACCGGAATTTTTGGGCTATATGCTCTACTGGCGTTTAGGTTTGCTAATTTGACAATTTACCCCTTGATACCAAAACATATTTGAAAAGAGGTTATGTTTACTAGTCATTTTTTTACATGAAAAAAATATTCTGTTGTTGGGAAGGAATATATTTTATCAATACCGTAGTCCTTTCTCGCATTCTCAAAATCCTCTTTTTCATTTCGCCTTCACCAGATGCATTTGCCCAACCGGCTATTCTTTTCGATCAATATTTGTTGGATGTTCTCGCCTCTCTCATATCACTCTGGCAGAGGCACTGTAAAAGGAAGAAAAGATAGAATGGGAGAAGAGAGATGTAGAGGGAGAAGAGAGAGGAGAGAGAGAGCGAGAGAGAGAGAGGAGGAGAGAGAGAGGGAGAGAGGAGAAGGAGGACGAGAGAGGAGAGAGAGGGAGAGAGAGCACAAGAGAGATGGAGAGAGAGAGGAAGAGAACGAGGAAGGAGAGAGAGAGGAGAGAGAGGGGAAGGAGAGAGAGAGGGGAGAGAGGAGGAGAGGGGGTGAGAGAGAGAGGAGAAGAGAGGGATAGAGGAGAGAGAGAGGGAGAGAGAGGGAGAGAGCGGAGAGAGAGGGAGAAGAGAGGGAGAGAGAAGCATCAATTGAGAGAAGAGCGAGAGAGAGGAGAGAGAGAGGGACGAGAGAGGGAGAGAGAGAGGGAGAGAGAGGAGAGAGAGAGGATCGAGCGAGGGAAGGAGAGAGGCGAGAAGAGAGGGAGAGAGAGAGGGATGAGAGAGAGGAGGAAAGGAGAGAGAGGGAGAGAGAGAGAGGGAGAGAGGGAGAAGAGAGGAAGAGAGAGGGGAGAGGGAAGAGAGAGGGAGAGAGAGGAAGCGAAGAAGAGAGAGAGGGAGGAGAGAGGGAGAAAGAGGGAGAAAGACGGAGAGAGAGAGGAAGAGAGAGAGAGGAGAGAAGAAGAGGGAGGAGAGAGAGAGACGAGGAAAGAGGAGAGAGGGAAAGAAAAGAGGGGAGAGAGAGGGAAAGAGAGAGGAGAGAGGGAGAGAAGGAGAGAGAGAAGAGAGAGGGAGAGAGAGGGGAGAGAAGAGAGAGAGAGGAAGAGAGGAAGAGAGAGAGAAGAAGAGAGAGAGAGAGAAGAGAGGCGAGAGAGAGGAAGAGAAGGGAAAGAGAGAAGAGAGAGAGAGAGAGAGAGAGAGGGAGAAGAGGAAGAGAGAGAGAGGAGGAGAGGAGGGAGAGAGAGGAGAGAGAGGGGAGAGAGAGGGAGAAGAGAGGGAGAGAGAGAGAGGAGAGGGGAAGAGAGAGGGAGAGAGGAAGAGAGGGAAGAGGAAGGGAGAGAGAGAGAGGCGGAGGAGGAGAGAGAGAGAGAGGGAGAGGAGAAGGAAGAGGAGAGGAGAGAGGAGGAGGGAAGGAGGAGAGGAGAGAGAAGAGAGAGAGAGAAAGAAGAGAGAGAAGAGAGGAGAGGAGAGGGAGAGAGGGAGAGAGAGAGAGGAGAGGAGGAGTGAGAGAGAGAGAAGAGAGACAGAGGGAGAGGAGAGAGAGAGGGAGAGAGAGAGGGAGAGAGAGGAGAGAGAGAGGGAGAGAGAGGGAGAGAGAGGAAGAGAGAGGGAGAGAGAGGAAGAGAGAGGGAGAGAGAGGAAGCGAGAGGGAGAGAGAGGGAGAGAGAGAGGGAGAAAGAGGGAGAAAGAGGGAGAGAGAGAGGAAGAGAGAGATCTTCCACTGATCAAACGATCAGTGTACCACCTCTACGCTTGCGAGAATCTTCACTTCCTCTCCCTTATGCGAGCTCCACGTACCCGACCTTCGCAGCGACCGCGGAGCGCCGGCAGCCTCGCCATCCTGACCGCCCACGCCGCCGCCGCCGCCCCGGGCTCCTACGCGATTACGGCTCTGGCGCGCCGCCGCCGCCGCGGTCGCCCGCCTCCTTGGCGCCAAGCCGTGGAGTGTGAGATGAGTCCATTAAGAGGATTAGGTAACTCAAGTGGCAGTTCCGGCCCAGGCATTAGCACCAATTCCCATGCACAGATTATCGCCTTAGCTATGCATTATACACGGGGATATACATATATATATATTCCAGCCAAACAGAACGTTTGTCCCGGGCTCTATCGGGAGCCACCGGACGTCGAAGAAGATTTTTTTGCAGCTTCCACTTGTGCGCGTATTATGGGAATGATTATGTGCGATGTGGTGTTGATATTGAGTGACTTCATTCACACTCCGGTGCAAGACTTGTGGGGTACATTCCGATAAAAGAAGAATAAAACAGCACTGGTTAGCTTGAGCGGAGCCTAGACTGGAGAGAAATAAATAAGTCAATAAGCTAACAATAAGTACGTAATTTTATGTTAAGTTAGTAAACAGTCAGTAAACAGAAATAAGTCATAAGTCGTAGTCAATTGGTAAATAACTGGTCAATACAATAAATAAAATAAAACTGGCAAAGTAATAAGCACATTAGGGGGTGAAGGGAAGGGGGGATCGAAAATGTAAGGGCAGAGGCGTTGGTGCGGACGATCTTTTGTGGCGCCGTTTGATTTCAGGTGCTGAGGAGGCCAAGCACTAGAAGGAGATGGCGGGACGCCCGCGCCAGAAAATAAAATATCTAAAATAAACGTCGGATAGATTAGAATGTACTCGGCTTCTGACGGCAGGTTTTTCCCCCTTCAGGGGATTTTTCCTGAGCCGTACCTTGTGGTCTCTTTTCCGCGGCTTTGATGCAATGGAGAGACCATTTGGAGTGAATACCAGAATTCGAAAGATTAGAATGCGAAAGGATGTAGGTATTGTAATGGCTTAAAGGCCTTCGGCCTAGCCACATAGGATCAAGTAATCTAATTCGTTTGTAATAATTACCTATTAAATAAAAATAAAATAAAAGAAGAATAAAATATTTTAATGCTGATTTGCAAAATTTAAATTATCTTGATAAGATAATTGTTGAAATGAAAAATACGAAGCGTTTTCCTGATATTTGCCTGAAAATGTAAATAATAAGTGTGTGTAAACATTAATTAATTTATTTTCTTTCTGTTAAATTATTATTTAAAATATTCTTTAATTATTACTATCGTTTTAAAAATGATTATCCATTTCATTCTTCCCTGCACACACACACACACACACACACACACACACACACACACACACACATATATATATATATATATATATATATATATATATATACATACACTAATCAAATACTGAATTTTAAATGGATAATGATAATGTTTATAGCTTGGTGTTATGGTGAAAAAAGGGAAAATGTGGAAGAATTGAAGCTCCCAATTCAATACAGATTCTTGCTCTTATCTCTTTTTCTTAGATCCCTCTCTCAATCCTTCCCTCTCTCAATCCCTTACTCTTTCATTTCCTATGGTTTCATTTCCGACGATAGGATGATTTTCGACTCTGGCTGAAAAGGTAGGTTGAATTTTAGTTGTCTGGAGGAGTATCCTAGGAGGTCGTTGCTCTGATCGGTACTTTACCCTAGTTTCTACGATCAGCACCAGACGAATGTCGGATCAGAACCCTTACAAACGGGTCGTGGACCGTGCGCGATCTTTTCTTCTTCTTCCCTCACTTATTCACCCCTTACTTATACACACACACACACACACTCACACACACTTACATACTTAACACTACCACATATGTCGGGAAATCAGTTGGCAGAAAACAGGGAAGAAAACCGCCCCTCCTGTGATTAAAATGTACCACACTTAAGCGACTAATGACCATAGCTGTTGACGCGCCCGGACACACAAAATGAATCTTCTCCCTAACTGTCATTCTCCCCCATCTCCTCCCATCCCTCACTTCCTTCCTCTCTCGCTCCTGGCAGCACTTTGCTCGACTTCCGTCTATTTGGGCTCTTTCAGAGGAGATGGTTTGCTCGGGGGCAGGGATCAATCCCACTATCAATCATCAACCATCAACCGTACGTATATACGTACGCATGCGAGAAAGTAAAAAAGCTGTACATTGTTTTGAAATAACTGATGGTTTTTCCCTTTTATTTTTCGGATATCTACATTTTTGGGCTATCCCATGGACGAGGCTATTTCGACCATCGATCCTATTCCGTTTACTTCCTCTGTGAAATGACCTTGAATCTGTCGCTCTCAATTCCGCCAGCATTATGTTCCACGACGGTTACACTTACACGGCGGCTTGCTGCAGTTACGATTTTATATTTCTTTTATAATTTTAAAGAAGTACAAAACTTGATAAGCACTAAGAGTTTAGAGAATAATTTATTACACAAGAATTAGTCAAAATTCGAGTTCCTTTCACATGGCTATGATAAAGATCTGAAACATTTACTCTCACTTTAGAAAAAAATGGGCATATTCTACCTTCAATAGACCTCTGATGCGGTGGCTTGCTCATCGTATTTTTGTGGTTATCTCGTGTAGATTCCAATTTTCTTGCTCATCAGTCACGTGACATGACCATCCAATCTCCTCTTCAATTTTCAATGATATAAGCTGTAAATTGTACACCAATCCACATAATTCACAACGTAACTTAAAGGTTAATACATTTTTTATTCAAATTTTAACTCTAAGTTTCAATAGCAACGACAAAAGATGAAATAATCCATAAAACTAAGTAATTAATGTGTGCTTTTCTTGTCTCTTGCGCGGATTGTTTCATTGCTAGTTACGATCCCCGTTATATTTCTAATTAATGAAATATTAAATATATTCTACATTAGATAAGATTATTTAGACAGGTTGGACTGCTTAAGTCATAGGTTATAGACACATTTCATACGTCTCATATAGAAAATATATTCAATTATTTACACTCATGAAACCAATTATTACAAAAGGTTTCGAGGTATGTTTGACCTCATTATTAGGCTACATCATCACATATAACATATCAGGATATAATTACATTCTTGGTACAAAGCTACTGCGGTCTTATCCGTAAACTGCACTAATCATCACAAATCCATCACTTTTCACAGCAAAACACTAACCACCTATATACAATATTCTTGTCACTTTGTAGTAATGCACTAGACATATATATTTACCTGCTATTTTGAGCAGTATCTCAACTTCGTAATATGCAATTCGACCCGTTTCGTGGATCGAACGGAAGATTGGGTCGCGTACTTAGCTGCCGCCTTCTCCCGTGGTCCCAGTGCAACTTGCACATAAACCAGTGGCGACGCCTATAGAGGCGCGCTCTACCCTTGCACCTTCTTGCTGTAACTAAAAGACAGACTACTGTCGACGTTATTGAGATGGCGCGTGGGCCAGAGTTGAATGGGTGGGGCACATCTAGGGACGCCCAAGGGCAATAGAAGGTTTAATAGTTCGATGTCTTCTCGATTTATATCTTAAGCCGACGAGTTTTCCACTCCATTATAGTCGAATTGTTTTCCCACTCACATTATTCTTCGAACTAGATTACCTCTCGCACTGTAAGGTCAGTCTGCTAATCATGCTACAGTTTAACGTGCAGATCAGTATTTCCAATTTACTTGAATGAATTGACGCAAATGCCTGAAAATAGACTCCCAAAACAATGCTACGTACTATGAAATGAACTATCCTGTCGATCACAATGTTCACAAGGGAAAGTATATCTGAGTTACTGAAAACCAACTTCGAGTACCTCAGCGGCGATCAGCTATTAAATGAATTACAAGAGTCCCAATGAGAGTGAGGCGGCGATTTCACGTATTTGCGGGCTACATACAAATTATATCTTTGAGAAGAACTACACTAGGCATTCTCATCCAATAGTCCAACATACAAATTAAAATGAAACACACAGAATCCTCTTAAAGAGAACAATATATATACTCGAAAATTCCATTAGCGAAAGCGAAACTAATGGCAAAAATGGCAATCCAGAGTAATCCAGAGTAATACTCAAATTTACATACATATCTCACAAACTATCGGAACTAGAGAGATATATGACATGCACACTAAATCAACAGGAAACATTTGAACATGTTGTAGAACTCTTTCCCATTTATGAACTACTTCGAAATGATACGATAAAAGGTCAATACATTCTCAAGTTATTGAGGATGAATGATCAGAGTAAATTACTACCATTGTTTCTTTTTTTAAAATCATGCTACGCTCATTAACATTACCTGAAAATCCTTCTGTTTAAGTTAAAGTTGACTATATTTAATACAGATTATGTAATTATATTTATACTAATACAAAATTCAGAAATCCAACAGACTCTTGTAAAACAAAATCGATGTAAAAGATAAAGTCGTAATTGGCAAACTAATATGCATGGGCTGGGTGGCTAAGATGATCGAGGTGGCTAAGAGCGTGTACAGACTCAGCACTTCGGTCCGAAGAGTCGTGAATTCGAGCGCAGCCTTAGACATGTGTGTTTGTTCTTTGTGTATCTTGTATGTGTTGTCCCAGAGGGCTTCACGTTCTGATGACCCGGGAGCAGAGGAGCTCGCAAGTGTGTTGGTCTAGCGTATTGTCGAATATGCATGCCTTCGAGATGCAAAGAGTAACCGGCAGTCGGTGGGATAAAAGCTCAAGGAATAAAAATATTATTTCCACCGTTTCCAAAAACCCGCCGAACTCAGGTTACAGAGAGGTTTAGATTTAGAATTAGATTTATTTACTAAAAAAAACAGTAAAAACTGGATGTGACGTATGGGGGAGAAGATTAACTGCGCACGTTTTCTTGAGTTCCAGAATCCCTTCCTGTCTTTTAACTATAAATAGTTGAAAGAGGAGTAGAAGTTGAAAATAAATATATAAACACATATTTGCATCGGTAAACAAATTGCAAGTACTATTTTTCTGCATTGCTAACAAAATAGTAACTCGCTCTTACCTCTACTCTTACCATTACAAGCAAAAGGAACATAATGTTTGCATATGAAGCTACATTTAACACCAGAAGCAAGACAAGGGCTGTCTCAAATGGATCAGGGAAACTGGACAAAAACCTGATCGAGATGGGGGTCATTGACCCGGAAGCTTAAGAACATTATTTATTACAAACATATTAAGTCTTTAAAAAATATACAACACAAATATAAACTAATTCAATATATATCACTGTTTTGTTAAAATAAACATTTTTTGATAATCAGGTTCATACATCACATCCTGCGTACCTCACATTTTCACGAGCACTCTGTTAGAAAACAGCGGCGGACGGCGAGTGGTGCACGGCAAACGGCGTTCCGCGTTTAATATTTTTGCATAACCAGGCGCTGTACGTTCGTTTGGAAATACCACATTTACATCTCAATCAACTTCCATTAAAATTCATTATATTCTATCAGGAACCGTTCCGCGATTATCGCTAGCAATGCAGATTTTCTCAACTACCAGTGACACGATAATTAGTTCTGTCATTCAAAATTTCACCCCGTCATTATAATATCCTTGAGGGCCGCATTAACTCTCCTGCTCTCGCGTTTCAGAATGTAAAAGTGTAAAGGCTGCCATCTAATAAAGAAAATTAATGAGTCATACGCAAGACAATTAATCACACGCACTAGTCTTTTGACGAACGTAGCTTTGCAGTAAGAAACAAACGGTGACACCGTAGCAATGGTATTTCTATAGGTGAACCTTTGAACAAACAGTACAAAACACATTTTTTGAAGACTTAAGGTATACTACAACGCGGACGTCCGCATCCGGACTGTTATTCCCAAGTTGGCGGATTATAAACCCCCAATCTAAGCCGTGGATTTTTAAGGGCAAAAAAATCCTTCGTACACCTTCCTTCGGAGGGGAAGTAAAACCGACTATCCCATGTTAGTAGATTTACTCGCATGTAAAAGAACCTCAAGCCTAAATGACGCCTATGAGCTAAATTCAAATCGCCTGTTTCGTCACCCAAGAAATATATCATTTCTCCGTTTGTTGGTGAAAGGAGCGTAGCGAAATTTGCGTGGTCATACGGAAGACCAGGGCTGATGGCCCGAGTCTCGCGCCTTAAAATAAAGCATTAATTCAATTCAATTCAATACATGGCTTTTAAGATACAATTTATAATGTGTCGTTATTTTTTGCAAACGACAAGTTGGAAAACCAATTTAAAGGGTTTATTACGATGTTTCTAAATTTGAACCGTCCGTTTCATTGCAGAACTAATTTTTACACAACAGCGTGTAAAATGTCACATGCTGAATGAAAGAAAGAGTTCGCAATACTTGTAAATGAATTGCTGAGCAGATTTATATAAAAATGTTGATTGCGTTCAGCGGAAACTAGCGAGATTTGTTCAAAAGATTAAAATGCTGTTATTAAAAAAGGCAATTATTCAAAACAAATAATTTGATGTTGCACAAAATGAATACGAAATAAAAATAATGCATATACCTAATTAACATCGAATTCAAAATAAATATTGTAATATTTGAGAATAAAATTGTTAGTCAGTTTACATTTCTCCTTTACAGATGAAAGTGTATGTCAATGCTCGTCAGATTAATATCATATAAAAATATTTCATCTTTGTATTTGTTTTTGGCCCTGTAATGTAATATTTTGAGAAAATGAACCAGAGCGTGATATACAAAGTTAAATTCGTATTAGGAACATTGGAGTAATAATGCCAATACAATTATATAATAGAATTATATATAGAATTATACTCTTTTGAAGTATTCATTATTAAAATGGACAAAAATTACAAAAAACTGAGTATATAAATATGACATTTACACTAAACTGAAGAAGGATTAAATGACTGAACATAATTAGAAATATTCTTTCGGTACGAAATATCACGTGCTTGTCAGATGCACAGACGAGCTGAACATTTTAGACATCTGACGCGCCTTTGCTATGGTTTCCACAGAAAAACTCGAGTGCTAGCGGAGAAACCGGGACCGACTGCGAAACAAAAATACGAATTAAACGCTGCAATTCCCATGCAACGTCGCGCGGCCGCGCAGGTCTGCATATGTTCATAAGCCACCATGTGACGCGAAACTTCCGCTGCGGACATTTCGCGTAGGCTGCGGATTTTTTGCGCCCGTCTGTGAGAGCTTTAAATTGTCTACAGTGTTTGAAATTCCAACACTGTTTCAATACTTCAGCAAGTCCATTATGGTTTCGTACATCCAGATTTCATATAGTCATTTGTTCGAGCTACCGGAATTTCTATAATGACGTACGCTTATTACAGTGATCTACCATCTCTTTGTTTTGCATTCAGTTTCTTACGGCGGGAGAGGACTAACATTATTGGTGGCTTCGCAAGCCAACTCGCTAAACATCGATTCCATCTGTTGGTAGCTGCGCAACATTTGCCACAAACGACCTTTCTCATCGTCATTAAAAATTTAAATTATATTAATATGAATTTAATTGCGGTAATCTAGAGTATACGATGTCATGTTTCGGGATGGCCTCAATTTGCCTCATGTACTAATACAAGCTAATTAAATTGTTTCGCGTTTGGGATACCCCGTGTTTTGCATAGAAGGGAGGCGGACAACGCATCTTTCCGAGGCGGGGTATTCATTTCGTGAGTTCCACCATAACTGCGTAAATTTTTGTTCTTATAGAAACTTGTTGGGAAGAGTCTTGTTTCCTGCACGCAAGTTTTTTTAAAATAATAAAAAGTCTGTCCAAGCACGGAGAAGGGTGGTGGTTGCAAACAGCTAACTGTGCGGTCCTGACAGAATGTATAATAACGGCGGGTGGCTGGGGGCGAATGCGGGGGTGGAGGCGGCGGAGATAGAGGTGGCGGCGACGGTTCAAGCTGAGGGTCTCGCTTGCTGTGTGTCACCTCTTGTGGAAATAAAATAGAGCGAAAACTTGGGGAGTTGCAAAGACTCGACATCCTTAATGCAGTCTGCCCTTTTCCTAACTCTTTCGCCGTGCTTTTGAATTATAAGGAAAGTTTTTAGAACGAGAAATAAATGAAGCCGCGTTAGGCGACTCCCTCTGCCAGGAGGCGTCCCTTGGGGGGGGGGGGGATGGAGAGAGCGGAGTGGAAGTGGGGAGGGGGGTTGAAGATCAGCGAATCCTACTGGGTGAGAACCTGAAAGTATGATAGGGATCAGAATACATTCGAGGTGGTTTTTGAAAGTCTTTCCAATGTGGATTTGGAAAATTATAATGAGAGTATTATAATAAAATATCCTCATACATATTAAAAAACAAATATGACTACAAAAGTTTTGTAACATATACACAACAAAATCGTAGATCACAACGTAATATTTTTTTTACCCTTCGAAGAAACATTTATTTGATATAGTAAAGTGTAACCTTTAATTTTTTCTTATTATTCTTGTATTGTTCTACAATGGAATTATTTTCGAACATCGAATGTAATAAAAATATGTAGTGTTAAATTTAATGCTTGGGTTTTTGTAAAGGATTCTAATGCTAATATATAACCAAAATATATGATAATATAATGCTTTACTTGATCAATAGCTCAATTAAATTGCGAAAAATTAAGGGCTGAGGAGCGTATACAATTACTGAAATATAAAAAAAATAATTAGTTGTGGTGGTTATGCTAAGTACTGAGAATATTTTCTAGCAGCCGGTTAGATGATGGGAGAAGTATTACGGGAGAATACATCTTCATTTTAACTGGCAGTACGAGAATCATAACATAGGTTCTTGCACATTGTTAGCTGTTGATTCCGGAGTAGACTTAATATTGTTGGTGACAACAGTGAAGGACAGTTTCAAGATATTGAAATAATAATAATAATAATAATAATAATAATAATAATAATGATAATAATAATAATAATTATTATTATTATTATTATTTGTCGACTTACCGTGAATGTCACGCTGGACAATAATGATTAACCAGAACGTTTTTATATCGTGAATCTTTACCTCGTTCCCAAGAACACTATTGGATGTTGCAACTGGTAACACTCTTTGTTATGTTATACTTCTTTTTAAAATTGATTTTTCTACATTGCAGTTTGTTTTGTAAAAATACTTGCCAGAATCTTCTATGCTACCTTTCAGCAAACATAGCAAAATAATTCTCTCAGCGTCTGATAGCTTAAAATGCCAACTGTATGTTGAATTTTAATGAACGATTTCTTCGCATGATTTCTTGAAGTTATAGACACAATGGTGTTATTCTATTTGGCCTTCATTGGCAACAAACTCCAAGTGACTCCATGCGACGCTGTCATTGGTCGTGACGGGTTTGGCGAGTTTTGACCCTCGATTAGACTCGTTTACATTTGCATGTCAACCGTTATTTCACATTATATTTAAAACGGATTGTGATACACTTTCCATCACATCTCTCATTTTATCCGATATACTTTAGCTTCCACATTCCAAAAATACCGACACACAAAAAATTCGAAAAGCGGACTCGGACAGTCTTGTATTTAGACCTCCTCACACCATTTTCGCATTTTTTCACTACCTTTTCTTCGTAAGATCACCATAGGGTAGGATTACTTGTAAATCAAATGTTTCGGTTACGAAATGACTTCCATTCGATCGATTGGATTGGTTGATTATATCGCGTTTTAGGTCGCGTCAACTTATATGATCATTATCACCGTAAGTGTAGTGAATATTTTGTTGCAAGAGACAGAAGCGATCTTGAATTTTTGAGATTCGGTGACGAGCGACACATCTGTTTGCAGTCTTTCCCCATACGTATATCATTCATCAACCGGGTAGAGTCCAGCTCTAAGCCCCTGAATGGACTTCAATGGACTTCAATGTGACAATGCAGAGCGTATAAGAGTGTGTGTAAGTACGGGGGTGGCGTTAGAACAACGAAGAGAAATGAATGACGGTTCTCAGTCCGAATCCCGTTTGTTGCAGTTCTGATCCGGCATTCGCCTGATATTGATAAAAAAGCACGGAAAACTACCCATCAGAGAAGTTGGCTATCAGATTCTCCTCCAAACATCGGCTGAATTCGATGTTGTAGTGCAATGTAAGCTGTGGCAAAAATACGCCACCGTCTGGACTCGGACCCTAGGATCTCCCGGTCAGAGCCTCTACAGAGTCCTCAGATGCCCTATGCTACCTCATCCGGTGCGTCCCAATCGCACGCGATCATTCCCTGGCGCGAACGCTTTCGTGTCTGAACGTGCAACTGTAAACGCGTGTCTGAGGGCGCGCGGGGGTGAGTGTGAAGGGCGGACGAGGGCGGAGTGGCGAGGCGTTGTGCGGGCTGGTGACCCCTGCGGCGGGCGCAGGGCGCGAGGAGCGGGGCGAAGTTCGCAACTTCGGCCGGCGTCCTTCGCGGCGACAAAAAAAAAAAATAAAAAAACAAAAAAGAAGAGGGGCTTCCTTGTGGTATTTGCGCCGCCTCTTTCTCGCGAGAGAGGCCGAGTGAGAGCTTGGGCGAGTGGTTCGGTGGTGGAGAAGGTGTGACTGAAGACGGAAAGAGCGAATACGGCGAGAAGAGGGAGAGAGGATACTGAAGATAGGGAGGAACGGAAGACGAGAGAGCGAGTGCAGCGATGTGCTTGACTCCCTGAGAGATACGTGTGAATTGCGTCAGAGGCCAGGTTGGGTCCCAATCCGCTTATTGCCTCTGGACCGGGAAAGGAGATGGAGGGCCTGGTCCACATAAGCTTCTCTTCGTTGGAGCAGTTCTTGCTCCAGATGTAGGCCAGATCGCGAGCTGTCGTAACATTCAATGCGATCATTTAATGGTACATCATTCATTTGAAATGTTTAAATCAATATTCAAAGCTGTGACACTCATGAGACCCATATTTTGCAATCAGTTGGTAAAATGTATTTACATAATTTAGCGTACAAAAGGTGCTAAAACATTCATGTTTACTATGTAAAAACAATTTACAAATGCTGGTCCAAATTCTAAGGGGACAAAAGGGGGGTGTGGGGTCAAATTCTAAGGTCAAAACCGTTTATTTCAAATACGTACAGTCAAAACTCGGAGTTATTGATAATCTCTTCGTAACAGACATGAAAATCGAATACACAGAAACTGATGGAATATTTCTTTTATAAATGATGACATATTCGAATGTATGCGTTCCAATCAAATATTAATAGATTTGAATTCACGAATGTTATCCTTCCTGGAATTCTTTATCAAAGGGGTGTAACTTGAAACATTTTTCTCCTTTGGTGACTTATTTAGAAGTCAGGCTAAATATACGAGATAAAAACAATGAATTATTAGGAAAAGTTTCTAAAAAATGATCGGGGTTTTGTAGGTCAACGAGATGCAAAGGCCGACTGCGTCAAACTTACGGATTACTTTGTGTAGGGGTTCGATACCGGAAAATAGTAAACCAGATATACAGCCAAGCGGACGATTTTGGTACGAACCATTTTGAACTGTACGAAAACGGTAAAAACAACATTTCACAAAAATGTTTTCAAAAGCCCAATCATATGATATTAAGGACTAAAAAAGAGTGGTTTTACAGTATTGTCTTATCCATTTCTCTTTTTTACATTACAGTTACTGCTTTAACTTGCATACATGTGAATATTTTCTCCATGATTAAAAGTAACTGTTATATATAGAAACCAAAGGTTTGTTGACATGTGTTTGGAGCTGTATGTTTTAAAATTTTATTTTGGCTACGTCAGCACAGAGTAGAAAAGCCAACATGAATAATATTACTCTAGAAAAAATCAACATTCCTTATTCAAAGCAAATTCTTGCATTTCTAATATACTGTAAAAACTAACCAATTTGTCTATCCTCGCGTATTTCGAATAATTCTAAAATGGTTCCTCCAATACTTAATGTTTGGAACTGAACCAGGGTGTGATGGTCTGAGCAATCTCTTTCTCTTTCTGGGTCCTGGGATTCAAATTCATACGAATCCATGAAAAATTTTTGGTGCACAATGAGGGTCTCCGGCAAGTATTCTTGGGTTCTAACGTTTCTGAGCTCATTCCATCATCGCTTCACCATCATTCAAATTACAGGCGAGGATCCACGAGGGAGGGAAATATCTCTTAACCCTTTTCAGTTACTATTAATTTTTACTTATCACGAAAATTTCAAGCAAAAATAATGTCGTATAATCAATAAAACAAATAAAATTATAC
>BOPP01000125.1:2500631-2512298 GCA_017312745.1 Gryllus bimaculatus | reverse complement strand
GCTTTCCATGCACTGTGATTTTTAAATTGTTCAAATAATGACGTATAGTTGTTGTTAGGCGTCTATAGTCATTTCATGTACCTCATTTAAACAGTTCCGAGCAAAAATATTTACAATCTTATGCTTACCTGCTCCCAATCGTTTCCGCCCGGTTACCATGTTTCACCCCCGAACCCTTCATATTGTTACCCATCAGCCATCCAATAAACCATTCATTTAAGAAAGGCATGTCAACCTCTTTGGCAAGAAAACTACGAGTATTTAATTACAGTTCACGGACACAGACGCATAACCACTAACCAAATGTACTGAACCACACGATGGTTCAACTAATATTCGTTTCTCAATATCGAGTTTTATCATCTGAACGAACAACTAAAAACTAAAAGATTTTTAATTTTAGAAGAGAGGGTGTGGAGACACTTTGTGTACATGGAGAGAGTATTTCAAAAGGAGAGTTACTTCCCCAATCCTTAGAAAAAATATACATTATTATTTTCTGCATTATTTTCTGTCGGCTCACTAACCTATACTTATCAGATGTTGCAACTTTTTATTTAGTGTCTATTGCACTGATTTAAAAACGTAACCTGAAAAGCAATCTTAAACAACAAAGTTGAATTGAAAATATTTGAAAAATAATCGTGTATTTTAATTAACTTACATAAAATATATTTTAATCGCAGTGGAAAACAATATTTCTACCCTTTTGACATTATTAGTCACAAAAAATCACCTTCTTGGGTCCAAATTAGATTTTTCACGTGAATTGTAAATATTATAAAACATTATCACATTATATTTTCTTAAAATGTTCAACGTTTTTTCAGCCTGCAGGAATTTCGTTGAGTTCACTAACTCTCATTCGTCATCCGACGGCGGCGATGGTGGTGGTTTACAGGTTTGTTCACATTCTTCTTGAGATTCGAAGCTGAAACAGAAGAAACACAGTCTAGGTACAGACTAGGAAGCGTAAAACTTTTATCGCACCTCTAATGTAATTCAATAATTATGGGCGTGTATATGTATTTAGTATATTACGTTCCGGTTAATACGACTTTTTTACCAGCTAGCGGTGTTCCCAAGCCTTGGTATTATCAAAGCCTGAGGGCAAGACTTGTGCCAAGCATCACCAACCAGGCTTTCATCGTGTAGAGCATACTTGGCTTGCGAGTGTTTTCCTTTAAACACACATCGATTGAAACTGAGGCGATTGTGATGGAAAGATACAACTCTTTATTGCCCCGATCGGAAATCGAACCTGGGATCATACTACGAAAAGCTAGCACGCTGTTCATGAGCTATCCGAATTATTGTCAGTAAAATAAATATATTATAAACATATAGTACCAATGGATCTATTGATTTACGTCAAAACCAGTTAAAAACTGTGTGTGACGTGCTATGGAGAGATGTTAAATTAAAGTAACATTTATGTCCAGAAGCAAAACAAGGGGCCATCACAGCATTTGGGACTTTACTTGGGACTTAAACTTTTGTATCAAATTTAATCATTTAATGTCATCTGGCAAGGAGTTGTACAATAATGTACATGTTTTGGGTCATCTGGCAAGGAGTTGTACAATAACGTACAAGTTTTTTGTGTGATATTTTGTAACGAGCTGCTGATACTGTCACCTGATGAATATGATTACAAAATTGAGTGTTGTAGTTATAGATATCAACGTTGATGAAAATATATTCCCGCTCCTAAGTAAGTCGTTTTAAACAAAAAACACTGATTCATATATCAAGAGACAACGTAATGATAAGATACCTAGATTAATAAAAACTGGCTTACAAGATTCACGTGGGTGGAACTTGCTTTTATTTTTATCATTTTTGAACGTACACATTTTTTAATTATATAATTTTTGGCTTCAATATAACGGGGGGGGGGTCACGGTATAAAATTGGTAAATATTAAGGCTTTTTTTTTGAAATAGCGTGTGGAAAGTCTTTACAAAAAATGCTATCCTTTAAGAGGTTCTAACCTCTAACCTCTGAACTCTTCTCCTTATCACGCAACGTCATCATTGAATACAACTGGGCCGATGGCCGTTTTTGCTTTTTCGATTTCTTCGAATGTATTTAGAGACAACTAATTCCACATGCCGTTGAATTGAAAGCGTTTCCAACCATATACCTTTGCTTTGTTAATTATATGATATTTAGAAAGCTTAGAACAGTGTTATTCAGTGTTGTTTTGCATGGCACTTTGACATCCAAGTTTCAGATATATCAAGTACTAAAGAAATACACCTGACTAAGGTGTATTTTGTTGGAAATTTTTGTTACAAAAGATTATATTAAAAATGAGTCTCATCGGCATTCGCAAGTTCATTCTATTTCAAGAAAACCATTATGTTAGTGTTGTGAATAAAAACACTGGAAAGTTTATTTCAACATTTTAAATAATGGTGGCGATGGTAAGTGATGTCGTCTTTGTGAGTGAACATATCATGTAATGAGTAATGCAATTATAATCGGCATATTACTTTAAATTCGAAGTTTTCGTGTTCGCCATCAATATTTTTTCAATACATTACTTTTTGTTCTTTTTTCATTTGAGAAATAGTATTGAGGGTCAGATTCTTGAATTCACAATTTCTGAGGATATAATATTCATGCATTTAAATTTGCAGAAAGTATGACTAGAAGGTCTGAAAAATCAGTATCCGTATTTTCGTTTTGTAAGGTTAAACAGTATCATCCAGTCTTAAAGTCAGACTTCTTAACCGCAAGGTACTATATTAAATCATGTTGTCAACCCATTGTAACTTCAGGAATTTTGAGAAACCCAATAATATGTAAAGCAATGAAAAGTGGTTACCCAAAACAATATGTGACAAATCTTTAATCAATAACAGAATAATGTGGCACCACCTAGGATAAAAATAGTACAGAAATTTAGCAAAGAAGGTAACTGTTGCACGGTCTATAATGGCCTATATTTCACGAGATCATCGCTGATAGAAAATGACTTGGGATCTACAGTTGTTGTTGTTGCACGATTTTCGAACTGAATCCTTTCACAAACATCTCACTTTAAATAGGAGCTAAATGACGAATAATGGTACCCACAAAGCAGGGACTGCCACAATTAAAAACTAGACATTTTTCCTGCCAAGTAATAGAAAACGTATTTACATTGGCACATTACAAGTACAGAATTCATTGTATAGGATAGCTAGCAAAATAACAACCATTCTCCTCTACTCGAAGCTTTGTGCCTACACTACTTACAACACAACGAGTTCACAAAACGAGATAATAGTTTAGCTATCACCACAAGCAAAACTCGCTCGTGGTGGTGGCTCAGGGTATCAATTGATGACATTTCAGTGCCTCTGACCGGTCTTCGGGTTCGAGTACTGTCGGTGGTAGGGTGTTCGACAGTAGCTACGTAGCTAGGTCGAGTTCAGTCGCTCGAGGAGAATTCTACTGGCTAACTGCTCGGGTGGGTAGTTGCACAAACGGACCATGGACCGCGCTCGATCTTTCCTTCCCCTTCCTTCTCCTATTCTCATCCCTTACATGCACACACTTATAATTACATGCACTACACTACCACATATGTTTGGAGACCAGTCAAGAGCTTAGAGCTTGTCCCGGCTGGGGCGGTGCTCCGCTGATGGGAGATACCTGGTTGGGAAAACTCCGCTTGCCGATGTTTAATTCAGCGTTGGTTCTAATCATCGCGCTGGGGAAGATCACTGCCCCGTCTCGCGATAAAAACATGCAATTTACTTACGAGACTAATGATCTCGGAAATTGATGGGCCCGGAAACTAATAAATCCAAGAGCAAAAAGAAAACCGAAACGCCGAAAAAAGTGATCGAGATTGGTTTCTTCAGGACCTGCGAGGGAAATCGGGCTAAATGAAATCTTGCCGGGGTTCGGATCCGGCCCGAGGACTGTTCATCAGACACTTGTGATGAAGGCAAGTCACCAACTCTGAGTGAGTGAGCGTTGCTTCGAATGACCACTTCAGGTCGCATTGGGGAAAAACAAAATTTCCCTGAAAGAACGCTTTCCGAAACGCGCCATCAGTATCTCTAGAAAGTAAAAGGTGGAACATGAAACAAGTCTTATTGGTGTCATGATGTCAGAAGTAGTGAAGGAGATCGAAAATAGTTTGTTTCCTTCCCTCAAACGAGACGTAAATTAACGAATTCGAATATTTAGTAAGTGTATGGAACTTGAATTCACAAGAAAGTGCGAGTATACGTACTTGTTAAAGTTTGCGTCACAACCTCCGAAGACGAACTGTTCGCATTGGTCTGAAGAAACTTTGTATGCGTAGCGGTAGATAAGTGCCTCGCAAACACCAGTTTCTGCAGGTTGAAGGCAGCCTTCAGGACGCGTCCACTCCTCAGACGCGGAGGTGACGCAAACTGAAAAAACAGTGGTTTGTAATATATTTTTATTTTCTTTACATTGCGTTTACATGAATTTTGGAGGGCGAATACTAATCGTTTTTACTACGAGTATCTTTGCGTATTTAACAATATACAGGCTTTTTACTATTATCGTAACTCTGAACAAAATGGATACAACACACATAACACTGTATGTATTATCATAAGTCACTGTCTGGAATTAAAAAGTTGTCAGGGCCTAAAAAAATATGTTATGCTTCCCTACAACCACTTTGCACTAAAACTTTTCATTTTAGGTCGCTAAAACTATTTTATTTTAGGAGAGTTCACTTATATCAATTATGCCAGGATCTTGAAAGTTCCGGGCCACACAACATTTGAACGTTTTCTAACATATACTATTTCCAAGGTATCATTTAAAAATATGTTTCCTTTAACGTACATTTTAAACAATGTACTATCTGTCTCAAAAATTTCATTATGAACCTATTCTTCTCTTTAACACAAAATGAGCGTTAAGGTAATTACTTTACGTATAACGATTAACTTTGTTTAGTTTAATAATCGATAATAATCGAAATTAACAGTTTTTATTTATGTGGTATATATTGGAAACATTTGTAAGTGGAGTTTAAAAAGAGCCTCGAAGATATATTGATACAAATTGCCAACTATTATTTAAGAAAAACAACTTTAAAGGAGAAAGCCATTCCTAGTGTTGAATGCAAATAACGTATACTGTGATACAATGGGGTAATTTTGAGGGAAGAGGTTTAGGGATAAAGTGTTTTACTTTTAATGGGGTACGAGGTCACGAAATGGTTTTATTTAATATCAACAAATACGAGGAGCCAGGAAGACTGGAAGCGTAGGTACTTAAACCTAAAAAAATAAGTTGGATCTTCAGTATTGATTTGTTTTCTATAGTATAGCACGTATATTATCTCTACAATTCTGGTGACATCTGAAAGGGGTCCCAGTTTTCAATTACTGAATTTCCTAAATGTTGTAACATTTTCCTTTATGCTTAACTATGGGACCTCGGCAAAAACAGCGTTGCCGCACTCTACTGCCTCACACATGCTCACAACTTTATCTTTCGCTGGCAATCTCAAGAAGGGGGGAATCAGTATTATACTTTTGATAACTTTAAGGCTGATACCTATACAAGATAATTTTAATGTTGTGATATTTATTAAACATTAGATGACATACACCTGTTACAGAATGGCTTTGCTTGTTGAACGTTCTAACCCCTTCATTTATTCTTTCCAAATTGGTGGCAGAATGGGGGAGATTATGACACTGGAAAAGTTGCTACTATTATGAGTCACTATGAAACCACTGCCGGTGTCAACACGTGCCTCTCAAATGACAAGCTCAAAGGAGTTTGGTGCAACTTATCTCTGGCGCAGCGTCACGGGTCTATTGCATCCATTAGGCAAATGATATAATTCTTTGAGAAAATATAAAATGTTTACTAACCCTCCACTACAGAACACGCCCGAAATAAGAGGACAATCACCTATTTTCTCACCATACATTGGATGTAGATATGCCAGCCGGGACAGCAATTTTATTCTTTACAAGTAAGTTTAAGAAATCGATGGGCCAAAAACAAAATAAAGTATGCCTCAATGTAATATCACAATTTTAGCGATTTGAAAAAATAATTGTTTTTGCTATTAAACATGAATGCCACAATTTGACGTTCAACATTTTTCTGATTATGTCACTTGCTGAATGGTATTGTTATTATTATTATATATTAATATTATTGTAGATAATAATAATAATAATAATAATAATAATAATAATAATAATAATTATAATAATAATAAATACAAGTCTTATCATCCTTATACAAATGTTAAGACTTATTCAAGATATTTCAAGAACGTCTAAAATATCTTTTAAACTCTTGAAGTTTAATAATCAGAAGTAATATATTTGCAAGACATTGTACATCCTCTCCGATTCCCCTTCCACAGACAACACCAATCTCATCGTTCATGACATTGTGAAAGTAATCACATTATCAGAATACGAGAAAGCGAAAACGTTTCCATTTTCGGTTTCTCATTCACGACAATATAAATAACAAATCATTTATTACCATACTCTTAAAACGTTTATTACCAAACCGTTAAAACTGCCATTCTATGTTGCGCCAGAGATAACGTTGTTTTGCTGTTGACTTCTTGGTAGGACGTAAAGAATAAAATGACCTAATCACTTCACAAGTAGTTCCAACAGCTTAGAAAACAAAAGACTGAGCAGGTTTTACGCGCACGGCTTCTTCGTGCTCATTGTGAGCGCTATCTACATGGCGGGGGGCCGGAGGGGGGGGTAGCGCTACGAAGGCCTCAAGTGCGCCCTCTGCCACTCACCCAAGGCGACGGCAATGACGATGGCGGCGGCGGCGGCGGGGGCCAGGCGGCTCATGGCTGCGGCGCGGCGAAGCTGGCTGGCGTCTGCTCGCTGTGCGGCGCTGCGGCCCCAACGCGGCGGCGTGTTGCCGCGCCGAGCGTTATGTAATCTCTATGCGCGGTTTACACCCGCCGCGAGGATGGACGCGCCCGGCCACGTGCTGGTTTGCTTCCGCGCGCGCGGGAATTTAGGGCAGCAGATTTTGGGAGGTTTCAAAAATAAATTTCTTACTTCGGTGGGTGTCATGGTGAAGAGTGTCATGGGTGTTATTTTGTCACCATGTTGATGGCTTAGTGCACGTTCAAAATTCTGAATTTTCAGAAAAACAGACTTCGAAAAAGTTTTTAAAGGTGTAAAAACTACCTCCTGAGCTGTATATAATTTACCTTTTACCTTACAGGTACACGATCATGTAAATTTTTTTAACATTTTAGTAGTATTCGAGCAATTTTGAGTGAAATATTAGCAATATTAAATTATTAAAAATCTAGATTTTTCAAAAATATATCAATTTTTTTAACACATTTTTTCAGGGATAGTGCTAAATGCATTACTACAGGTGACATAAATGTCATTTTCCCTTTATTCTTTGTCACTAGTGAGTGTGTTTTTTTTAAATGCACAAGTGTAATTTTTGTGAAATCTCTCTCGTCAATATTTACATTACCGGTGATTTGTATACATTGTTGTATTTCTAAGTACAAGGGTTTTAAATTATGTATGATGTTTCTCAAAACCCAAGTTTTTTGTTTGAACGTTTTGAGAAAGGTTCAATCGCTATTTTTTTAATAAAAGGCTTAACATTATTTTTTTAATTTTGAACTTATAGAAAGTGGTAAATCCACTGTCTAAGATAACATAAACACCATGTTGCTGTATTCTTTTCTTGCTTGTTTAAAAATTACACAAATGAATTTTTGTGGAGTAATTTTCAGGTGATTAGTACTCATATTACCTGCATGTCCTAATCATCATTGCATTTGTGAGTGCAATTGCTTTTAATAATTTCTTATGAAGTTTCTCGAAACTCAAAAGTTTTGGATGAAAATGAACTTCAAAATACGTCTTTTCAGAAACGCTGAAACAACTTTTTCTCCGAAACGACTGCACGTTTTTCCACAAAAAAAAATAGTATACATGATCAGATTTTACCCTTCTGTCATATTATTTCAATCGTATTCCAATTCCACCACGAGGGAACAAAAAATTGAAAAAGCGTGAAAAATGCCCTTTAGATGCCAATAGATAGTAAGTTCAGGCTGGTTTGAGGGAAAACCGAAAAGATAGCACGAACTAAAGAAATTAAGAAACTAGTCTGAGAAAGTCAGCGCTTTTCTGTAGCACCACTAGTTTAATCATCCTTTGTTATATCCGACGAAAACATTAAATCAAAAAAGTTGGAGGCATTTTTGAGAAAATTTTGAAAATGTTAAGTCTTCATGTAAAGTACACTCAAAAATGCGTAGCAAAGTCTTAGGGCTTTCAGTTCGGCCAGGTTCAAGAATGAACGCCAATTTGGAGAAAATCTTCAGAATGGTTTAGGCTCTAGCGTTAATCACTGATAGAATGACTGACAGAATACATTTTGCCGTAAATCAATTTCTCAGTATAAAGGAAAATATGAATTCAGAGCACACACAGTGTTAGAGGAAGTAGTTTACTTGATACGGGATAGAGTGTCTAAGATTTATACACTTTTTCGACATGAGGGTTCCTTAAGAGGAGTTTTTCTGTCAGAAATTGCCGTTTTTTTGCAGCAGCATAATAATACTTTCTGCATACAAAATATTTAGTTATTTTCAATTATTAAGTTAATGTTCAACTATTCATTTGTAGTTATAGGCTTACAATCTTATTTAATCTAATTTACAACTAACACTAAACTATATTTGACAAGAGAACTTACAAACCTTATTTTAATTAAGCTTTTGGGCAGTGTACTGGATGCGTTTTTACGTAGTGAGGTAGGATTTGGGGGTTTTATGTGTTTTGAGAGTATTTGTTATTAGATTATTTAAGATTATTGCCTGATCTATTATGATGTGAGAAAAATGGAAACGTGGGCGTACCGATCGCATCATCAAGTGATTCAGTTCCTTCCAGGAAAAGAAGATTACCGATTTTCAAGCTCCTCTAAGTGAAAATTAACTGCAACATAAACATTTCATATACATCATGGTTAGCCAGTGCAAATAACGTTTTCATTTCGACAACTTGTGTTTCAAATAATAGTTGTTCAGTTCTGCTGTAAGTATAAAATCCTTTCTTTACACTTACAAATAGCATTTTATTTATTTTTGGTTATTTTTTCATCCATCTGAATTTTGTTCGGATCCGATATTTCGGATTTGGGGTTCGGATAGCCTGCTCTACTGTATTAAGAACTGGTGCGGGCGAGGATGGGAGAAGGTATGATCTAGTGATTATAATGTATGAGGAATGTGGTTCGAGTCGAGCTCGATGTCAGGACTTTATATCTTGGTTCCAGATATATCTGTATTCCGATTAACCAAATTATCGGGCAACTGTTTGGTCACGAGGACTGATAGGTGCTTCAGAGCGATAAATTAAATAAAATAATTAAAGACATCATTGCCAACAATATTATTTAATGCAATAGAAGCTTTCGATGGCTTAGCACATCCCAGTTGTCCTGCTGATGGAGCCCACAAACGACTACGATGAGGTAGTCATTTTTGTGGGCTTCCATCCAAGCGAACAACTGATGATGATGGCTAAGCCCATCCGAAAAGCTGCTATTTGCATATAAATATATTGTTGGCAATGACAACGTCTTTAATTATTTTATGAAAAATGCCAAAGATATCACACCACAACGCGATAAATTAATCTCAATCGTTAGTACGTAAACAATTGAGTAGTTGAGATTCAGCGGCGTTGGAGACGCTACACGCCCAGGAAACGTGTTTACCATTCAGGTCATCTAAGAACGTAGTGAGTGACTGGGCTGTGATTAAACTACTTAAACTGGCCAACTTTGACTTAGATTGGCTGGTTTGAAAGCTACAATTATAGTTAGACTTATGCAGGCAAGGCTACTGCTGATAGTTGAAGGCCAGATGAACCTTGGGTTTATTTGGTAATATGAGATGGTGATTATGATTAATATGAAAATGACGCCGCCTGATGAGTGTATACTGTCTAGTTTTACTATGTTGTATCCTGGGAATGAAACGACGACGGTTTTAAGTGCAATTAAGTGATGAAATGTCAATTTTGTTTGATTATAAAAATATGAAAGTTCTACTTTTTGTCATTACTGATGCTATATGCATTCCAATTTATTAGTGTTAATGAGTAGTTAAATTCAGAGTAAGCCATGGGGGGTGCTAATATGATATTTGGATATTTCTATATTTGTATATTGTTGAATATTTTCAACAGTGGCTGGTATAATAGTGTATAATATTAATTGTGAGGTTATAGAGTTAATGATATTGTGGGCGAATGGAGAATTTAAGAACCTTCGAGTCGATGAAAGAACTTAAGAGTTTGGGGGCGAGTTATTTATGAGGAGATTATTTGGGAGTTGTTAGCTGGTTGGTTTCGGGTGACGTTGTTTTCTGTTCTTCTTAGTTACTGATACATGGTGAAGTTTGGTATATGGGTCGTGTTACGTAAACTGGAAAAATGGTGAGTGGTATTAGGGGGAGAATATTGATGGTTAATTCTCAACTTTGATGATGTTTGATAGACATATTTTATTTATTTACTTACATAAAAAATTAGTTTTCTGATGTTCGCGTCTCAGCTCTGAAGACCAATCGCCATTTTTGCATTTTGGACGCGCATGGGACTGAATGATACTTCTCTGAACAATAAATACAAGAAATTAGATGGTTGCAATTGTTTTTCGAATGTCCGAAACCGGACAAACAGCGGAGGCCCTGTATTATTCCTTTTAAATTTTCTTTCAACCCCCATTTCGTGCTCAGTTGGATAGACCTGGCCAAGGGCACTTGCAATGCACTAGCTTATGTCTGCGATGTTGGTTGAATATGTTACACTAATTTCTTAAGGTAACTTTTAGTGCAGCACTTAAACATTCACTGGAACACAAAACACAGGTACGAGCCAAGCGGCTGCGCAGCGCGCGGAAGTCCATGTTGCTGGCAGCGGGATAGTAAATAGTAATACGTGAGAGAGTGATATGTAAGAAAAAGACATGGAATTCATGATGAAAAAATATTATTTATTATTAAGCTTTCATTAATATTTATCAAGTATTTTAGATTTTTAATGTGAGCTTTATTATATTGAGTGAGAATATTATCTCCGAAGTTACCTCGTATGTACACATTTAATAAATTTAAACTTTACATTTTCAGAAGATTATTAAAAGAAGATTAAGAAATAATTAAAATAGACAGTACATAGAAATGCTTAAGTTGTGATCTTTATAGTTCAATCCCTTAATATTCGTAGTCAATATCTATACACCTTTCTTCACATGCTTCCTTTGTCTTGAAACTGAAAGAAAATTGACAATTTTAGACACAAAAAATTCTAAAACTGTAATCAGAGATAATAGATTTAACTCGCAGAAATGCTTTTAGTTTAAAAAAATCTTTATTCTGATTATATTCAATAGTTGTAGGACCTATTGATTTTGCAACTCGCTTTGAACTAACCGACAGAAGGTGATAACACAACAGGAAAAATAATTTAACCGTTTAAATGTATTCCGAAAGAATTACTAAACTGATTTATTTAAAAGACTTTCTCAAATAAGCGATATTTCTCTTATTAAACAACTATTTCATGAAAATTGCCTTTTCTGCACTCTATTTATATAAAAATCATCATTTATCACAGGAGTTATTGAATGATATTT
>BOPP01000125.1:2465631-2495631 GCA_017312745.1 Gryllus bimaculatus | reverse complement strand
ACAAAATACTACTTCCATTACAAGCAGAAAGAGAGATCAAGACAACGTGCGAATAGTGAAGTTACATTTACGTTCAGAAGTAAAACAAGGGGACATCTCAGCATTTACTCGATGTATCAGGAAAACTGATCCAAAACCTGATCGAGATGCGGGTGTTGAGCCGGAAGCAGAAATAAATAATTAGCTTACAAGCATAAATAAATAGTTACAAGCATATTAAGTATTTAATATATATATATATATACACACACACATATACATACACAACACAAATGTAAACAAATTCATTATATATCAGTGTTTTGTTAAAAGAACATTATTTTTCTTTCGTGTATTAAATTATGTTATACGAACATTCCATTGTTGTTTCCGATGTAAATGTATACCGTTTAGGTACATTCACTGTAATAACTAAATTAAAAGAATGCAGTAAATTGAGAAACTGATCTTTTTTGTGAGATTCACTCAGAAAATCAAAACTGAAATATCCACATATAACAATGGATTTCTAATTTTGTTCAGAGTTTTCTCTAGATTTTCTAAGAAAATGAATTGATCTAAAGTTCACTTTGTAGGAGGTCTGTAAATGCAAAGTAAGATAGGTTTGCGGGTAGTAAGATGCACGACTCTTATTTTAAAAACTTTTTCAACTGCATATAAATTGAATTCTGACATGAAGATAGAATCAATTACATTTCATACGTAAATACACGAACCTCCGTAAGCAGGGCCCTTATTTGACTCCTTCGCTCTATAATAAGATCCTGCAAGGTAAAAACTACGAATTTCTAGTGTGTTTAGATCATTATGAGAAAACCAGTGTTTTACAAAGCAAAAAAAAAACATATATTTGACCTAGATCACACTGTAATGCTGCCTCGATAAATTCAATATTATTTGTAAGAGATTGCACATTCTGATGCATTATATGAATTTTGGCATGTGCCTACACGGATGTTTCTCTACTGCATGTAACTGTAGTTGCTATTTATTTATATCATTTTTATCTTGAATGCGTGGTCGAAAGAAGTATAGTGCTCCAGCACTGACAGGAGGTGTGGAAGAAGGGGCGATGTAGATAAACGAATAATGGGAGAGATAGTACAAAGATTTGGTTCAGGGGATAAGGTAATTGGGTCCAAAGAGGTCCCACGCGCGCGGACGCTCCCACTCCACCTTGTGGGAGGGGAACCGCGGTCAAACCAATGAGAGTGGACATCCTTGCAGCCTCCTACAGGTGTTAAAAGCGAGCTCGTAAACGCTACAGGTCAGAGCCTGCAGCATCCGACTGAAAATGAACTGCCACGTCTCTGTCGCCCTTGCCATCGTGCTGCTGTGCGCCGGTGAGTACAGCAACAGAAGATTTGTGATATAAGGGTTTGAGAATGCATGTGATGAAAGACACATCGACCTAATTTAATGAGACAAAGCGATTTGCATTTGATCATATTAGCAATTATGGTGAGAGGAAAATTATATTTTTGCTCTTTGACTTTACAATAGTTCAAAATTTCTGTGACAAATGTATTAAGAGTGTATTTGGAACCCTTTTTTCTGATATAAATATTTTTCTCCTGTTAAATTATGCCAAACTCACTTACTTACCACTTGCATTTTCACACCTTCCTTTCTAGACGGCTGGGAAATAATCTTTCAATATCACTTCATCTGTACTAACATTTGATTTAAATGTTGAGAGATTTTCGATGGCGGCGTCAGATTTGCCGGCTGGAGCTAGATGTATTTTGACTCCTTCGTGGAAGATCTGATTGATACCTTCATCAATTATGTCAAAAGCTGCAGAACGAAAGATGTAGCTGGTTTGTATTGATACTGATAGTTAGTTGGTTAAATTTCGCGCAGAAGCCAGTCTTTCGGTAAGAGTAACAAAAGAAAAGTATGGTGATACTAAGAGTGCTATTTGAAATTCAAGTTAAAACATGTAAGTCAAATATATCAAAGTTTATCGAAGTTGATGAGCACCGAGAGTACACAACTATTCCTTCATTGTCTCATGACAATGTAACATTTATTGTAATTCATTATTATTTGTTAATGTGTGTTGCAGCTAATGTTTTGTGTTTAATGTCCAATACTTTAATTATGTTTAAAATAAGTGGTCGCTAATGAACTTTTGTAAAGCGGCCTGAAATAAACAATTTAAATAAAAACTTTTTTCAGAATTACGTTTCTGAGAAACACAATTCACAAAATTATCGTTCTGAATAGAAATAAATGTTAACAAAGATTTCACGAACTGTCTATAATAAGTCATTTATCTCTGACTGCGAATATTTAAATTTTAAGCGTCGGAGGACGAACGGAAAAATCCTCATATTTGTGTAATGCAATATTTTTTAAGAACTAATATTTTCATCGACGAAAACTTTCGTTCTTGTTGTTTTATGTCGAACTAATAAAAAGTAATTCTAATGCTTTATTATATTTACAAAATCCGAATTGTAGGCCCTCGGTTGCTCATTGGCTAACATGCTCGCTTTTCTCGGAGCAACCTCGGCTTTGGTTTCCGGCCGAGACAAAATTATAACTGTGGACTTTCCTTACAAATGTCCCAGGATCTATTGCAGTGTGACGATGAGAAATAACACCCTCATGTTCTGAAGACCAATATATACGGTGGACGCATGTCTTCGTACTAACAACACAAACCACTTATCCCATGGGCGAGAGACTGGGCCATTGATGGTCGGCCAAAACCCATACCGGGCTGTCGAACCAAATGACAGAACATTCCGAATTGTACTAGGAAATATTACTACATCTTCTTTCAAGATAACCAGTTTATGTTAGGGACAAATAGATTTAATAAAGCATTAGAATTATTTTTTAAATTTATTTAGTAATAGTTAAACTTCATAGTTCGTGTAGTAACATTTCAATGTTCAATTTGGACCACGTAAACTTATTTGTTGACAAAATGTTGTGAGTCTTGTGTATAATGTAAGGAAACATTGCATCTAAAATTTAATTTTTAATAGTAGACTCAATTTGATCCTTCTCAATTAACAATTTCACTTTATATTTTGCTCTTATGTAGATTGAAATTTCAATATTATTTTGGGTGTAATGAATATCATCTGATAGGTTATAAATAATTTGTATCCTTAAGTTTACTAATTAATGTGTTAATGTCAGATTTTTATAAAGAAGCATTACATCTCGTAATGTTAGTAGCGCTTCTTGCCTAAAAAGAGCATTATATTATTATTGTTATTATTATTAAGTTTAAAAAATAGTTGTTTAGTTGAAATATCATATATTTGCTATCATTTTAGGCAAATGTAAGACCTATTAACCACCGACAGTTATGTAAATAAAGTAATTAAGAAGATATAAGTTTTATTACTGTAAAACTACTGTAAATTTTTGCGTTTTTCGACAAATAATATACCTCGTAATATTATTCTTTACAGCAGGAGCGTCTGAAGCTCAAGAAAATCTATGCAGATTACCCAGTGATTCAGGAAGTTGTTTTGCTTACATTCCTTCCTATTTCTTTAACTCAGCAACGGGAAGTTGTGAGAAGTACATTTATGGAGGGTGCGAAGGAAACGCTAAGAGGTAAATATAATTACAGATTTCATCAAATAAAAACATGTATTACTCGTTTATAATGAAATCTGTATTATATACACTTTAGTGAGTTACGCCTTATTAATAATATTACATTTTCTTGCGTCAATAAATATTCCTCAAAGGGATGACATTTAAGCGAGTCTTGAAATTTCCACGGGTGCAATAAATTAGTGTAACCAATAAAGTTCATACGATTTTTATGCAGTAACATTATGAATTTGTGAAATAGCGCTATACAATATAATAAAGCAACTAAGTTTATTTGAAGTATTTTATAGAGTCGCGAACATGAAGAAATTAAATACTACTTCTGCAAGTAACTAATCAATTTAATCATTTTATAATAAATGTAAGTGTAAAACTCCTTAACTCAATCCTACTTTGTATAGAAACAGGCATTGAATACAGGAATTCTGACACACAATTCTATTTCAATAACGATTCGGCGAAAGTTCATGGTCGATAACATTGACACTTGATATTTTAATTCGCATGTATTCAGTTTGACCCTTTTCTTGTCTTTCTCTCTCGAACGAACTCTACACTAATGTTTTGATAACGCCTAACGAATTAAACAAATTAATTTCAATTGTTAACCAAAATTTACTTTAATTTTCTGTTACAGATTTTCAACTGTATCTGATTGTGAAAATCGTTGTCTTCCCTCCTGAAGATACTATCTGAATAATTCATATTACTCAGTTGACATCTTGTCATATACTTAATCTTTATGTAATCTAGTTTTTAATAAACAATTATCAAGAACCTGTGTAATTTTAATAATGAATGTTTGATGAGCACATTAACATTTAAGAAAACAAAATTCGAATCTTACAGGATAGTTCATTTTTTGTAAAAAATATGGTGTAATGTATACCGTTGAATACCACCTAAATATTTTGATAAAAATATCCATTAAGCACAAATTTTGTCAGAATCACAAATATTTATTTCCATTGTAGTTTTCAGTTTTTTGGCGGTTTGAGTTCTTATACCTCTATGCAAATGTCAGCGAATGAATGATTAACTGTAATGATTAACAAAATGTTTGTTTTATTCTTATATCGCCCGCTTCTGCACGAAGTATTTCTTCATGAACACTAATCTGTGCTTCAGATATGAAAATGTTATCAACGTGCAATTGTTTCTTTCTCTTCCCCCTCCCTGAATTTTCATTTTTTCTGTTGTCACTTTTATTTGACATTCGTTTACGAACTCATATTTTAAGATTTAATATTCCGTAGGAAATGCATCAATAACCTTTTAATTTTTATAGATTGATGGAAATTCTACAAAATGTCTCCCATAGGATAAAAATATTCAAATAAAATATACTCATTTAACATGACATATTATATACAATTTGCGCATACATAATTGTTTTTAGAAAATTCATGGACGAGTTACAACAAATGATCTAGAAATATCTTAAGTAAAATTACCTTTTCCTTGGGAAGATTCTTTACTTTTACATTAGAAAAATATCAAAATTAGTAATAGTGATGAGCTGTGGAAGCGATTTATACAAATTTGTATCTATAACATTGTTTTGTAAGACTTAATAAAAAAGCCCCGTGTTGTAAAATTTCTCTACTAACTATTTGAATATCTAAACAAAACTTTAAGACAATTGCAAATTAAGTTAAAAATTCTCGTGTGCATGATGAATGGAGTTCAAATTTATGAAAGTATTATGTATTGGTGTATTTTATGGATTGTGGATTGGGTGGATAACTATCAAGTATTGTTACTTTATTGAGTTGGTGAGTTTATAAAAATTACATTATCATGTCATTCACATTCAGATTAGGCCTGAAACGCGTTAGTTACTGATAGTGTAGAAGTACTACGTTAATGTAAAGGATGGCCATGAATACGTAAAACAAAAGAATGTGAAACTTAGTGTTCTGTTGAAAATTTCTTTAAACTCATTCTCCTCGCACGCATTGATAGACAAATTTCTGAAAGTTAACTAAACCTGAAAAAAGTAGAATATATTTGAAAAATATTGTAATTGGTTCGGTAGATAAAGTAATAGTAGTTCTAATGATATTTTACGAACTTATGAACCGCGTTTGATAAAAAGAAAGCTATACTTTTAGAGCTTTTTTCGAAAATTTAGAAGTTTTAATAAAAATAAAACATTTGCCATATTTGTAAGTGATCTGTCTGCTATTCAAACAAACGTTTAAAATTAAAGAAAAAAATTGGACCTACATTTGAGAATAAGTTTGATAGTGTCATACTCGATTCACTAGAAGTACACCCGGAAAATACAATATAATACAGATATTCGAAACAGCACTAATAAACATTGTGAATGATATGTGAATGAAGTTGCAGTTTGAAAGCTTCTCAAATGTTCGAGTTATATCAATCCTGACATCATGGTAAAATAAAATTCTTTTAACTGAAGTATACAATTACTTATGAGGTTCCACGTTATATTATGATCAGTTGTCGGTGAAGAAACGAAAATATTTTGTTTTCTTTTGTGCATGAGTTTTATTGCATTCAATTTCATTTAAGTATTTGATCATCGTCTAACTTTTAGTACTAATGGGTAGAAGTAACAGATTTTACTTGTGGCTATTTAAAAAAAGCACTCTACCATCAACATTTCAACCTCTAATTTCTAGACTACGCATGCTAAGAAGATACACAAATTCACACAAGGAACATTATTCAATGACAATTATACTCTTCCACTCCAAATAATTCGTGATTTTATGAGCAATTTACTTTATTTTCTACTTCATTTTGTTCAAAGTTTGACTTAAGAGCTGAAAGTAAAACAACTAAAAATGGTTGATATGTGACAATAATGCCTTTTGTGCTATTGGGGACTCATTAATGTGACTCATTAATGTTTACAAGACTTATGATATTACAAGTAAAAATACGCTCAATAAGGTGCATGATTGGATAGTGTACTGTCTGACTTTCCAATTCCGGGAGGTGCATTTTACTGCAAAGGTCCAATTGCAAAAAAAATGAAATGCTGGAAGTTATGTTGTTTTTTAAATAAAAAGTAAATTACATGTGGTATTCAAAATATATTTCACAAAAACCTGGAATTGTAATGGAATTCTTATGAATTGAAACAGTTTTCAGAAAATATTAAACTACTTTTGCAGCGATCAAGGGCGACGGCAGCGCTGCTCACAGTCAGATTTTGACCGAAACCTGAAACACGGAAGATCGTTTTTTTGTAGAGAAGACCCTTTCGAGACTTAGAGAGAGGGTATTTAATAAAATACATATTGTGATTGTGGTAAGAAAAATGTGAAATATTTTATTAGTGATGTTCATTAAGCATTCATTTATCAAACTAACGAATGACAAAAGTAACGTCTTAGCTCAACAAGAAATCTCTCAAAATGTGACGTGGAAATATATAAAGAAATAATAAAAGTGACAAGCTTTAAGTACTTTGAGTGGATTACCGGCCTTGACTAGTGTTTTGTACAAAAGAAAATAGAAAGGTATTCGTATAATTACATTAACTGTCTACTCAGAAGAACATTTAGAAAGAAAAAAAAATTAAGAAATTACACGGAAAATTTATAAAACATCAATTTCAATCCTTCTGTAGGGATGTGAGTATTAACACAAGCATATAAAAGTAGACTAAAAACGAATGAAATAAAATTTCTGAGATTGTTTGCAGAATTTTTTTAGATTGAACAAGATTTAGATTTATTTAATAAAAAAATAGTAAAAACTGTATGTGACGTATGGGGAGAAGATTATCTGCACAAAAAGCAAAGAAAAGTGTAAGAGATAAAGTTAATATACTACGTCATCAAAGAGAAAGTAGCAGAATATAGGAAGAATGACTTTATCCTCACAAACGTCCTCCTCACCAACAGAAGATATGTTAGTCGACCATCAAAAATAATAAATTAATTAATAACTAAGTAACTAACTAACTAACTAACTAACTAACTAAATTAATAAATAACCATAAATGCAACAGTCAATACAGAAGGATACGACGCAGAAGCGAGATGTTATTTCAGAAATATTTCCCACATACCTGTTGGCATTTCCTCCGCAACCGCCATATTGAAATGATTCGCACTGCCCAGTTTGTGGGTTAAAGTAATATGAGTATATACTAGCACGACATCGCCCCTGTTCTTTCGGTAGGCGACATGGACTGTCCTGACCCACAGCTGTCGGCACTGGAAACCAAATAGCACACACATATCGTTACATATCTAAGTACAAGCATTTCGATTTATATTTTTATACCAAAATTTGATTTATCTTCGTCATTTCTAAAAACAAGAATAGAGATTTATACCGAGCATTTTAGAAAACTAAGAATGAGTAATTAGTTATTTACAATAAAAGTAAGAAAATATCTAAAAAAGAAAAAACAAACAAATGATTAACATAAATCCGTCACTAATGTCAATTATAAAAAAATATTTCTGAAGAATATATCTGCAGCCCGTGAACTGCAATAGAGGCACAACTAAAAAACACACGAATTTAGAGTTCATGCAGTCTCTAGACCCGCATTGGTCTACTTTCCAACAGCAGCATAACTTACAGTACAGCATTCCACCAACAAATGGCAGAAGTGTGAATGTAAGAATGATATTTTTCAATTGAAGGTAAGAATATCAAACTAATTTATCTCATCTTTTGGAGTTGTACCAATATTGCATCCCAAGAATTATATATATATATATATATATATATATATATATATATAATATATAATATATAATATATAATATATAATATATAATATATAATATATAATTTGTGGGATTCAATATTATAATATGAGATCCAAGATGTGTCCTAACTAAAATTATATGAATCACTTATAACCTTATAACGACTTCAAATCATGTTGAACATTCACACTGGAGTAGAGAGGGTGCGTTTGGAAGTAAGAGGGCATGTCATGCAATTCGAAATTAAATAAATATGTTAATAATGTTACTAATGATCTCCGTATCATAGTTAGGAAGATAACATCATATTTAAAACGTTTAATATATGAATTGGTTGAGTGATATACTTGTGAGCACAAAATAAAAACGACCCAAGTACTTGAAATTAAGTTCCAGTCGTAACTGGAAAATATACATAGATATACACGTTTCTCAATAAATATGGATTTGAACGGATACATTATTAATAAAGAGAAAAGAAAAATAGTCCAAAGTAAACAAATTTTCTCTCTTAGTAAATCGAGAGTAATGACTCGAATGCAACGAAACAACTATTCTTAAAGACAATGTAAGAGTATGGAATACTATATATGCTTTTGAACCCAAACATGATGAAGACTAGAAGAACGATATATGCTCGATGCTTGCTTATTAGATTGAGACCACTTTAGACCGTAGTTGTGATGCCCAATGATAAAGATGACATTTCTTTGAAATATAGACGGGAAGTTATAAAATAGGTCGTTACGAAGTGAAGATATTAAAACGATCAAATTACGTCAAAATGAGAGAAATATGTATTTTTTTGTCAAAAACATTACATACTTTTCTTTTGAATTACTAAGTCGTAAAATGGACCAATGTAGTTTCCTTATACCTTTGTGAAACTGTCCCCAGACCGGCAAATGTTTTATCGAACAAGGTTCTACTTCGATTACTATCTAAGACTAATCCGCCATTCTCTCGGCCTCGTGGTCAAATTAATCAAAACGTACCTTCGTGCAACAGCACCAACGCCAGGAGGAGGTAGAAGACGCGCCGCATGCTGCGGTGTCGGCAGAACACTTCCCGCGGACTGTCGCTATTAGCGGCGTCCGCGCCTTGCCTCAAGGACGACCGCTCCCAGGAGAACGAAGCGCCACGCGGGGCGGAATTAAGGCGGAGACCAGTTTTAAATTAATTACCTAACAACGGAACGGAAGCAGGAAAAAGAAGGTATTTACGGGCCTTGTTTGTTTCCGTTTGATACCACGCCAATTACAATGAAATTTAAGGCTAATATTAGTCGATGATTATATTCAGAAACGGAGTCATCTAGACCATGTAAGCACTCCAAAAATTATTTTACTAATAGAGTGTGCAGAATAATTATTTATATTCTCCATATAGTGAACGAATCGTACTCTATCTGAACTTAGTTCAAAGGTTTTTATTTTGTGTAAAAAGTGGAGTGTGGTAAATGAATATTAAAGCACGTGCTCTGTAATAAAACGTACGGAAGCATACCCGTGAGGGAGCGATTGAAAAAAAGCGCAGTTGGCAAGCAGCCTTTTTGTAATGGAAAGCTTATCATGTTCAATAATTGATTTTACCGAGAGAGATGGTTCAGGGCATCGACAGTTGTCACTGGAGTCCCTCTGACTGAGAGGTGATAGGTTTGAGACCCGACGGTGGCAGAAGTTTCGACACTGGCTCGTTAGCTAGGTCAGATTCAGTCGCTGCCTGGAGGACGGTTCTAGAGGACGGCTGTTCTGACCGGCAGTTTTCCGTGGTTTCTCCGATCAATACCAGGCGAATGTCGGAGCGGTACCTTAACAAACGGGCCACGGAGCGCGCCCGATCTCACCTTCCACTTACTTTACCTAACCTGACCCCTTACAAACACACACACACTTACACTAATATGCACTACACTACCACATATGCCGGGAGACCCATCGCGAGCTTAGAGCTTTTCCCAGCTGGGGTGGTGCCCCAGTGATAGCAGATACCTGGTTGAGGAAACCCCGCTAGCTGGCGGAAGGACTGCGCCAATCTGCGGGGGAATGGGCACCGCCACCTCCCGAGCAAAAATATGCACTACACTTAAGGAACTAAAGACCATGGTAGTTGAATCACTAAACAATCATTTAATCAATAATTGATTTTTGAGATATATGTATAACATAAGTAGGTCATAATGAGATTTTCATTCAATAGAGTTTACGTAATATGTGATTCGGTCGGACAGAGACTATAATGTCTAATAACGTATTAATTCGTTCAAAGGCATAATTTATGATGCATTTTTTAGAATTTGTGGAGATGTTACGATGAATAAGTGTCCAGGTTAAATTAACAAATCAAGCAGCCTCACATAAATAAGGGAATGTGGAAACATCTTAACGTCCGAGGTCCCACTAAGACTGAAAGAGGCTATAAAGCATAGAAATTAGACAGTTAATCATTCATTCGCTGACATTTGCATAGAGGTATAATAACTTCCACCACCAAAAAACAGAAAACAAAAATGGAAATACCTATTTGTGATTCAGACAAATTTTGTGCTTAATGGATATTTTTATCAAAATATTTAGGTGGTATTCAACCATATTAATTATACCAGATATCTTACAAAACTAGAATTATCCTGTAAGACTCGAATTTTGTTTTCTTAAATGTTAATGTGCTCATCAAACTTTTATTATTAAAATTACACAGGTTTTTGATAATTGTTTGTTTATTAGAAACTAGATTACATAAAGATTAAAAATATGACAAGATGTACACTGAGTTATATAAATTATTCAGATAATCTCTTCAGGAGCGAAGACAACGTTTTTCACAATCGGATACAGTTGAAAATCTGTAACAGAAAAATTAAAGTAAATTGTTGGTTAACAATTGAAAATCATTCGTTTAATTCGTTAGCCGTTATCAAAACATTACTGTAGAGTCCGTTCGAGAGGGGAAGACAAGACAAATGTCAAATTGGATACATGCGAATAAAAATATCAAATGTCAATGTTAACGACCATGAATTTTCGCCGAAACGTTATTGAAATAAAATTGTGTCAGAAATCCTGTATTCAACGCCTGTTTCTTTACGACGTACGATCATGAGTTAAGGAGCTTTACACTGTATAGCGCTATTTCACTAATTTATTATGTTACTGCATAAAATCGTATGAAATTCATTTGTAATACTAATTTACTGCACTCCTAGAAATTTCAAGACTCGCTTTAATGTCCTTCCTTCGAGGAAGATTAATTGATGCAAGAAAATGTAATATTAATAATAAGGGATAACTCACTAAAGTGTATATTATACATATTTCATTATAAAAAAGTAATACATGTTTTTATTTGATGAAATCGGTAATTATATTTACCTGTTAGCGTTTCCTCCGCACCCTCCATAAATGAACTGCTCACAACTTCCGGTTGCTGAGTTAAAGTAGTAGGAAGGAATGTAAGCAAAACACCTTCCTGATTCACTGGGTAACCTGCATGGATTTTCTTGAGCTACAGACGCTCCTGCTGTAAAGAATAATATTACGGGGTATATTATTTGTCGAAAAACACGAAAAATGTACAGTAATTTTACAATAATTAATTACAATCTTCTTAATTACTTTATCTACATAACTGTCGGAAGTTAATGTGACTTACGTCTTCCTAAAATGATAGCGAATACAAAACTTCGCAACTAAACAACTATTTTTCTAAAACTTCATAAAATATTATTAATAATAATAGTAATAATAATAATAATAATAAAATTATATTTTTAAGGCACATTACAAGATATATTGCTTCTTTATAATAATCTGACATTAACACATTAATTTGTAAACTTCAGGATAAAAATTATTTATCACCTATTAGATGATATACATTATACCCAAAATAATATTGAAAGTTCAATCTACATAAGAGCAAATATGGGTAAATCGAAATTGTTAAATGAGCATGATCAAATAGAGTTTACTATTAAAAATTAAATTTTAGATGCAATATTTTCTTACATTATACACAAGAAACACAACATTCTGTCAACAAATAAGTTTACGTGGTCCGATTTGAACATTGAAATGTTACTACACAAAGTATGAAGTTTTACTATTATAAATTTAAAAAAAATTTCTAATGCTTTATTATATCTATTGATCCCTAACATAAACTGGTTATCTTGAAAGCAGATGTAGTAATATTTCCTAGTACAATTCGGAATGTTGTGTGCTTTGGCCCTTTAGGCCATGGGATAAGTGGTTTGTGTTGTTAGCACGAAGACATCCGTCCACTGTATATACTGGTCTTCAAAACCTGAGGGTGTGCTTTCTCATCGTCACGCAGCAATAGATACTGGGACATTTGTAAGGAAAGTCCACAGTTATAATTTTGCCTCGGCCGGAAATCGAAGCCGAGGTTGCTCCGTGGATTGCGAGCACGTTAACCAATGAGCAATCGTGGGCCTACAATTCGGAGTATGTAATTATAATAAAACTTTTGAATTACGTTTTATTAGTTCGAAATAAAGCAGCAAGAACGAAAGTTTTCTTCGATGAAAATATTAGTACTTGAAAGGTATTGTGTTACACCAAAATGAGGACTTCGCCGTTCGTCCACCGACGCTTAAAATTTAAATATTCGTAATTAGAGATGAATGACTTATTATAGACAGTTCTTGAAATCTTTGTTAACATTTATTTCTATTAAGAACGGTAATTTTGTAAATTATGGTACTCAGAAACGCAATTCTCAAAAGCGTTTTTTTAAAAATTGTTTATTTTATGTCATTTTACAAAAGTTCATTAGCGACCACTTATTTTAAACATAATTAAGGTATTGGACATTAAACACAAAACATTAGATGCACCACACACAAACAAAGACTAATGAATTACAATAATTTTTACATTGTCATGAGACAATGAAGGAATAGTCGTGTACACTTGTTGCTCATCGACTTAAATAAGCCTAGTAAGAAGATAATATATTTTAACTTGAATTCCCAACAGCAGTGTAAGTATAACCATACTTTTGTTTTGTCACTCTTTCCTAAATACTGACATCTACGCGTAATTTAAATAAGCAACTAACAGTATCAAACTAAACCAGCTACATCCTACGTTCTGCAGCTTTTGACGTAACCATACAAATTGATGTAGGTATAAATTAGATCTTCCATCAGGAAGTTAAAATTCAACTAGCTCCAACAATCTGACGGCGCTATCGAAAATCGTTCAACATTTAAATCAAATGTTGGTACAGACAAATTGAAATTAATTGATTATTTCAGAATAGTCTGCAAAAGAAGGTTTGAAAATGCAAGTGAGGTAGGTCAGTTTGGCATAATTTAACAGGAAAAGAAATTTATATCGGAACGAAGGGTTCCACATACACTCTGAATGCATTTGTTAAAGAAATTTTGAACCATTTGACAAAGAGGAAAAATATAATTTTGTTCTCACCAGAATTGCTTGAATTATCAAATGCAAATCGCTTTGGCTCATTATATTAAGCCGATTTGTCTTACATCACATGCATTCTCACACCCTTATATCACAAATATTCTGTTGCTGTACTCACCGGCGCACAGCAGCACGATGGCAAGGGCGACAGAGACGTGGCAGTTCATTTTCAGTCGGATGCTGCAGGCTCTGACCTCTAGCGCTTGCGAGCTCGCTTTTAACACCTGTCGGAGGCTGCAAGGACATCCACTCTCATTGGTTTGACCACTGTACCCCTCCCAGGTAGAGTGGGAGTGCGCGCGGGCGCGCCAGCTAGCGGGAGAGAGAGACAGAGAGAGAGGGGGAGAGGGAGAGAGAGAGAGAGGGGGGAGGAGGGAGGATGCGCGGTGAGAGAAATTCTAGGAAGCACGCTCTTGTTTCTGACGTTGTTGCTTGCCAAGAGTAGAAATGGTGCCTTTCTCTCCATGCCTTGGGGGAACCACTGGCTCAGAACAAGTTTTCATATTGGAGCCGAGAACGAGTTTGCACTCGGTCTTCCTTAAGAACTTTACATGTTGAGTGATTTGACGTCTTTGCAACCTCCGTACTTAACTAAGAATTCTTCGGATATATTTGGTTGCTCCCGATAATGGTTCGTTGGTTCATAATATTTAGGTGATGACGCACAGCTAACGAATTCTACCTATTCCTTTGTGTATGTGTTATTTCGTATGGTGCAAAATTTAGATATTTTCAACTGGCTAATCTCAATGATTTTGGATGAAATCTAGAGGATGAACTTTAGTTGATTCCCATATTCCAACAATAATGTAGATGTAATAATAGATCTATAATACAACTATAATATTAGATTTAAAAAAGACAAACACATAGGGTTATTGGAAAGCTGAACAATTATGATGAAACAAACAAAACATTGATATGAGAGACTACAACAAATGGAAAAGTTATATTTTAGGTTTATTCGACATAAATCGAAACGTAGGTACTTTTGATGGCAAGAAAATACTGGTGTCTTTGCAAGAAGTAACAGACTGTGTAACAGACTGTTACAATGGGTGCTAACCCAATGTCCCTTATATTTAAGAATGAATATTGGAAAATTTTATGTGTCGCATCTAAAACATAACTCACTTTGCCGACAGATAACCAAATACACATGCCGTTTGCTTGATTCGCAATTACAAGGAAATTTTCAAAACTGATAATTCGTTTAAAGTTTTGAGATTATCAATAGAGAGGAATGTATATGTAAGAAGCACGTTTTTTATTTAAAATAAGCTTTCTGTTTTTGGTTGCAAATTTGTTTTCATTCATTCATCATTTCACACTACTTTGACAAATCTGCCTTCTATCTTTTATTTATACACTACCTAATATTACGCATAGAACAGTGTACAACGATTTGTTATTCGTATTCCAAAAGAGATGGTTCACAATGCCGATGTGTCTTCCACCTAGGTTAAAAGTCGATTCTTCCATTTGCATGGCGATGTCTTAAAGCTCGGTCGTTTGTTTGCATTCATATTCTCACTTCGACGGCTCGTATCGACAAGCTTTGCAGAGCTCGAAGGTTGAAAGCACACACATTTTGTTCCAGGCGTTGTTGAGGGTTGAGCACATAAAAGACCAAAGCAATAAGTGAACAGATGTTTGGAAGGACATCGCGAAAACTCAATTGTTTTGTTGTAATTCACTTAGGTCTACTTGTATAGTTATTATTCTCAGCGCACTGACATCAGATATGTCGAAAAAATGTTCAGTATCGAAAACAAGTTTCGTATTAAATACATAATTTTAAATTAAATGATAACGCAAAAGAATTCTCTTCCTCTTTCCAGCTGATATCAATCGGTGCCTAAAATGTATTTTTTCGCATTTCTTTAATTTTCCGGACCCCTAATAAAATAATTCAAATATGACATTAAGAATAACATAGTATCCTATATCCAAATTTTCACTGAAAAAGTTTCTCTCGTTGGTCGAGAAACTTTGTAAGAATTAATTTAAAGCACTTATACTCCCAAATTAACAAGTAATTATATAATACACACTTTCTCGTATTAGTGACCGTTATGAACAATTATAATACCTTAATTTATGTTCGTGTTAACACATTTAAGCCATCACTTGTAAAAATTATTGCCAGTCGTAGCGTATTAGCCACAAAAACTTAATTCATATAATGTTCATATATCGTCCTTAATTTGACGTTCCCAAAGTGCTTCCATGTACCTAAAACATCTCAAATTGAAATTCTCAAAATAATTTTCCAACTGACGCGATAATGCCAATGTCATATTGAGACCTGATAACCTCTGAAAGATTCTAGGAAAATAATTGTGGGATATTCGAATTTTCGATTTAAACAAATGCAATAATTACGCAAGACTACTCACATTTTCCGAAAAAAATGGATATAACTTTATTTTAAAATCTAACTTTGAAGGCCACGTCATTAAGTAAATAATCAGAATCATCAATACTCTGTATAGCGATGTTTAGCTCTCAAGCATTTAAAATCACAACACTATTCGAAATTAAATAATTTAAAAATATTGTGCTTTGCCACCATAAACTTTCCTTCGTGAGTTCACCTTCGTGCCCTCGCCCATTTTGATGCTACATGCGCGACCGCGAGGAGGTACTCTTGCCGGCCGCAAACTTCCTTCCCTGTTACTAGTATTATTGCGTCTTTTCATCGAGAGGCATGAAATTAGATGAAGTAGACATTGTATAGAGAAAACAAAATTGATAAAATAAATATTTTAAACATTTTCGTTTGATAAAATACTTGTCACAAAGGAGATTGTTGTTTTTACACAGAGACTTCAACAACCACGAGTATCTTCGGAAACCCTTGGCAACACATAAGAGAGATAATAGGAATTCAATAAAAGGACAAACAACAAATTATTATTTAGTTATTATTAGGACTTCGTTTCATTTTAAAAAATATTTTCAGTTCTAAAAAAGAAAGTAGTTAAGAATAATATATTAGTTTTTTAAGTATTAAATACGAATTGTTATGCATTTCGGCAATGAACTACCCTTTATGAGGTAGTACGATAGTACGTAGCTACTGCACACTTCTGATCAAACACACACAAAAGAACATTTGATGACAATACATCAGTTCTAGCTTTAGACAATCTACCTACAGGGAATTTCAGATAGCTTCAGGACCATCTCCACATTTACAAACATAACGAAATACTTAGAGAATATCAGGAAATAAAAGAAAATGAAGTCACATTTGTTTGATCATGAAGAAAAGAACTTGTTCCGTCGTGAAAACGAACAGATTCAGTGACACATTAAAAAGTTTATCTTGATACGAGACTCCCGTGGAAAGAACATATCATGTGTAAATAAAAAGAACTTCAATGAAAATGAAGTGCTGGTAGCGAGAAAGAAAGTTAATCCTAGTTTTAGCCAATGATTTATTTATAAATCTGTTTAATCTATTGCATTCAGTATTGGGGCACAAGTTGCAAATTAAATATCCAATCATCCAAAGATTTTTGTCTATATTTAGGACACAATGACGAAGCTTCCTGGTATGTTTGATGCGACGTGATTCACATGATTAAAATGCCAACAGTTAATGAAATATAAAATGACATAGATGTGAATATGTTGAGTAATAAAGAAACATACAACAATATTTTAGACATAACAGACATTTTCCCTAAATAATTAGCGAAGCGCTTTCCGTTGAGACTCCTTGACAATGTGCTTGTAAGAATTGAAATGTACTCTTGAATAAAATTTAAATTTGTTTCGTTTAAGTCGCCTCAACGACGTGGACATTAGCGACTACATTAAGTACAATAATTAGAACACATATTATGTGTGTTTATGTATACAATTCAAATATATTATATTATAAAATTAGTGAATTGATTAATTTTTACATTGATGAGATAATGCCAGTAATTTTACGAAATTTGATGACTTAATCTTGATGGACTGAGGAATATAGTAGACCACTGACATATATGCCCTGTTATAGGTTTCTTCTCTGTACTGGAAATTTAAGGTATGAATTAATAATATGGTCATTGTTGATAATACAGTTTCATGTATTGCAAGTTCTGGGAGTTTCTTTTTGTATGAAGTGAGGATGGCTTTTATGGAATGTTCCGTCCGAATTTTGATTAGTTCTCTTCGGCTAAGTTTTTTGTTGGTTTTCGTTGCCATGACGTTTTCAAGGGATTCGTGTCTACTGCTAGGTTTGAATTCTTTCCAAATGTATGTATAAGTGTTCTTTATAAATGTATCTCGTGCACGTTTTTCTCATAACTGTTGACTTGAAGTGTCCCTCCAGGAACAATGACCTACGTACCAAGCTTTCATATAACTCACACAAATGAACGCGTGGGTGGTTGAACGGAAAAAAAAATATGTGGCCGTAGAGAAAACCTGTGCAGATATTTTTTCCTCCTTGAATCGCGGGAAGCCCCTGATCTGGAGCGGGGTTGCAAACGAGTTTCCTGCTCCACAAGAGCTTATAAGCGCGGCGACGGGCATCGCTTTCCAGTTCTCAGTTCCTCAGGTGACCATGCAGCGCTGCGCAAAACTCGTCCTCGTGTTCTCCCTCTTGGCGATCCGTGAGTTTAGACTAGCCGTCGTCCACGCTGCGCTTCTATTTTATGTTTAAATATTTATCAACACGTTATGTTTAAATACAATCTACTGTTGTTAAGTAAATTTTGCAGACTAAGAATGATTAGAGAACTAATTTGTAACTCTATACTATGAGGTACTGATACTCTATACTATAAGATGAGGTACTGATAAATAACAAGAATAGAACTTCAAAACTCACAATGCAAATCCAATAGATTTTTTAAAGGAGTTATTACTAAACTACTATCAAAAAAGAAGTATGTCTAAAATATTACCAAGTTTCTTTATTATTGAACATGTTTATACCTACATACTTTTTAATTTAATCAACTGTTGGCAATTTAATCTTCTGAATCACTTCTTTTCATATATACCAAGGAGATTTGGCAATGTTTTGTAAAGGCTAAACTAAAATATTTGGTTGATTGGATATTTGATTTGCACCTTGCAATTTGCAATAAATGGTGTATGTAGTACGTTTAATACGTTTTATAAATAATTTATAGGTAAGTTATTGCCCAAAACTAAGATGCAATTTATATCTAATTACCAATACATTATTTTCATTAATGTTCTTTTCCTTTGCACCTGATAGTTTTGAGTCTCGTATTACGATAAACACTTTAATATCTCATTGAATCTGATCGCTTTCACGGAGTAAGGAAAAAAATTCTTCTCGTCATCACGAAATAAATATGACTTGATTTTCTTTAATTTCCTCTTATTGAATAATGTTTGTAAATGTGGAGATTGTCCCGAAGCTATTTAAAACTCCCTGCTGGTAAGTTGACTAAAGCTAGGACTGATGTGTTGTCAGTAACGCTCCGTTTGTGTGGTGTTGAGTCATTGAGGGTACTGTACTTACTTCATATTAAGCAGTAAAGTGTAGTTTATTTCCGAAATGCATAACAATTCGTATTTAGTGCTTTAAAAACTAATGTTGGATTATTCTTAACTACTTTCTAATAAATGGTTGCAGAAAATCAATGTTTTTGTTATATAATTAATACTTATTTATAATTTTATTATATTATAACTAACATAATAATTATATATTTTATAATTTTAATATTAATTATAATAAGTAAATCTTATTATACATAATATATAAAACGTAAAAGTCATATTATATTGTTTGCAATATAATATGAATTGCATATTAAGGAACATCTTCAGTTTATTTCGTGAGCTCCATATTTGCAATATTCTTGGCCTTTCACGTTCTTAATTACTTAATTTTCTTTGAATTGATTGTATTTTGTGCCATAACTAAACTCAAATGCGCGATTAGTTTCAGTCGTCCTGTCTGCATCGCCGCACCCTTGCTCGCTGCCCAGTGATCCCGGAAACTGTTTCGCCAACATTCCGTCCTTCTTCTTCAACGCAGCATCGAAACGCTGCGAGGGGTTTGTTTATGGCGGATGCAGGGGGAACGCAAACAGGTACTGAGACCATTTCTCAAAGGGAAATCGAAAACTCCCTAACTCCAGACAAACGTCTTTTAAGGCGGCTCCACGCATTCGGCGAATCCCGGGCAACCGCTCGCCGAATCCGGAGTAGTGTGGACGCGTTGCTTGCGATTCGCCGAGCGCCTAACAGTCGGCACTCGCCCCACCTACCGCGTGTCGGTCTTTAGGGCACATCAAAGGGAGCGAACATTCGCCGAACACATCAGATGTTCGGGATTGGATGAGCAGTAGCTCGTTGCTCGGCGAATGCCGAATGTGTGGAGCTCCCTTTAAAGATGAGAAAATTGATAATTTCGCTTTTCTCGACGCGTCAACTGTTAGGGTCATTATTTCCGTAAATCTAGTGCGTGATTGTGAGTTCTATAAGTGAAAGAAAAAAAAACTTGTTACTTCTGTTAGTGATCACAGATTTTAACGAATAACCTATTAATTTTGTAGAGATTCAGCCCTAATTTATCCCTTATATACTTCAAAATTAAAATTTTCCGCTTACATAGATGTTAAAATGGAATTAAACTCTTACCAAACGTTTTCGCCAAAATGTGGAGTTAGTGGGTTTCAGTTGTCCTTGCTTTAATATTATTGGAAAGGTATGATTAATTTTAAAACGTATTCAATTTTTCGTAAATGCCAGTTGATTTAGAAAAAAACTCAGAATAATAAAATTGTTTCAGATTCTCAAGTAAAGCAGAATGTGAGAGGAGGTGTATGCGGCGATGAAGCGGATGCAAACAGATAACACTGGCCTTGAAGAAAAACATTTCAAGTGCCGATAGTGCTCTTATTTAATTATGTTTAGATTTATATTGTTAATCATATAAGTATGTATAATAAAGACATTGTTACTCAAATTCTAGTCGTAAAGTGTCTCACAATTTATGCACCGCACCGCAATCCTTCCCATATTTCTTCCTCAGACGCCTCAGAGCTCCCACTAACGCCATCCTCTCCTTTTCTTCATTTATTTATACAGATGATGAATACATAGCTCAGTTTGAATTAACGATTGACATGCTAGATGACTTGATATCTAACGTGTATTAAAACTAATACAATAGTACAGGTACATCGGGCTTTTCTAGTTGGGACCTAGTTCCAAAGAATTTCTTGAGGAAAATGTGAAAGAGAAACTTATTTTGTATTCTGGTTCTATGTGATGTGGTGTTTGCGTGCTTATCGTGTGAACAGATAGTGAAGGGATTTGGGGTATGCTTAAGAAATAGTTAGCTAGATAGATGATGTGATGTTCTAGAGTCTCTTCAATTCTCATTCAATTTTTTATTGATGATATACCAGTGAGCGTTTGAAATAATTCTGAGAAATTATTTTAGTACTATTTGTACTTTCTTTTGGTTGGTTTTTTTCTTCATTTAACAAGATTGGACAGGCGTAAAGTAGCAAGGGTCTTATTACTATTATGTATATTTGAAATAAAATTAGTGAAATGTTCCTTGTTTATGATCCCCTATCTGTGAAATGTTTGTTGTGGTTGTTGAGTTATTGTATGTTGGATTGTGTCAGGATTTGCAAAACAATTTGCTGGTTTAAAGCAGGGAAACCAATCAAGTATTTCAGCGCGCGCGAAGCGGGTAGCCTTGACCCTTAATGGAATGTATTTAGATTATAACAATAATAATAATAATAATAATAATAATAATAATAGTATTGCTGACTCAGTCCTCGCCTACACATTCGCCTACACTGGCGTCGCTTCCACTGACCTCGTCGTGCCCCCCTCCTCTCCACAGGACGGACATGGCCCAGCTACCTCCACCGCCTCATTGCGGCTTCCACGGTCGAATTTACCGCTTCGCTTCGACTGAGTGATGTTTCCGGGCACAATTGCCTTGAACGTTTGTCCAGTCAGTACAGTGAATGCATGACGGTGATCTACACGTTGGTGGGGGATTTCCTTCTCTAGGTATTTCCAGCAGCGCGGCAGTGTCCCAGCTTGGTCAAGCTCTAAGCTCTCGACTGGTCTACCGGCGTGAGTGGTGGTATTGTGCATGTAAGTGTAAGTAGAGCTGATAATAAAGGAATAGGAAGGAAAGATGGCGTGTGGTTGGTGGCTCGTTTATAAGGCATTCACCTGCTATTAGTGAGAAAAACCTGGTAAAATTATCAGATCAGAATATATCAGAATCGTTAATGCTGGTGTAACTCTGAGCTAACTGAGCTGGTACCACTTCGCTGTCTACACGCCTCTCACCTTCACCCCCGGCACACCGCCGCTCCCCCGCGACCACACCCTCGGCACACCGCCTGCACTCTCCCGTCTTCACTGCCCCGCCCCTTCGACTATAAAAAGCTAGCGGATCACTGCTCCATCGCCTCCACGACCGCGGTCGCCGCCTCCGCGTTCATTCTTCCCTAGGGTCCCTCTTTCCATCCGACCACACCCCAACCGTCACCTCCACGGCTCTCGCCGCTGCCTCCAAGCTCTTGCACCGTCCCGACTTCAACCGTTCCCGTCGGCGTCATCGCCTCGTTCACTTCACAGTCGCGGTCGTCGCGTTCTCGTTCACAACCCTCGCTATCCTTCTAGCGATCCCCAGGCCCCTGAGCTTGACGCTTCCACCGCCATCGCTGCCACCGCCATCACCACCCTCTAATCCCACTTTACTCCTCGGTAACAATCCTGACGCTTCAACACTCACATCTATGGCCCACTTCCGCACCCCCTATTTTTAGTCTACATTTGAGACCACACTGCCGAAAGCTTCCTGCAGTATTTTGATGCGACGATGATTCACAGTGGATTAAAAGAGTGCCGAACAAGTTAATGAGAATATATAAATGACATAGATGTGAATATTGTTCAAGTAAATAAAAAAACATACAACTATTTTTAGACATAAATCAGACATTTTTCCCTAAATAAATTATGCGAAGCACTTTTCCCCGATATGAGACTCGTCTTACAATGTGCTTGTCAAGAATTAAATGTTACTCTTGAATAAAAATTTAAACTTTTGTTTCGTTTAAGTTCGCTCTCACGACGGGACGAGTTTAGCGACTACATTAAGGTACAATAATTTAGGAACACATATTAAGTGTGTGTTTATGTATACAATCAATAATAATTATATTACAAACATAGGTGAATTGATTAATTTTTACATTGATTGAGGATAATGCAGTAATTTTACGAGAATTTATGAGGCTTCAATCTGTGGACTGAGGAAGTATAGTAGTACCACTGACATAAGTCCCTGTTATAGGTTTCTCTCTGTAATGGAAATTTAAGGTATGAATTAAATAGTATGGTCATGGTGATTGATACAGTTTCATGTATTGCAAAGTTCTGGGTTTCTTTTGTTATGAAGTGAGGAATGGCTTTAGGAATGTTCGGCTCCGAAATTGCTTGATTAGTTTCTCTTCGGCGTAAGTTTGTTGTTGCCGTTTTCGCTGGCACATGACGTTTTCAAGGGATTCGATGGTCTTACATGCTAGGTTTGAATTCTTTCGCAAATGTATGTAGTAAGTTTCTTTAGTAAATGTATCTCGGTGCCGTTTTTTCTCATTAAACTTTACTTGAAGTGTCCCTCCAGGAACAATGATCCTACTACCAAGCTTTCATGATAATCTCCACCACAAATGAACGCGGTGTGGTGGTTGTGTGAACGGAAAAAAAATAATGTGGCCGTAGAGAAAAACCTGTGCAGATATTTTTTCCTCCTTGGAATCGCAGGAAGCCCCTGTCTTGGAGCGGTTGCAAACCGAGTTTCCTGCTCAAGCAGTAGAGCTTATTAAGCGCGGCGAGCGGGCATCGCCTTTACCCAGTTCTCAGTTCTCAGGTGACCATCGCAAGCGCTGCGTCAAAACTCGGTCCTCGTGTTCTTCCCTCTGTGGGCGATCCGTGAGTTTAAGACTACGCCGACGTCCACGCTGCGCTTCTATTTATGTTTTAAATATTTATGCAATCACGGTATGTCTTAATTACAATCTGCACTGTGTTAAGTAAATTTTGCAAGACGTAATGAAGATTAGAGAACTAATTGAACTCATATACTATAGGTACTGATACTCGTATACATATAAGATAGGAGCAGGTACTGATTAAATTAACAAGAATAGAACTTCGCAAAAACCTCCACAATGCATAATCCAATAGATTTTTAAAGGGTGTTATTACTAAACTACTATCAAAAAAGTAAGTATGTCTAAAGAAATTACCCAAAGTTTCTTGTGGATATGTGAGAACGATGACTTATACCTACATACGTTTTTGAATTTAATCAACTGGTGCAATGTGTAATCTTATGAATCACTTTCTTTTTCATGATATTACCGAATGGAGATTTGGCATGTTGGTAAAAGCTTAAACTAAAAATGATTTGGTTGATTGGATATTTGATTTGCACCTTGCAATTTGCAAAAATGATGTAATGTAGTACGTGTTAAAATATACTGTTTTATAGATGAATAATTTAGTAGTAAATTATGCCCAAACTAAATGCAATTTTATATATCAATTACCAATACATTTTTTCATTAATGTTGCTTTTCCATTTGCACCTGGATTAGGTTGTGTCATTCGCGTATACGAGAAACACTATTTAAATATCTCATTGAATCTGGATCGGCTTTCACGGAGTAGGGGAGAAAATATGGCTTTCTCGTCATCACGTAAAGGTAAAATGACTTGATTTTCTTTTAAAATTTCCTCTTATCTCGAATGAATGTTTGTAAATTGTGGAAGATTGTTCCCGAAGCTGATTTTAGAAATCTCCTGGCTGGTAAGTTGACTAAAGCTAGTGGCGACTGATGACGTGTGTCAGTAACCGCTCCTTGTGTGTGGTATTGAGTCAGGATGAGAGTATCATGTAGCGTTACTTATTTAAGCCAGTAAAGTGTATGTTTATTTCCAATCGAGAGGGCATAAAACAAATTCGTATTTAGTGGCCTTTTGAAAAACGAATGTTATGGAATTAATTTATGGACTGTAACTACTTTCGTAATAAAGGTTTGCAGAAAACATTATTTTTGTATATATAATTAAACTTATATTTATAATTTGTATATATATTATAATTAACATTAGTAATTATGATATTTCTATAATTTAATATATTTATAATAGCAAAATATATGGAAGTATAAAATATGCAAAAGCGTAAAATCATATTAATATTATTTGTAATTTAATATGAAGTGCCATATTCAGGACATCTCAGCTTATTTTGTGAGCTCCATATATGCAATATTCTTAGTCCCTTTCACATTCTTAGATATCTTAATTTTCTTTGAATTGATTAGTATTCTTGTGCCATAACTAAACCAAATGCGCGATTAGTTTCAGTGCGTCCTGTCCTGCATCGCCGCACCCCGTTGCCGCGCTCGCCAGTGATCCGGAAAACTGGTTTCGCCAAACATTCCGAGCTTTCTTCTTTTCAACGCAGCATCGAAAACGCATGCGAGGGTGTTTTTTATGGCGGATTGCAAGGGAACGCATAACAGGTAACGAGGACCATTTCTCAGCAAGGGAAATCGAAAAAACTCCCTAAATCTCCAGACAAACCGTCTTTTAAGCGCAGGTCTCCACGCATTCGGCGAATTCCCGGGCAACCGCTCGCCGAATCCGTGAATAGTGTTAGGACGCGTTGCGTGCGATTCGCCGAGCGCCTAACAGTCGGCACTCGCCCCAGCCTACCGCTGTTGTCGGTCTTTGGCACATCAAAGGGAGCGAAACATTGCGCCCGAACACTATCAGATGTTCGGTGGGAAATGATGAGGCAGTAGCTGCGTTGCTCGGCGACATGCCGATAGATAGATAGGAGCTCGCCTTAAAGATGAGAAAATTTGATGTATTTCGCTTTGTCTCTGACGCGTCCAACTTTAGGGTCCGATTATTTCCGTAAATCTAGTGCGGTGATTTGTAGTTTCTATAAGTTGAAAGAAAAAAAATACCTGTTACTGTCTTTGAGTGATCACAGATTTTAACGAATAACCTATTAATTTTGTTAGAGAATTCAGCGCCTAAGTTTATCGCCTTATATATACTATCAAATTAAAATTTCCGCGTTAACATAGATGTTAAAATGGAATAAACTCCTACAAACGTTTTCGCCAAATGTTGGAGTTAGTGGTTCAGTTGTCCTTGCTTTGAATATATATGGAAAGTATGATTAATTTATTAAACGTATTCAATTTCTTCGTAAAATGACCAGTTGATTTAGAAAAAAAACTCATGAATAAATAAATTGTTTCAGAGTTCTCAAGTAAAAGCAAGAATGTGTAGAGGAGGTTTGCGAGCGAATGAAAGCTGGATGCAAACAGATAAACTCATGGCCTTGAAGAAAAATCATTTCAAATGTGCCGGATAGTTCTCTTATTAAGTTATGTTTAGATTTATTTTTAATCATATATAAGAAAAAATATGTATAATGATTAGATATTGTTACTCAAATTATCTATGTCGTAAGATGGTCTCACAGATTTATGCACCGACACCGCAAATCGCCCTTCCCATATTCTTGTTCGACGGCCTCAGAGCTCCCACTAACGCCATCCTCTCCTTTTCTTCATTAATTTAGTATACAGATGACTGAATACATAGCTTCAGTTTGAATTAACGAATTGACAGCTAGAATGACTCTGATAATCTAAACGTGTATTAAAACTAATACAATAGTACAGGTACATCGGCTTTTTCGGTAGTTGGGACCTAGTTCCGAAGAATTTCTTGAGGGAAATGGATAAGAGAAAAACTTATTTTGTTATTCTGGTTCATGCTATGTTGGTGTTGCGCTAGCTTATCGTGTGAACAGATAGTGAAGATTGGGTATGTTAAGAAATAGTTAGCTAATAGATTGATGTGATTTTGCTAGAGTCTCTGTCCAATTCCTCATTCAATTTCTTATTGATGATTAGATGGAGAGTTAGTACCAGTGAGGCGTTTGAAAAATAAATTCTGAGAAGATTATGTTTAGTTACTATTTGTACTTTCTTTTGGGTTTGTTTTTTCTTCATTTAACAAGAATTGGAACAGTCGGTAAAGTAGGCAAGGGTCTGTTATTACTATAGGTATAGTTTGAAATAAAATTATGTGAAATGTGTCCTTGTTATGATTCCCCTATAACGTGGAAATGTTTGTTTGTGTTGTTGAGTTTAATTTCTGTTATTTTTGGTGGGGGGGGGGGGATAAATATGTTGTGTCAGGATTTTGCCAAACCAATTTGCTTTTTAAAGCAGGGAAACCAATTCAAAGTATTTCAGCCGCGGGCGCGAACTGGGTAGCCTGAGCCCTTAATTGAGATATTAGATTAGTACAATATAATAATTAATATATAATAATAATAATAATTAATAAGTAATAATTAATAGCTATAATATATTGCTGACTTCATCCTCGCCGTACACATTCGCCTTACACGTGGCGTTCGCTTTCCACTGACCTTCCTATGTGCCCCCCTCCTCTCCACAGACGGACATGGACCCAAGCTTACCTCACCGCCTTCATCGCGTGTCCACGTCGAATTTTACCGCTCTGCGCATTCGACTGGAGGTGATGTTTCGGGCTACCAATTGCCCGGTGGGAAACGTTTGTCCCAGTCGGAGTACCCCAGTGAACATGACGTGATTCTAGCACGTTGTGGCAGGGATTGCCTTCCTCTAGTATTTCCAGTCAGCGCAGGACAGTGTCCCAGCTTGAGTCAAGCTCTAAGCTCTCGACTGCGTCTACCGGCGTGAGTGGTTCGGGTGATTAGTGCATGTAAGTGTAAGTAGAGTCTGATAATAAAGAGATAGATAGAACGTGAAAAATGGCGTGTTGCGTTGGTGGCTCGTTTAATAAGGCATTTCACCTGCTATTAGTGAGAGAAAACCTAAGGGTAAAAGTATTCAGATCAGAGATATATCAGAATCGTTAATGCTGTGTGAACTCTGAGCTAACTGAGCTGAGGTTACCAACTTCGCTGTCTAACGCCTGCTCACCTTCACCCCCGGCACCGAATCCGCTCCCCCGCGACCACACCTCGCACAACCGCCTGCATGCTCACGTCTTGCCTTCATGCCCCGCCCCTTCGACTATAAAACAAGCTTAGCGATCACGCACCCCCTCCAGCTGACCGCGCCCAAGTCGCCCACCCCCATCTCCGCCTTACCAACCCGGGCCCCCCCCGGTCGCCGCCCACTGCCGCCTTCACTCTCATCATCTGGACCTCGCACCCCCGCCGTTCCCTCTTTCCATCCGACCACAACCCCCACACCCTCACCTCTAGGCGGCTACATCAGGCCCGCTTGCGTACCCAACCTCTTGGGACACGACGTACCACCGACATACAAGCGCCAGTCTCCCTGCGCCGTCATGAAACACTAATATGCACTGTCACAATGAGTCGACGTAGCCCACGTCCGCTCCGAAAGTCTCAGTTCAACCCCACCCTCGCTATCCTTGCCTCCGATCCCAAGGGCCCCACTCAAGCTCTGCGCCTTCCCACGCCACCTCCGCTGCCACGCCGCATCCACCAACGAGCCTCCTATACCCCATCTTCTACCACTCTGCAGGCACAATCACTGACGCTATCAACACTCCACATCGATATGAGGCAAATATCCGACATGACATCCACTGCCGAACACTACACGCACCTCGACACTCAAACGCCCCGCCACCCCCAAGCCTCCAGACCCCCAGCCTCTAGCCCTTCCCACGTCCAGTCCACCACCAACATCACCACAATTACTGTCCCGCTCACCACCAAAACTAACGCCATCACTCCCGGACCCGCCAGCTGCATACACCCGACCAAATATCTACCCGGCCTCCCACCTCAACCCGCACACCGTTGCGCCTTCCCGCGCCACAACCACCCAACGCAAGCGCCGAGCCCAAACATGTACCCGCACGTTTTCTACTATACCTCCCGCCAATCCCTCCAGCTCACTAACCATCGCCACCCTGCCTCGAACCCTCGCGCACCCAGCCACGCCACGGTCCACCACCGACAGATCGACCTCACCGTCCTCACCGACATCACCGGCCACGCCTCATCGCCCTCAGCCACCCGACCGCCCTCACCAAGTCCCACCCAAAACCATTCACTCCCAGCGCACCTGCTACCACGCCTACAGCCAGCTTCACGACTCCCGCACCCCCCCTCTACAATCCCACCACATACACACCGTCCCCAACGCAAACCAACTTCCGCCCAGTCACTCCACTTCCTCCCACCACCACCGATCCAACCGCCACTAATCCCACAGCACCCTCCCGCCAATTCATCCACAGTCACCGATTCACCATCGATACGCCTGCACTCCACAGATATACTCCCGACTGAGCTACCGACATCCGCCAAGATGCGCAGTGACTCCATGTCCCGCCACGCCCACTATATTCCCCGACTGCTACGCCTCCTCCCGTCGTCCGCCCGGTCGCACCGGGCGCCCAAGGCAAAGGAAGCCTCCTATTCCCCCACACCCTCACATCCATACCCACTCCACCTACCGCACACAATTCCTCATTTCGTTCCGACGAAACGACTGTAAATACAACACCCACATAAAACCCCTCCACAACATCGCCCGCACACATCGCACAAAACACACCCACCTCCCACCAGAGCCCGTCAACCACCACCACCACCACAGCCTACACCCCCAGCTCACATTTCCCACACCGCAAGTCACCATCAACGTGCGCCTATCAATCCTACACTGCTAGGACGTCGACATACCAAAAACAAACCTCCTTCGACGGAGAGAGTACCACCGCGCGTGCACCGTTCAATGATCCCGCAACACCATCTTCCCCGAACGCCTACAGCTTCACTCCATGCACGTCCGCACACCGGGACCACCAGCAATGCACGACCCATCCTATTCCCCCCCTCATCCACTCCCTTCCTCCAACCGCCTCACTCCTCAGTGCTCGCGCTGCACCTGTAAATGCCAACCACCATTACCCATACCACAACATCGCCCGCACTCCCACAACCCATCACGAGCCCACCCGATCACCCCCACCCACACACCCCCCACCAACCACACCACCACCACAGACTGAACCATCCACCTCCACCAACTCCTCAACGACCAGCCTCTCCACCTCACTCGCCCCCATTCAACTCACCCTTCGCTAGACGTATCACTTCGCGAGCCCCCCCGCCGAACCGCCGTCGCGCCCCGTCCTCCCACCTAGCTCCCGCACTT
>BOPP01000125.1:2450433-2465606 GCA_017312745.1 Gryllus bimaculatus | reverse complement strand
CCCGCCACCCCCAAGCCTCCAGACCCCCAGCCTCTAGCCCTTCCCACGTCCAGTCCACCACCAACATCACCACAATTACTGTCCCGCTCACCACTTCATCGTCCTGCTAGCGTATATCCTTCGCGGCGTCCCGCGCGTGCGCGTTCATGTCCGCCACGACCCATCTTCCCCGACGCCACGCTCCCTCCGCCGTCGCACCCGGCGCCAGGCAAGACGCCTCCTATTCCCCCTCTCCCTCCCCCTCCTCCGCCTCCTCCTCATTGTCGCGTGATGTAAATTAGAGGGAGGAAGCGCGTCCAGCGAAAAATGCAAATCCGTCGCGCCGGCGCGATTCTGGCTCATTAAGTTTTAATAAGCGAGCGTGTATGGTAGGCGGCGGGCCGCTCCGTCGGACGGGCCTCGCCGCACAATGGCGACGCGCGATTCGCGGCTGCGAACGCGTCCGCCTCGCCGGCAACACTTCGCCCGAATTAACATAACTTCTAATTGCACTCCGTGTGCCCCGCCGCGTGTCTTTCATTTCGTAAACAAAAGCCGCGGGCCTGAATTATAACTGACAGGGGTAATTCAGTGGCCCTTGGTAAAAAAAAAAGAAAAAGAAAAAAAATGAAAATACGTCCCTTCTCGTTAATTTCGAAGAGGAATCTCATGATTTCGTTCGCGAATTTATCTTCGGGTCAATGTTTACGTTCTCGGCGATATTTGCATTAGATATTTACATTCCAATTTTTTGAGTTTGTTTTCTTCTAATCCTTTAGTCCCTGCAGGAAACTTATTCCTTAATGCTGCTAGTTGAAATTGTTGAATAATGCATGACTCTGAAACGTGTTACCCCCCTGTAGCAGGGCTGTGCAGTGGCATTCTTTGCAATATAGGGCACAATATTAGTACTGGAGGTACGGAGATTTCCATAATGTATGCAAGCATTATACTTGCGTATACCTTCTTTCATTTGCTGAAGTTCTGGTATGGACGGCATAAATAAGAGAAATTGAACCAATACGTTTTACTTACGCTCTGTGAATACGTTGGAAGAAGTCATAAAATAACTACATCTGAAATTATGAGACTTTTTGTGTGTTCATTCACAGAAACAAAAGTGAAAAAACCTTTAATAATTTCTTTGTACATAACGTACATGCGTTTACTACAAATTGCATGTTTCAACGAAATTGTAGAATTGTTTTAGTACTCTGAAACATTACACTTGAGTATATATTATTAAAACTGTGTTTGTTGAATTGTTTATACCATTTTTTCATTTCATGGAATCATATAGTGTTGCAGTGTTTAAAAGCATTACCATCAATTAGAGTAATAAATTCTATTACTGGTTCACTTAAAACTTGTTAATGATGATTTCAGCTGGAGACGCAGGATTCTTTTTAAGTTGTTGCAAGTTGTCTCAGAATTTTATCCATTGTTATGCAGGATGGTTTCTGTGCTGTGATCAAAGTTGGTTAGCGTTTATCACGATATTCTATCACAATATGGCTAAAACACAGGATGATGTCAAGATCTTTTTTACTTACGACACAAAATCGTTAAAAATAATAAAGGAAACTATTGTATTTGATATCTCATTTATTGTAGGTATATAACTAAAATATTTTTTATAGGTATACGAATATTAGAGGAGCATGATTTCCAAACGAGAGTAGATCGAACAGTTGCTAACAATGAAAATATTCCTTTCCACAGAAATTTACGCAATATGGTTTGAAGGGACGGAAACCACTTTCGATATTTTTATTCAGTAAGTGAAATATAGCCAAAGTTTATATAAAATAGTAGCATTAAATTGAAACCTCTAATACCGCCTGTTTTAACACAACGTTCTAGGATCTAAGTCATCCCTAAATGCATTAGCCATACCAATTGTCGATACTGTATGTAAAACGTGTTTATACGATTATTAAAATACTCTCCAGTGGGAGAAAGTATTAAAAATTAATAGATTTCAATTGTTGAACGGGCACTTTCAATGCGCATGAAGAAAGGACATTGGCAACAAAAGTAAAAGAATGTGTCCCTACTTGAAATTATAGTCATTCATTTCCCATTCAGTCATTCATTTAAATTCTTTCAGTTTATGCATAATATTTGTTGCAAACAGTTATCGTAAAACAAAAAATAATATTATGAGAGAGTACATTTTTTCTACTACTTTATTTTGTATTTGACTAAACTGCCTAAACTGCTGTATTGGAAACTCTGCGTTGCACAGACTCAAGGATGTTTTACGAGAACATTAATGGCGTAGGCCGAAGGCCGGACCCTCGCCACCCAACTATCACATGTGTAGCGAAGCGTCATGACTTCACGTGCCAAAGTTCAACGTGTAAGGCAAAACAGAACATTGGCATAAAATGCGTTGGACTCAAGGATATTTTGTTTTAATCGCGTACGCCTAAGACCAGCGACACATCACCAAACTTGAACCCATCAAAACTTCAAGTTAAATTCGTTAGTCAAAACAGTACTTAGGAATAAAATGCGTTGGACAGACTCAAGGATTTTTTATGTTAATCGGGGAGGCCAAAGGTCAGAGCCTCGTCACGTAACGCGGACACGCGTAGCAAAGCTTCAGCACGTTTTAAGTGTAAGATTATGAATATGACGCCATTCTACGCGCGGAAGAAAACAAAGTCATTCACGTTCTGTGCGACGAGGGAAAAAAGCCGAAGAACGCCACGTGCTGAGAACGTGAGTGGGGATGACAATGAACTCACTCCACATTCAATCTTTTGAATTTCACTATGCAAGATAGATTTCCTACTGTCACCTAGACATCACTTCTATCGCATCCATGTCTCGTCGGACATGGAAATCCAAACGGTACAATTTCGGATACTTCGTGACAATGTGTGTAAGTGAAAAGGATGGGAGTGGGGAGAGAATGAGTAAGTAATGATTGCATCAGATAGCCGGTCAAGTTTCACTATCGCCAAGAATCGATCCTAGGATATCAACTTCACCAACGGATTAAACTAAATTAATTGTGTGTATTTTTTTGGCACTTTGGGTCGATTTTCCGACTTTGTCGACTCTATAACCGTGTCCCACATGCCCATATTTCGGAGAAAAGAGAGACATGTGGCGTATTTTTTTCACCCTTACTAGCGAACCTGCGTGGGTTTTTCTTCGTCCGACACAGCAACAGAAACTAAGACGGTTTTAGAGGTGAGCTGCAAGTCTATATTTGCCTCTACCGAGAATCGAACCCGAGACTACACCACGTGAAGCTAATACGCTATTCATGAGCCATCCAAAAGTCTAAACTAAATTAAATATGGTAAATTAAAAGTGTTGTCTGTAGAACTTTGTTTTCAGCCCGGAAGCTGCATGCCCTGAGGATCGAAACGATCATTCCCAAAATAAATTTTTGATACCAGACAACACTTCACCATCTTTAATTATTAAATGGTACATTCCTCATCAGCGTTCTAATTAATAAACTAAATTAAGGAAACAAACAACTAACGTAATCGGCGGCGGTTGCCCTACTATATCGCAGCGGTAACATTCGCAGATTCAACTACTCCGAATAGCTTTAAAATTTTCATCCGTAATGTTCAAAACATCAAAAACGAGTTGCGACAATTTTAGCTGCAAAATCCTCTGTGAAGGGAATCCGAAATGGTTACGTGGATCTTCTATGAAAAAAAAATTAAACATTTTTATTTTTTACATTGCATTCAGTACGGCACAGACGACTAGATAGTATAAAAAATGAACGAGTCGTATGGTAAGCTGCTTCTGCAAGAGAGAGGTGATAGACCTTTAGGGGACACAGAATCAGTACGAACTTTTTAATTCCTACTTTAAAATATTTACGAATGCGAAGAAAGTTGATATTTTTTGGTAAAGGATCTCTATAAATACCAACGTGAATGTGTCATTTATTTTGTTGTTTTTTAATCTATTTAAATTTTAACCAGGGTGTTATCGCGTGACTTGCGTTATACTTCCTGTTTTCTGCGCCGTATTAAATGTCACAGAAAAGTCAAAAAACTATTTTCTTCCCAATCCTATTCATTTGTGCAGTATTTGTATGTATTTATTTGGCATTTTAGGGTCGGATTTTGCCAGCCTGCGGTGTTCCCAGGCCTGGGGATTGTTTTTGAATATTATCCCCGCCTGGAGGTAATGGAGACATGTGGCGAGCATGACGCGTTCCCATAACGTCATAATTGGCTCCCCATTGCTTTCTTTCGTCACTCAGCTAAAGAAACTGAGACGATATGAATAAAAAAGATACATCTCTATTTTTGTCCCGACCGCGCATCAAACACGGGATGGCACTACGGAAAGCAAGACGCTGTGTTGGTGTCACCTAAGGGGATTTTTCTAGGATATCAATGTTAAAATTTGCACAACACGTTTTAAACATTTCGTAACAACATTTTGAATTAATTCGGAATATTCTAATCCATGAATACCTATCAGGGGTACGTCAATATCGATGGCAATTGCAGAGCTTATTTTAATAGTGACATATCTCCATTTTCGCTTGTTTTGGATTTTTTTACGTAGCATTACGTTCTTTAACTTCATTTCAATCAGGCAGACATGAAGATGGACTACTTGGCTATCGAGAAGATAATGTGGACAGCCAAGTGGTTACTGACTCCGGCATGAAGCCTACGCTCTCAGGCTGCTATATATTGTACTTAAAATAACATTTATTCTGTGTAAAACGGGTACCCAAAAGCCTTTGAATCTAAACTCGAAAAAGTTGGACTTGTTTAATTTCGATTCCTAAAAAACTGCATTTCTTGTACATACGTCACGTACCCACAACTCATCAATTGTGCGGTTTGCAGGTGGGAGGATGCGGATGTTGGCAGAGGCACGCGTACAATCACTTGACACAATTTCGCACCCGAGTTCCAGGGAGCAAGCTTTCGTTCCGTAGACGGCGCGTTGCACCGCGGGGGAGCCCTGAGAGCGCGGGGAAGTTGGGGCGACCGGTTTGCGCCGGGGCGGGGCCGGCCTCCGCCCGATGCAACTGCAGCCGCTGCACGCCGCTGTCGCTCCGGCCATGGCCGGTCAAAAACATCGTCATAAGTTATGTCACAGCACTTCAAGTGATATTGTGCGTGACTATTTCACGAATGAAGGCATTGCATGAATCGTATCGATAATTAAAATCACAGAAATCACAAAAGAGGGAAATATTCGCCAAAATTGCTATGGAATATGTGTAAGTTTCATTCAGCTACGAGTTGTTACTGCTCCATGGAATAACTTATAATCAAGTAAAAAATGAACAGCACAATGTTAGTTCAAATATGTTTCGACTTCATGGTAATAAAACGTTCAAAAAACAATTATAACAAAGCTGCTTATAAGAAAATTTATTAAAAACAATTATTAAGTATGTAGGAAGTTGAGTTTTACATGTGGAAGTACGAGAAAAATACTTGAAATGACACAAGTACAAGCTGAATTAGTAGCGGGATTCGTCATCTTAGAATGGATGGAACACACGTGTGTCATTAAAGTATTTTCCTGAATAATTTTGGTTGTATCGTTCCAAATAGTTTTGTTCGTATATTGTTTGTTCTCGTCATCATCTTATCTTCGCATATTAATTTCCCACAATATCTGTAAATTCTTCATTTGTAGTTTGCGCTGCCCATTTGTATTTTCTTTATTCACAAAATTCTTGAAATTCCATCCACACACTTTCTCTGTTTCTTTTGCTGTTTTTGGCACTGAATCTTTTTTAATAGATTCTATTTTCGGGTTTTAAACATTATCAAAACGACACATTTTAATATTACATTGTTGTACATAAGCTTTATGGACCTAAAATAATTGCTATATGTATCGTCAAAAGGTAAACAAAGCAATTACAACGAAAAGAAATAGGTAAATAAAGTGATAATTGTATGGCGATAGACATCTGGGATTGGTTTAATTTGAATATTTTCTTGCTTAGCGTTGGTAACTTACTACACACAGCGACAGACATGAGTTAAATAGTAGTGTAAATTGAGTAAATAAGAATTACACTCGCCGCATCGTCAAGAAATCTTCACCAATTACCGGCTGAAGTATATCAGAGCAACAACTCTTGTCAAGAGACGGAGTGGAAGTTTCGTCACAAGCTATACAGTATAGTTATAGCTATATGTATCTGGGTAGAATGGTAAGATCAGCCGCTACCAGAGGAGAGGTTTAGTGACTGGTTGCTCTGATGTAGATTTCCCGTGGTTTCTCTTATCAATATGAAGAGAATGCCGGAACAGTACCGTATCAAATGGGCTACGCATCGCCCGCGATCTCTTCTTCGTTCTTGTTATCTCCTCTCCGCTTAAAATTTCACAAATAGACACAAACAGAAACATACATCAACATGTAGGAAGGCAAGTCGGGGGCTTAGCACTCGTCCCACCTAGAGATACCTAGAAGGGTGATCAGATGTGTAGGTCAGCACCATGTCTCTCGTTTTAGCAGGGGAGGAACTCCACCACATAGCAGGATATAACATGCACTAAACTTACGGAACTATCGAGCATAGCCGTTTACACGCCTGGAAGAAAAATAATCAGTCAGCAAATCAATCAATCAAATCAATTTCATCATCCCGAATTCAATTACACACATTCCTGTAGCACCTCTATCAACCTACGATTCGTCCAATATTAAACGGTGGGCACCGAATGTCACGCTCCAGTGGAAGAGAAATACCACCTCACAGTTTTAACTTGTACCATACTCTGACCAGAGAACTTGACCGGAAAGACAAAATAGTCTTCGACTGACTGAGTAATTGACTCACTGAACTCCTAAGCTCTGCACTCAAGTCTGGGCCGTGCATACAAAATCTATCTTCTCAACATTAACAAATTCCAAAGAACAGTCACTAAAGCGCACGAATTTCATAGTCCTAGCTTCAGCAAGAACTACACTCAAAACTATAAATACGTCGATTTAAACTTTTTGGAAATTTTACAGTTTACATAAAAATTATTATTGACAACAATACAGAATATAAGTATCGGTGCGTACGTTAATACTCGTATGACGGGTCTAGGGGGATCCACTGTATAATGTTCTTACGTTTTATTACATCGGCGTTATCTACCGGCAATGTTTTTTCGTCATTGAAAACCTGAAAGACTGGACAATTTGATTATCCGGCAGGTGTCCGTCCCCAATTTATCCGTGTATCAACATTCTACTGTATTATTTTCTTAAATGAAAATCCTTTAAAATCCTTAAAAAGATAAATATTACGGCAAGGCTGCTATTTATCTCCAAACCTGTTTAGGATATACATTGATAAAGCATTAAAATAATGGAAAAGAAAGGGCAGAAGTATGGGTGTGAAAATAGGGGATGAAACATTGTTTAGTCTAGTATTTGTAGACGAACAGGCTGAAGAAGAAGACTTATATGTTCAGGAAATTAGAAGAAAAGTATTGAAAATGGGAATGGAAATAAATGTACAAAATACTGAATATATGATGGTGGAAGGTATGCCCCATGATTTACAGACTAGTATAGGAATAATTACAGGTAATACCCAATATAAGTATTTGGGAGTCACACTAATAGCAGATGGTAGAACCAAACAGGATGTGAAAAATAAAACTATAAGAGGAAAAATAGCCACAAGATAGTTGAATACAATGCTGTGGAACTCAATTATTTCAATGAAGACAAAGAAGCGCATATAGAGCTCCTTCATAGATAGTACCACACTCTTTGGGACAGAAGTCTGGACACTAACAAAAAATATGAAAGACAAACTTCAAGCAACAGAAATAAGATTCTGGCGAAGATGTTGTAAACTTCCTCTGTTAGACAAAATAAGAAACGATGAAATACTAAATAAAATGAAAGTGCAAACAACCTTGAACGAGACGGTCGATGTGAAACAACTAAAATGCTATGGACATACGAGAAGGTTGAAATTGGGTAGACGAACATCGAAGAAGATACAGGGGAAGACCGAGAAGAACATGGAATATGGCAATAACGTAAGCCGTAGATAAAAGAGAAATGGAGGAAAACGACCTATGGGATAAAGAGGCATGGAAATTGGGTGGCGGAAAACGGCCTGTCCTGTTAAAAAAACCGCTAAATAAATAGAGATACACAATCCTTTTGTCCCGTTTCCTTCGCGATTCGGACCACTGGGTGCTGCAACCGCCGCCGCTTCCTCCGCCGCTGGCCTGGCTGGCAAGGTCCTGCCGCGCACGCGCACTCGCGACCGTGACCGTGCGCGCCTCCGCCTCGGGTGGCCTTGCGGCGGCGGCGCCGGCGACGTAGGCGCTGGGAAGCCCCGGGCCGGCGCTGCCCCTCATTCGCCAAGAGGCAGTTTCTGCACCGCGTGCTGTAAGCCGATGGACTTGAGAGAGCTACATCACCGAAATTGTATTTAATTTTTTTTGTTATTTAAGATCTCTAGGCATCTAGGACATTAGTGACCACTATTGCATTTAACGGTAAGGTAACTGTGAAGATGACATGATATGGTGATGATAGGGGTGAAAGAACGAACACAAGTACAACCATGCCCGAGGCGGTACCCGAACCCACGATCCTTTGGTTTGAGATTGCTACGGCACTACTACCACCTACATTTAAGACGACAATAACTGGTTATGGCGGTAGAGTGTACTGCTAATGTTAAATTTCCGGAATGCCGAAATGCATGTTCACAAGGGATGTGGAGAGGGGGGGAAGTGCCCCTTTTAAAAAAGTATAAGGGGCTCCTTAACCCTATGTAATAAAATATTACCACCAGGGGTTAATTACTTGTGTTAAAAAGTGCAAACCACCAGGGATTAATTAATTGTAGTAATAAATTGCATCACTGTACTTATATTTTCATTCCCTCGGTAATATGTTTTATTTTTTATTAAATGTGTCTAGTAAAAGGTATATAAAATTGTTTATTACTGATACGTTATTGCTTATTATACCTTCGAAATGGAGCTCGTTATACACTGCATGACTTTCCTGGCTCGAGAGGATCGTGGTTACGAGGGTAATATGAAAACAGTTGAATAATACTTCATAATCTTGTTAGGTGATGCGTATCAACGTGTGACACAGACCTTAAGATAAATGTGAGATACAGAAAAAATAATTATTGTGAATGAGTACAATTATTAATGCATTTAATGTGTGTGAAAATTAATGCTTATAACTCACATCTTGTAGTTTGGAAAGACTTCATTAATACCGCCAACAGGTATCCTGTATTACGCGCTCAAACTGCGAGTTTTAATGAAGATATATCTGATAGGAATAAACATTTCATAAACGGTATTATTCTTCAAATTTCGAAGGGGAAGCAAGAGAAAGTAAAATTCAGTAAAATTAATATTTTTTTTTGAAGAATATACTCCTTCATCTTCTAGCGTAAATAATATCTCAAAAGTGAAATCATTTTTAATTGAATTCTGAATTGGTATTCAATATTTGGAAAGGCGAAAGTCTCAAATTTACTGTGAGTAAACATTACGAACCAGATCGCCGTGTTTTTATTCAGCTTTGATTCAATTCCCGTAAGGAATAATTTCTCCGAAGTCTTCATTATTTTTCCTTTCGTAAAAACACATGGAAAATTATTGATGCAACATGACGTAGCTATTACATTTTGCTTTTTCTGTTGTTGTTTTTCTTCGAGTATCGGACTGCGGGAGCGCGACCATCGTCGCCCAGGGCGACTGTTGCAGTGAGGAATTGTGAGTGGGGTTGGCAGCAGTGGTGTAACAGCGTATCGGACTACTATACCCAAGTTGGTTCAAACCCGATCGAAGCCGTGGATTTTTAAGGGCGAAAAAAATACTTCGTACGCCTTCCTACGGAGGGGAAGTAAAGCCTGCTGTCCCATGTTAACAGATTTACTTGCATGTAGAAGATCCTCAAGCCAAAATGATCTCTCTGAGCTAAATTCCAATCGCCTGTTTCTTCGAAATACCGCTAGTGGGTGAAAGAAACTTAGCATAATATACGTGGTCAGGCGGAAGAACTGGTGTGATGGCCTGAGTCACGTCACGCAAAATAAGGCATCAATTCAATTCAGTGGTGGCAGTGACGATTCCAGCGGCCTGCCTGGCGACTCTGTGTGGTGGTAGCGGCGGAGATACCGAAGGACGTTCTAGATAGCGCGCAATTAAAATAATTTGATTCGACCAATGACAATGGAGCGGCGCACTGTCATAAAATTATTTTCGTGTTTTAATCACCATGTGGTAATTCGGTTCGTTTAAATGCTACCGTAATGAGCTGAGCGGGATTTGTTGACTCGTGCGTGTCCCGTCGCGGCTCGCTCACGAGAATTCGTGCCCATTAAGGGTGATCAGGGACGTCGTTTGCGCACCGCCCAACAGACATTATCCCCCTGATCACCCCCTGCACGGTTGTGCTGGTGACACTGCGCAGAAAGGTGGTCTTTCTGTGGCCCGTGTGGGCAGAGAGTACCGGTGTGAACTAGTGCGTTAAAAATCCTTGGGAATAATTCGTTCTCTCTTAGCCCTCAGAAGTCGGGCGTTGAAATCGCTAGAGGACAGATAATAATATTTGGTTGCTTGCAAAATGGTCACTAGTCCCATATGTGTTCCTGCATCTATTTGAAAAATAGCACAAAATACCACAATCCTCATTTTTCAGAAAAATAATTTTTGCCATATTTTTCGTATAATACATAACATTCTTGAACATGTTTGATCCATTTTCTCATCCATATTTGTCTCGACCTGTAAATATATTTACTGGTTTCTCTCCATTTGCTATTTTATTCTGTCTGCAAATGAAATTTTCATAATATATATCTTTTTGACATTGCTTATTTTCATGCAAAGTGCTACCTTACTACTTTTTTTTACTTGTGATTATTATAAGCTCTGAGATTCTGAATATTCCTTACTGCATGAGATAGTTTCAACCTTCGTCCTCCTTCGACGTATTGCCTTTTCCTTATGCTCCTTTTCAATGTACAATTAAGAGGAAAAGTATCAGAGTTGTAAATATATTGTAAATATATGTATTCATTTGAAATATTTGAACATGCCATGAAACATTAAACGTATGATGTTATTTTATCAATAATTAAATTCAATTTTTACACTTTAAACCTGTGGTAAGATATTTTCTTCGCAGGTGATCGGGCTGCGAATTTCCTTGTTGCTACGTTACATCATATCAGAGAATGACGTATGAAAATTAGCATCCTTTGTTTGCCGCAAGATGTAAATGAAAATATTTGAAGTGAGTCGAGTCATCCACACATTCAAGTCTTTCTTACTTTCCCTATATGCAAATTGTTTAAAAACAATTATGACAGGTACAGTATTCTATCTCGTATGCTCTCATGTTCTTATCGACTGTTTTACAAACATTCCTCCACTCCATATGAAATTAAGACTTCTAAAATTAAACACTTTGGGCTGTTAAATTGTTCGTTTGCGACAGTAAAGATCAGTAAATAAAAGAATCTAGTCAATACATTCCACTAAAAAGAATCTACATCACAATACAATGCAGTGTGTACGTTTGAAGAATGAAGAGCCCAAAACTTTTGACTCGATTAAAAAGATTTCTTTCTCTCGGAGTCGCTTGGAACCAACGAAACGCAGTAAAGATCTTTCTGTGCGTTTACATAGCGAGCTTTGAACTTAAGTTTGCCCCTCGAGATATTCTTCGAAGTTATTCATGACGGTTTTCCAGTTTCGTGATAGATATTTTCTTTTCATACGTAAGCGCTGCCATTTCCTGCCTGTCGGTGACTGATGCAAATAAGAAGGAAATAGACTCTCTGGATCCCGAGCTTGTCGTAATGCCTTTTGAATGAACTTGAGCCACCATTAAATATTCAGATACTTTCAAATTCGCCTGCGCTCTGCAGGCGGAAGCCCGCAGCAGGGAATCCCAGAGGCAGCGGCACTGGCGACTGTTTCACCACGCTTGCCAACCCTCTGCGAATTGCCAACTTTCCTTCTCAAAAAAAGACGGGTCCATAAAATACTTCTGTAATGTTTTGTTGCTCCCCACGCTTCTATGTGCAGCAGTGGCCAAATAGCATTGGTATTGTGAATGAAAGGCCATCTTCATTCGCTATTTTTTGTGTATTTCGGTTAATATAAATTATATGGTGAAAACATGACATATTTAAATAAACATTATTTTAAAATTTTGGGTAAAATTTATTTACCTAATTTTTTTGATGAACTAATATCACGTCCGTCAAACAAATCCCCTCCCTCCTGATCATGTCTATTATAGCGCGTTATTTCGAGAACATTTTATCCCTGATATAAAGTCGTCTTCTTATGATAAATTACTCGAAAACACCATCATCCTCAGTTATCTCGTTTCCTTCATATTTTAAAAGCAAGACGATCATTTTAAATACTATATGAGAAATTGTTGTCAAAGTGTCGAATTATCATATGAAAAATTGTAAAACGTTTCTGAATTTGGGAAAGATTTTGTCAAGAATTGGATAAGAACGTGTACAATGTTGAAACCGTCCTGTCCTTCTTGACACAGAATTCGAATTCCTGTTAAAAGAAATATCTTCAATGCAGGAGCATGATTTTAAGTATAAAATGCAATGGAAATTTTGAAAGAGGTATTCTTTCTCGGGAGGAAGTTGCAGCAAAATAAATATTAAGTTACTACTTCAGACAATGATGAGTCATAGTTCAATAATCACCGGAAATCTTCAGTGTTGTAATAAAAATAAAGCTATGGATTTACACTGATCATGGTTGAAGTTCTTCCTGAAGACTTGTTTCCGGTCTTTACATATGAGTAATTGCAATTAAAAAATAGAATCGAAAAATTCTTAGAAATTGTCTTCCACGATTATTTCGAGTTCATTGAAGTTTGCGTAAAGATATTATTATTATTATTATTATTATTATTATTATTATTATTATTATTAACACTATTATTACAGATGTTAATGGTACTATTGTTTGTGACGACTATTACGACTGAATATTTTTAATTGACACTGTAAATATTTATCATTTAACGTGAAAATGTTCCTAACCCTACCCTAGTTCATTCCTACTTTCTTTTATTTCCATTCTAATTTACAAGTTTGATTTTGCATCAAACTATCTAACTGCTGAAATTAGTAATTACATACACCTTCAAACAACCTCCACATTCCACACTGCAATGTAGTTCCACATCTGGCGTATACCAAGATCTGATGTACCACGTTGCTCGTACTTCTTGTAAACCTCCGAGACGGTCTATTGGTAATCGACGAAGGGACAAATCGCTCACCGATTCCTCTCCATCCACTGCACTCCCGTCCCGTCTCGCTGCACGCGCGTGGCAGCCCGCAGCCGTCATCGCTCCCGCACCGCCGGGAGACGCAGGGCAGCGCTGCGCAGCAGGGGAAGTTGGCCGCGCGAATTCCGGGAGGAGGTTGTCCGCACGAGCGGCCCTTCAAAGGGGCCCCGGGGCGCAGCCACAGCTGGTAGCGCGAACATGGGGCAGAGGGGGAGATGTCGATCCGAGAACGGACCAGGTCGGAGAGGGCGAGCCACAGAGGTCAGCAGACAGGATGAGGTCTGAATGGGACAAAAGTGCGTGAGAGAGTGGTGAGAGTAGAGAAATGAAGAGTAGTGTGTGAACTGAATCTATGGTGTAGAAGACAAGTGAGAGAAGAAGAGTAGGGTAAGTGTGGGATGAATCAAGGAAGAGAATAGGATGAGAGGAAGGAGAGAGACAGGTGAGAGAAAAAATATTAATGAAGGATACTTCTAGTTTGCGAGTACGATGAAATAAAAAGATACTTGTACGTCCGTGAGTCGCCGCGTCCTAGACCGAGGCAGGCAAGTATCGCTGTATTCCGGCCGCGGAAGTTTACGCTTTCACGGAGAGAGTAGGTTAACCGCGAGTCGTGAGCAGAATGAAAGAGGAATGGGGGGAGACCGTGAAGGAGTGGCAAACAAGCTTTCCGCGTTTATTCCAGGACTGAGTAAAAGCACAAATTCATGAGAAATTATGAGCGTGAAAATCTCGGTAAAGTTTCCGTGTAAAAAGACTAGGTGGTCGAATGAGAGTGATGGATTGAGCGCGCGAGCAAACGAGCAATTTTGTATACACAGCCAAGATGCGACAACCCAGTTGGACGTGTGAGAAAGAACATGTGAGGAAGGAAGTGGACAAGTCTAAGAGCTCGCGTTAAGGGGGAGGGAGAAGTTGAAAGAGCTATAGGACGATCGAGGGCGCGAGAAGATGAAGAAACAGGACATGAGCAATCTCGATGAGCGGGCTAAAAAGTGGCTAGATAAATGTGATATAATGTTTTGTGGGATCGTGCAGACAAGAATACCGCGATCATACGGCGACTGAGCGGATTTGAGGGGAAATGATGGACGTGAACGTTTATAAACTTGTCGGCAAGAAAATGTAGACGTTCGAATGGGTGATGGATGAATCGAGCAAGTGAGCAACTTTGTGTGTGGGCGACGAGCAAGCTGGGTGAGAAACGAGTCGGCAAGCGAGCAGACAAATCGGTTGACTGATTATTTCGTGTTTTAGGACGCGTCAACTGCTATGATCATTAGTTTCGAAATTGTAGGGCACGTTTTATCAGAGACGTTGCGGTGTTCCTTACACGCAAGAATGTAAGAGCTAGCGCAGGACAAGTCGGTGGCTTGCGGGATTTTCCCATCCCGGAGTCCACCAACAGCGAGGCACAACCTCTAAGCTCTCGACTAGTCTCCCGACGTGTGTGGTAGTGTAGTGCATGTTAGTGTTGGGGTGTGTGTAAGGGGGGAGGAAAAGCGAGGAAGGATCGCACGTGGTCCGTGGGTCGTTTGTTAGAGTACTGTTCAGGCATTCGCCTGGTATATATCCGAGAAACCACAGAAAACTACCGGTCAGAGCACCTGGCCGCTAGAAATCGCCTCCAGACACCGGCTGAACCCCCACTTAGTTAACCAGCTAGCGAGGAAAATTCGCCAGTGTGTGGACTCGAACGTTAGGACCTCCGGGCCAGAGGCCCTGTAGTGGACAAGTCCCGTGAGCTCGGCGCAGGGGGAGGGGAGAAGTTGAGCGAGTAGTTCCAGGGCCGCCGAGAGCGCGCGGGGGATGAGCGCGGGCCAGCCGTGCGGCGGGGGTGGGCCGGAGGAGCGTGTGTGAGCTTGCGGCGGTTAGGTGATAAGCAGGATGCGGGCGGG
>BOPP01000125.1:2428112-2449088 GCA_017312745.1 Gryllus bimaculatus | reverse complement strand
CGAAGGCGGCGAGGGGAACGGGAGGGCGAAGCGAGGCAGCGGAGGGCGAGCGGAGGGCGAGGCGGCGAGGGCGAGGCGAGGCGGCGCGGACGAGGCGGCAGGCGGACGGAGGGCGGAGGCGGCGGGCGGAGCGGCGAGGGCGGAGGCGGCGAGGCGAGGCGGTCGAGGCGGGAGGCGGCGAGGGCGGAGGCGGTGGGGCGCGAGCGGCGAGGGCCGGAGGCGGCGAGGCGGAGGCGGAGCGAGGGCGGGAGGCGGCGAGGGCGGAGGCGCGAGGGCGGAGCGCGGACGAGGGCGGGAGGGGCGGAGGCGGAACGCGACGGGGGAGGCGGGGGCGGAGGGGCGAGGCGGAGGGGCGGCGAGGGCGAGGCGGCGAGGGCGGAGGCGGCGAGGGCGGAGGCGGGGAATTGAGGGCGGCGGTGAGCGGCGAGAGTAGGGCCGAACGGTGCGAGCGAGAGCAGCCGCGAGACGCCTGCAGCGCGTGGCGAGGTGTGACCTGACGCAGAGGAGAAATGGAACTCACGGAGGCGAACGTTAGTCCAATGCCTGGTAGATGAGGCGATGTCGGGCTGACCCTGTAGAGGAGGAGGGCGAGCGGGATGGGATCGCAGACGCGATGAGGCTGGGGAGGGGTCTGCGCTGATGGACTCACAGCATGAACGGCCGCCGCCACATCACCACATGCGGCGCGCCCAGGCCCAGTCGCCTGTCCGCCGCCAAACTCCACGAATGCCTCTGGCGTTCCATCCCTCCCACCCAGCCTTCGCGGGCATTTTTTGAGCCTTACTGGAACTCGAGTTATGTTCTTATGTTGTATCTCAAAATGGCCCTCGCCGCCTTCGCCCTCGCCGCCTTCGCCCTCACCATCTCCGCCCTCTCCCTAGCCGTTTCCGCCCTCGCCTTCTCCGCCCTCTCCGCCTCCGCCCTTCGGACTACTTCAGAAGAGTATTAAAATACTGATAGAAAAGGGTTTACAGACCACCTCCGACAGGCAAAGGGGGTGGAGGGTCCCAAACCATGATATAGAGATGGTGAAGAAATAGTATGAGAGAATTATGGTGTGAACAAGAGAATTATGATATGGCTGGATGACCGGCAAGGGAAGCTCAGGGCATCAACAGAGGTCACTGTAGCGCCTTTGACCTGGATCTCCTAGAGGAGCCAGACAGCTAGAGCGAATTCAACCACTACCTGAAAGAGATTTTTAACGGACAGTTATTATGATTGGTAATTTTCCGTGTTTTCTCCGATCAACTCAGGAGAATGCCTGAGAAGTACCTCATCAAACGGGTCGTGTACCGTGCGATCTTTCCTTCCACTTCATTGTCCTTTATCCCCCTTACTTACACACACACACACACACACACTGACATGCACTACACTACCACACTTGTCGGAAAGCCACTCGAGAGCTTAGAGCCTGAGTGAGCGGTGCCCTACTGGTGGGTGGTATCTGGTTGGGGAAAATTCTCGAAAACCGACGTAAGTCGGCACCAGATATCACAATTCAGCGGGGAAAATCACCGACACCCCCTGCGATGGAAGCACACACACTTAGGAGACTAGTGACCTTTGTAATTGATGCCCTGAGAGAGTCCGGATAGAGTCCTAGGGCGACGTGATCCAGAAAGGTATACGAACACAATTCATCACAACAAACACTGCCAACTCTCTTCCAACCGCCCCATCCACAACATTCTCAGACACCGCAATCTCCGCCGCCACCGCCAACCTGCCACCGTCTCTCCGGCCCCCCTCACCGCATCGCCCACTCCTCCTCCGCCACGTGCACCGCCGCCGCCACCACCCTCTGCCACCGCCGCCACGCCGCCTGGTCCAGCCAGCGGCCATCCAGGGCAGGCCGGCCGGTCAGTGGATTGGCGGTCGCTCGGTCGCTTTGCGGCCTCTGACAGATTCGGGAGCTCCGAGGGAGGCCCAGCAAATTAGTCGGGCCGCCCAATGTAAACGGCAGCCCATGTAGTTACTCGATGGGAAACGACCGCTGCGAGCCTCCCAATCCGCGCGATTTTTTGTTATCGGGCTCTGCCCCGCCGCGCCCCGCCACGGCCCGCCCCGCCGCGCCGCTGCGGATGAAAAGATAAACACAGTAACCTGTGAAAACATATCGCTGTATTTTCTCTGATGTTTTATGTGACATTCACAACCTTTCCGAGCAAATTTTTACTTTTCACCCTTCGGACCAATTTAATTTTTACCGAACGAGAAACGACAGTCCTCAATTATCTTTTATTAAACTAAAAATCAAATTACCTCTTCGCTTGCACTAAAAAATCTAGGAATGTTGTTACAAGCTCAACAATAATACACGTTTATCTACGAGAAATATTGCCTACATAGAAACACAAGACATTTCATACGACAGAAAATCTGAAAATGAGTGGCAATTTTAATGAGATATGTGCTGTAATGCACGAAATGGTTTCCCGTGTATTTAAAATACCCGTAATGTATTTATTTATTATATTGATTAAGTATCGAATCACATTTCAAGATTATTTTACTACAGGTAAAGGCAATGTAAAATTGCTGACACTGCTATAAGTTCGTTTGAAGAATAGTAATCCTGATTCAAATAATACGTTACGCTACGTTATAGTACGCGACGTTATATAAAGGATGGGTGCAACTATGGCAAGCAACACTAGTCAGTAAATAGATATGAGTGGATGGCACAGTCAATGGAATGGATAAAAAGTAAAGCCATGAAGAAGAGGAAGCAGAAAATATACGAGTTAAGTACAGTAGGTCGAATCACATAAAAAGTATAGATGCACAATATTTTTTTCAATTTTACAAAATGATCAAAATAAATGGGGAATAAAATTGAACGACCGCTGCAGAAATATAGCTAACAACATTTCAATTAAACATTTTCAAGATAAACAGATCAGTGCTTAAAAAACTGATGCGATATAAATGACTAATGATAACTAATTTACGAACTGTAGTATTGTTCCACAGTGTGAATATAATCCACCGTTTAATATAGACGCATTACAGAGATATTTGAATGAAGCTAGCGCATGAATTCTCCCACAGTGTCATATGTTGTTCATTGCTTGCATTACACAATAAAATGTGTCAATTTTTTCTATTTAAAATGAATGAGTCTCTGGAGAAATACGTGACGCAGGGCAATTGTACAAACTCTGGAGCGTCGGAACGAGAAATCTATGACTGATGCCTTTACTGTGTAATCTATCTCTACGGAGTGAGATTCTGACGAAACTGAGAAACAATGGACGCAGATTTGTAAAAGAAACTAAAACCCGATGGAGAAAAATAAGAACAGAGTAACGCTTAAAAAACGAATCTCAGTTATATTGTGGGACGTTGTTGTAAAGAACGTTAACTCTATGAGTGGAGCGATATCGGCGGTTAAAGATTTAAAAGATAATTTCTGAAGGGCACAGCAAAGAGGGAACATGGAAGCGTTCATTACGTAAACGAAGCATTCTTTAAGTTTAAGAAAACGGATCTTCTGGAATATTGTGTCACTTAATTTTTGTTATGAACGTACGAAAATTTACAAAATCTATCACGTTTAAAACAATGATAAACGGAGCGTGATAACTGTTTAAAGTTTTATGACATTGAATTCCCCAAACAATATTAATAAAACAATAAATAAACAATGCAAATATCGAGTTCATTAAATACTACTAAAATGCATGAGAATGGAATTTATCTATAATCGTAACACTGTCATTAAGGGATTTTCAAAATATCTGTGTCTGTGTTTGTCTGTATGGCAGCCCTTGAACCGGTCTACCAGAAGAGTCCCGGCCTCGCGGCTATCTGTTAACGGGATACGTATGGTTAGCACAAAGACATCACCACGCTGTATTTTGGTCTTCTCAACCTGAGAAGTGTGTTTTCTTATCACACAGCAACGTATTATACTGGGACATTGCAAGGAAAACGCACGTTATAATCTTGTTCGGCCGGGGATCAAATCCGGAGTCTCGTCATGGAAAGCGATCACGCTGACCAATGACCTAATCACTTTTGAAGATATTTATCTCATAAAGAAAATAAGTTGTCTAAAACTGTATCATTTATTTTCACAATTTAACATTAAAATAACTTATTCTATAAATTATGGCAAATTTTGTAGCTCGTTAATCACAAAAGTAATCTTAATCCCGAGAGATATAGCCCCAGAAACGCTGTATTGAAAGCACTATTTTAAAAAGAATGTTTTTAACTATTGTTTTTTGATGTTATGTTGCAAGTATACCATATTTAACCCATTTTACATCGTTAATAATATAAAAATCTGGATACGGAACTCGAAGTTACTTTTTGAAAAGAGCGTGATTATTTCAGAAGATTGCAACGGAATGCAAAGAGTCTATGGAGACACGAGGGGCTGGAGACAGCAGAGTAGCACAAAAGGATGCGAAAAAACGCTCCGGACTCAGCTGAGCATAATCACTGTTACCCACAATTACTGGCAAAAATCGTTACGTTAGCCAATTAAATATTTATAAAATTAGTACATTGGTTTTCAAGAGAAAATATGTACATAGAAAGACACTTTATTTTCCAACTGGGCTGACTTTGCCTGGTGACAGTACACAGAAAGATGAAACTATATACAACAAGTGGACCCAGCAATGTTTTGCTATTGTAATGTATTTCACTGTTCATGCTACTGATAACGTGATTGTTTATCACGTTTTACACTACGGTCTGCAAACATTTTAATAAATCAAAGACGTTCTTTCAAGTATAGGTTTGTTGTATGTCCTGGTTTGGATATGGTTGGTAAGTATCCTATTGTAAAAACGTTCTTCAAGTATGGGCATGCATTTTGCTATGACTCTGTCATGGAGAAATTTGATTTAGTTGTCCGACAAGTAATAATTCCGGCCAATATTTCACAATTGCAAGAGGTGAATATGCAGCAAAAATGTCCTCAACCCTTAAGGATTCAACGTGTTGCGTAGAGCTTCTGATCAGGCATAAACGCACATAGTCAACGCCCCCATTTTGCGTCTGCGACAGACATTCGCACATTCCCAGTGTACTATGAATATATTCTTCACGCAAGTGCAAGCAATAAGTTTACAACATTATACGACAATCGGATGAACGGTACAGCGGTATATACAAGACGAACATACAAACATGGATTTTTATATTTTATATTACAATTGAAAACCGTACGAAATTATGTACCGTCCGTACGTGTACATAAATAAATATACTCATGCATACCACAAAACATAACAATAAATAAGATGAATAAAACTGTATGACTGAGAGCCACTGAACCAAAGGGGTTGGCGTTGCGAGAGGGCGGAGCTGCAGGGTGGAGGCGAGAAGTGGCAGGCTCAAGCGAGCGGTATAAATCACTCTTTGCCGGTGGGGCCCCGGAGCGCGCTCCCAACAATTAGCTCTCGCGATGCGCATAACGCGACGTGGTGGCGCTCGCCTCCTGATGATTGCCCGCCCGGCGAAACTCACTTAGGATCGACGTTTTCTTTTCTCTCGCTCTGCTTTCTCCATCTCTTCCAGTGTTTCTTCTTCCATATGCTTCTCTCTTTATTTCTTCTTCCCCATCTCTCTCTTTCGTCCTCGCCTCTTTCTATTTCTTCCCGTTCTATTCTCTCTCATCATTTCCCATCTCGCTCTTTTGCTTCGTTCATATCCCTCGCTCTTTCTTCTGAGAGAGAAATCGCGTCTTTGTGCGCTATTCAAATCAGTACGAGGTGATCGTCCGTGGAGGGAAGTGCGGTCAAGATTATTAAAAACTACATATATCACGCGAATGAATCATAGTTCTAAAAATCGACAAAGAAAGTAGAACAGATGTAGGTAAATTCTCATTTGTAAACAGAACAATACAAAATTGGAACGAATTGCCTGGGACAGTGCTGGAGACTTTCTCTCAGAATGTCAAAAATGTTTAAATTAGATTAAATAAATTGTAATTTTTTTACAGAATATGTTAACATTTAAAAGTATTTGATTGTTATTTTATGTCATCTTTAGCATGATAGGTTTAATATACTAATCTTGTAAAATTGTATTATGTAATACGTACATATTTTAATGTTCCTGTGATCATTTGTGTTGTGTATTTGTAGTAACTACTTAGAAAATGCTACCACCGGAAATATTCCACGTATTCCTAAGTAGCAAAATAACTATTCTGTTCTGTTGTATTCTTTCCCATCTCTTTTCGTCTTCCCTATCTCTCTTTTTCTTCGCTATCGTTTTATCTTTTTCTTCTTCCCACAAACGCGGGCGCAGCCAAAAGGAAGAAGAGATGCCCAAGAACATTCCTGAACCCTCTTTTAGACTTATTTTTGTTTACTTATATCATATTTCTCTTGTAAATATATTTTTTTAAATATAAGGAGAAATAAATTATTAGTCTCTCAGCTCGAACAATAGATTCGGCAACGGTATGGCCGGAATAATGTAATTATCATCAATTTGTCATCCTCAATGTACATTTTGAGTTGTTTTTAAGTTTTACACATCATCAAATAACGACATTATACGGAATTGAAGATATTTCCAAAGTATTACGAATTACAAATATTACGTAAGACTACGGTTCAAAATGTTAAGGTGGGCCCTGACCACTATATTCCCCATATATGTCTATGCTTCTTCCCCATCTCTCTCCGTCTCTCTCTCTCTCACTTTCTCCCCCTCTCTCTCTCCTCTCCCATTTCTCCATTCTCTCCTCTTTCTTTCTCACAGTCAGCGCTGATGATACAGAATTGACAGCTAAGGTGAGGGAGAAGAACTTGCACTTGGTTACAGGGTTGGGGTAGATGTTACGATTAATAATATATATGAATAATATGTTGGGAGGAGGGGCGTCGGGAGGAGGGGCGTCGGGAGGAGGGGCGTCGGGAGGAGGGGCGTCGGGAGGAGGGGCGTCGGGAGGAGGGGCGTCAGTATGAAGGGCGGCGGAAAATAGGGGTGAAAGGAGGGTACTGGGAGGAGGGACCATTACGGTGGAGGAAACTCGATGAGGAGGAGAAACGACGGCCTTAAAGGGCACGGAAAGTGTGACAGTGGAGTTACTGAGGCCTACGTAGCGGAGGGGACGACGGCTGCCGGGAAGTAGAACCGCGAGAGCAGTCTCGAACAATCGTTGTTCCGACCGCAACTCCGCCATCGATCTCCGTGTCGAGTGCGTGTGCTATCGATGAAATATCGGCGATGGGAAGCTGCACGCTGTTTATACCGCGTGGATGACAAGCATTTTAATTGCTGCTTTAGCGGCCCTGGTTTCAGTCTGTGAAATTACTTTGAAACGTCATTAAATGTTTCGAAAATGTGTATTGATTGGATGCGAGGGAAGAATCGTATTTCCTGCCCAGTGACTGGATAACGAGGAAAAATGTCGGACGCCCGTATGCTGAGTGAGAGAGTTATGAGCGTTGCTGTGGGATGTGTAGTTGTCCATCACTGTCACTTGACAGTATCGGTAAGGAAAATTCATTAACAAAAGCGAAGTTGCATATCCTAATAATGATTTGTGTTTGGTTACTTTTTACAGTAATCTATTTTCATTCATTTGATCAGAAAAAAGAATGGAAATAGTTTTTATATTAGTTCTTAATGATATTATATATTCTTTGAATATTTAATTTTTATAATATGAAATAAAATTTTCTAAAAATCATTTTTATATATTTGTAATTAATAAGAGGAGATTAAAAAATAAATAGTAAATTATTATTCCCCTCTTGGCAGTTCCTAGCTTGTTTCAGCTAATATTATGAGATCAATACGTTAGTTTATTCCCAATATAGGGTATTAATAAATAACTCCTGTCTCTACCTACGTAATACCCTGGTATATTTTATGCCCATCGTTCATTTCTGAACTGTACGGCGTTGGGAAAATAAAAACAACAACACTCTATTGAAGAAATAAGAGTATCGAAACTTTTCATATGTGATTACAACGCTCGTTAATACTAAGATTTTTAAATATTGTTTTTGACATTTCTGAACTTTGGCTATCCCCACCTTCTCAACTTCTGTAACTCCCGGTTCTTCGTTTTTGGTTCCCGGATAATTTGGCCCCGTCGCCATTCCCAAATTTTCTGTTTACGGCGGTGAGACGGGACATTACTCATCAGCTGCCAGATGTACGCCTTGGACCCATCAGCGCCTGTTGTAAAGTTTTTTTTTACCGAGGTACTCCGTAGGCTCTTGGCTGCATGTACCCGGTTCTCCGAAAGAAGACCTATCACTAGAAAGGGAAGGAAGGGAACTTGAAAGGTGATACGGTGATACGTATTGGGTATCGCTCTTAGTACTTACTTCACGCGTACCTCAACTTTATGTAGTAAAAGAGAGAAGTAGGGATTTTTCAGTTCAAGAAAACTGCAGAACCTTAGCCCTAGATTACAAAGACGTCGTCAGTCAGACGACGCAACTAGTGCTGAAAGTTTCCCCTACCCCGTTCCCCCACTCCCTGTCTCTGAATCTCTGTGCACCTTCATTGCTTAGTCACATAATGGCATACACGTATCGTTGAGCGAGTGCCTATTTCCGTAAAACGTCATTTTTCACACGCGTCGTTCAGTAGACTACGGCTCTGTAGTTACGTCAGTGGTATTTTTGGTGCTATATTGGCTAACATTTTGAATACTAAATACAAATTACTTATCTTGGAGCATTCAAGTTTTGTTATGAACATTTACTAATCATAATGGAACGATGGCGATCATAAGAAAATTAGCATGACGAGGTACTTCTGCGGACGCTTCTCAAAAGCCATGAGAGCATGAAATGTGAGCCGTCTACAGTGAGAGTGCATTGAATTTAGTGTTTCATTGTAAAAATGACTTTTTATTTACTTTTTCCTAAAGAAGTCTGTCAGACAACACCTTTGTAATAATGTGTGTTCGCCTCTGCAATGTAGGGTTAAAGGTCATATGCAGTTTTTATTTTTAACGATACATTATATTAAATGCATTAAGCGAGTCAGATATAGCATTAATGATTGAATACCTCTTAAATATTTAAGTGAAAAGAAAATATATATGAATTGCTCCTTACATGTTAACAATCAAGAGTCAAGTAATTATACAAACAAACAAAACATAGAATTGACACAATTCCCTGTGGTAAAATCCCGATTTGCTGCGCAGCATCAGCGAGTGCAAAGCGCCGTCAGGCATATGAAGCATTCGTTGAATGGTAAACGTGAACAATTACGACCACAGACCGGGGAGGCGCGCACTACATAAACAGTCTAATGGCTAAGAGAATAGGCTCGTGATTGCAAAACTCGCGGGTCCGCCGACGGCCCCCCCCCCCGTAGTACTCACCTGTGGATTGCATTGCCACGCAGCACCGCCGCGGAATACGATAGCGCCGGTCTGCAGGGGCGTGGGAGGGCATTCATTGACCGCAGACGCCGCTGCCACCCAGCGGCATTCGATATTCCAACATGCAATTGTGCGCGTTCTCCAGTTGCTGTTTGTTTCGTAGACAATAACGTATTGCGAATGTTATTACACGCTGCAATAATATCCGGTCCCTGGATTTGGGCGCTGCGGCGCCTAGTGCTGAAAGCGTGCGATCTCAGAGTTACAAGTGGATAGTTATGTTGTGTGTTGGTCGGATTCCCGATCCCGGGCGGTTTAATTTGCAGTAAGTTGTAGACTTGCTTTGGAGTCTAGTTTAGTGAAAATTACTCAATTACGCTATTGGTCGGAACGTAGCTTCGCAATGTATTTGTACAATCAACGAATTCCTCGTTCCAGGCGGAATACAAATTTGGAACGTAAATATGTGCGTTAGTGATGAACTTCGGCAAAGTGGAAGCCACGTTTCGGAAACAAAGCAATACTCCCCCATCAACTTCAAATTGTACTCATATTAGTGATGTCAAACAGATTTGCAAGGATAAATATTTCCTAATTGATTATTGTATGTCGGAATTACAATTGAATCTAAAATCCTTAGCAATGAATGTGACTTCCCATCAAAATTATCAACCGTTTTAAAGACCTTGATAACACACATTTAACTGGAATGTTTTACTTAATATACTCTATGATTCACGATCTACGTATCTAATGATTTTATCTGAATTACACACATTTTACAAAGGATATCCGGAAAGTAAGGTTACATTTTTTACAAATACACAATTGCATTTATTTAATTGAAACTTCTCGGGAAAATAGTATTTGTTTTAGACATTTTTTAACATAATATATATTTCAAATTTTAAACAAATAACTTCATTTCAATATATTTTGTCACCCGTGGGGAGATGTTTGTCACTCCTTCTTCATAGAAGAGTGCCGCCGGTGGGTTACGAATTAAGAGGGGCTGTTTGCGTGTCCTAACTATCACATACGTTTTACCTCTTAACAATATTCCTTGAACGTGGAGAAATAGAGCATGTACAGTACAACCGATTTGTTTAAGTCAACTTTTACGTTGACAACGAAGAAAAATTGTGCTCAAGCAAAAATAAGAGATTTTTTAAACATATTTCCAGCAAACAAAACAGTAATTTATGAAATCAGATGAAAGAGTCGGTATTCTTAACTTAGTTAATAGGCACTGTCTCTGATGAACAAAACCCTAATCAGCCCTATCAGCACGCTGCCCCCACCCCAGCCATAATTGTAACACAAACTTCTACAAAAAGATTCGGTTGCGCGATTCTTTGAATATCTTGTTCGAAAAACATAGTTGACAGTACCTTACTCTCATTATATGTTATTATGAAATAATTGCAATAGAAATTGAAGAATTACTCTATCCTCGGCGTCCCGTCCCTTTCGATTCAGTAAGTAGACTAGCTATGTGGATTAAGACAATTAGCGTTTGATCATTCAATACTTCATTTTCTTAAGATTAATATCTTTTGTTTATATCACTAGCTGAAAATTGATTGATTGTTTTCGTGATTCCTGGCACGTCAAATGCCAGTTTCATTAGTCTCGTAAGTGTAGTGCATGTTTTTCTCGATAGGTAACGGTGATGTTTTCCTCATAAGGCGAGATCTGGCGCCGATCTACCGTCGACTAGCGGGGTTTTCCTCAACCATGTATCTCCCATCAACGGGGTACTTCCCCAGCCGGGGCAAGCTCTAAGCTACTGACCACTCTCCCGGCATGTGTGTTTGTGCAGTGTGTGTTAGTGCAAGTGTGTGTAATGGGGGAGTATAGGACAGGGAAGAAGTAGGAAAGATCGCCCGCGGTCCGAGGCCCGTTTAGTAGTATACTGATCCGGCATTAGCCTGGTGTTGATCGGAGAAACCAAGGAAAACTATACCGACCAGAGCAGACGGCCGCAAGAATTCTCCTCCAGACAGCGACTGAATTCGACCAGTGTCGAAAATCCTGCCACCGTCGAGACTTGAACCTAGGATCTCCCAGTTAGAGAGACTGCAGAATCATCAGGGTATGCGCTGATCCATCTCTCCCGGTCTAACCCAAAATGGATCGTGTAGTTCTTCGATAATCAAATACTCTCAAAGTTCACAGTAAAGAAACATAATCATCTAACTTCGAGCAGTCGGAAAGCAACGCGCGGTCATTGGACCACCGCGCTCGCTCTCTATCTGGATGATTAACCCGGTGTACATTATAATTATTTCACCAAAATATATACACATTAGACCTCAGTGCTCACCTTCCGAAAGAGAAAGTCCTCTTCGTTAATGTGATTGAATCGTAGCGGAAGAGCCCTTCATTCACGCAACCTGACATTCCAATCGCGCGTGGGAAGTGACATGGAAAGATCGTATTATGTCGAGATGCATCGGAGCGCTGGTCTAGCTGCATTCCATCGGCTGCACCGAACGGATCGCGTTGGTGAACTGGCGCGTTCTCTCTACCTCACACGTGCTCATCGGCACACGTGCGCCTAAGCCAAATAGGTGGGTTGAACTCACCTGACAATTGGATGTGAAACGTCTTTAAAGAGGGATTGAATGTGTTTGGCAAAACAGCAATCAACGAAAACATCATGTATTGTTAACTTGTATTTTTCCAACCTCACCACCTGGGCCCGCTATTTTCGTGTCGTCTCGTAGGAGAAAACACCTATTACACGATTACGCAAGGGTCGCCTGTGTATATGATACCTTTGACACTCCAGGAATGATGGAATATGGCCAAAATGTAATATCGTGAATCGTAAAGAAAGAGGCCTTGCTGGATAGTGTTGATCGAAGTAGGAATGGTCTCATTTTTGCGAAATCACTTTACTTCAGTGGCGCATCAAACAAAACTTGCTCATGAGGGGTTATAATGCTAGAAACATGTATAATATTTTGCGTAGTTTTGTCGATGCTCTAGGATTTAAAGTTACGGTAATAAAATGGCGTGGAAGACAAGAGTGAAAAGACAAAAATATTAATAATTTAACACTCCCTTCGATGAGAAAGTTCTGTCATTATGATCAGTAGCGAGTTGGTTTCTAAAACATCATGTAAGCATCGATGGTTAACGAACTGTTGTTCCCAGATTTAACAACGAGGTCAGTTTCCTTTGGGGGGCGAGGATCTTAAATACTATGAAGTAGAGTGTGTTTTCATTGTAAGAGTACAATGAAAAAGAATTTGCAAGAGATGTCTGAAAAAATACTAGTATTAGTTACATGGAAGTTATCAAACCTTAACGTAACCATTACAAATATTACGAGAAATAACATGACATTTCGAAGTACCACTATTTTTTTGGGAACCGCTGCCAGTTAGTTGCTAAATCGAATTCTGCGTCGGAGCTTTTAAATTGATGGGGACTTTCATTTCATTTGAAACATCCACGTGCCGTCCCAGGAATTTGTTTTATATGCCGTGTAATGACAGCCATTAAAACACGTGTTGAAGTACTTTTAAAACCATAAAAGTCTGTCTGCACTGGTTTTATTCCGTGTAGACAGACTTTTGTGCTGATTTTATGATAATTTCAACAACGAGCATGTCCTTGACTGGCTGTTGGTGATCTCTGTTAACTTACATCTGTCCTTTGTGCGCCTTTTAAAACTGATTTCTAATAAGCGGGCATTGGATACTTGTCCTCTGCCAACCCTTCAAATATGCTGAATTGTCGGACCAACATAGTTTACACTGCCTTGGTTGAACATTTTAAAGTTCGATACACCGTGTGCGTCCAAAACTCTTACTATTTCTAGATTCGAATGTTTTATCAAAGCAGCTTACACAACTATCTCGGTAATGTTTACTCGTTAGATGTCTTTTCCTGGCCAAACGAATTGAGAAGAGACAAATTGTCGGAAGATATAATTTTGCCAATAATTCAACCAGAGTCAGAAGTTTGGGTGTCCTGAATTTGCCTCTTGTCAAACTCCTCCATTGTTTTGTTATACTGTACTGTACGAATTGATGTAATCCAACAAAACAGAGGAACAAAAGCTGCTCATAATGACTGACATCCGTTAAGAACGTTAACAATGCGCCGTCAGTTGAGAACAATAAAAAAAGAAATAGCTCACGATAACGTAGAAAGAGTATAGTCATATTCACAGAAAATAGTTGACATTTCTGTTTACAAACATCAACCGCGTCCTTTATTGACTCCATATTTGGCTAATGACGTTAATTATTGGTGGCAAACAACTTGTTACCTTGGAGACGTCGCTTTTGTCCCACTCTATTTGTAAGTTTCGAAGGGTTGTTTGCTCTCCGAGGGCATGGGATGAGTCTTGTTGTTGCATGACAAAGAAAGACCCAAATCTATACGTTAGATACAGGGACTCTTGCAGAAATGAAGATTGGAAAACTTCTGATTTAGAGCATACTATTCCGACCTTATCTATTTCGTGACTTCCATTTTACCCCAAACACACCCAGGCGGCGGTTCTGTAGGGTCAAGGAGATTGTGATGATGGCGCACAATTCTCTAAGCAGTATGGATCAGGGGCCAGTGGTGTATGGACATTGTTTTAAAAATGCAAGCCACATTTTCAGAAAATTCCCGAGTAATTTGGAAACAATATTATTAAATGAAGATCGTGCTGCAGAGTGTACGTAAGTTTTATATCACTTTAAACAGTTTTTATTACGCCAGTCATAGGGAAACTTACAGTCATCACCTTGACACCAGTGTTAGACGAAGTTACACGGGAAAATATGTTCCTCAACAGTCAGGTTGAACAAGTTGTGACCATGTGTCTGCGCACCAAATGAATTTTAATAATGGAATATATTCCAAGAATTGATCACGCGAACGAAATTTTAGTCCGAGCGTCCTGGTTTACGCCCAGTTACTCTGAGCACAAAGTTATCGAGAAGACTAATTCTCTAAACAGTTTTAGAGGCCTGAACTTCAATGCGCAATACGTTTCCTGCACAAATTCAGTGTTGTTTGTTTCGTCTATCTAAATGCACAAATTAAGTGCACAGGCAACATCATTTTATAGATGTTACTACTTTCTTCAGTAAAAGTAGTCTGATGTTGACGACATTTTATGATGTAGCCATTCATGAACTGACAACGCTTTTTACAAAAAACTTAGATATTTATGGACAGTAGAACCATATTGACCCAAGTGACATTTTTTGTTTTTGAGCTTTTTGCATGGATACACGGGAGAAACTATACATTTTCATGGCACAGTGATCGAAGCGCAAAACCATTCTCTTCTGTAAGAACTTCTCAGTCTCCCACTTCCATTCTTCCGTTCCCTTACACGAAACATAGACGTGTTTCCCTCGTTTTCTCTAAATTATAAGAATGCCACTTACATCAGTATGGTTCTCTTCAGACAATTTTAAATAGGAAGGTTGTGATGATATCAGAAATTGGTTTCAAACGTTTCAATTTATTTAAATGAATGTATGCAAGCGAAATTTAGCGTTTGAAAGGTGGGCAACCTACTCGTTCCCATTGGACACACCTGGGGAAGGGGTGTGACCGCCAATACAGGAACAGGATCAGAGTTCGTACGGACGCCAGACACAATTGAATACCAAAAACACAGGAGAGGGTCGGGTCGGGTTGGGTTAGGGAGATGAGGGTGGAAAGAAGGTAGGTTGTGTTAGATCTCCTTGGAGCGAGGAGGGGAGAGGAGGGGGAGAGGACTAGAAGGGCTGGTGTGCCAAGGACGGAAGAAGAAGAAACTAGGAAGATAGGTGAGGGCGAGGGCAAGTTGAAAGTTAGGAGGGTGGAAATGATACAGCGTGAGTGATGGTGAAGTAGATCCTAGGAGGAGAGTGAGACAGGGTGGGTGAGGGCGAGATGAAAGGTAGGAGGGTAGGAATGGGGCATAGGGTGAGGTTTAGATATAATCTAGCAGTGGAGAGGGTAGGGTGGACGGTGGTGAAGTAAAAGCTAGGAGGTTGAAAATGAGGCAGTGAGGTTGAGAGTGAAGTAGAAAGTAGCAGGGAAGGCTGTGGGGCTGATTGGGTGAAAGCTAAGTCGGTTGGGAAAGAGAGTGTGTGTGTGGGGGGGGGGTACACTATAGCGGAGAAGGCAGTGGGGCAGAGTGGGTGAAGGCGAGGTGAGAGTTAGGAGGCTGAAAATTAGGCAGTGTGTGTGTGTGTGTGTCTGTCTGTAGGGGGGTAGAAACTAGCAGGGAAGGTAATGGGAGAGTGTGGGGGAAGGCGAGCTGAAAGCTAGGAGAGAGGGATTGAGAAAACGGAGATAGCCAGGGGATTCAGACATTGGCGGCAGGCAGTGAGACGAAGGACGGGGCATACGAGGTGAGCCAAGGGAATGCTGACAAGTGTCAGGGTGAGGTGCGTTAGGCCGAAAGGGGGCCGGGCTGGGAACTGTGGGATGAGGCGCGCAGGGGGCGGGGCGGGGCTGGGGCGGCCGGGAGGCTGGGCCCTAATAACGGCCTTCGTCCTGTTTACCCTGGCGGATACGACCGGCATCCCTGCCCCCGTCAGATTTATTTCCAATTGATTAGCAGAGCTTTTAATGAAACTTTCTGGAACCGTGTCCTGTTATGCAAATGAAACGCGCCGGTTTTCGGGAATATTTACTGGAAAATGCGGGACGGAAATCTCTTGCGTAGCCAATTAAGTCAGGATTTGTAACTTTTTAGAACTGATTATACGAAAGATACACTCGTCATTAAAAAGATAAGTGGATTGGTCCAGACTTATAATTGGGAAACAAATGTAGACTAAGGGTTCTGGAGTGTGTGCACGTGGTTTTAATAACAGGCCCAAAAATAAGCCTTTCCGCAAAAAGTATAGATGGAGAACTTTTGTCATTTTTCATATGTATCTACTGGTTCTGTTTTTATTTACTATGCTTGTAAAGGGGATCAGATGCATTGTAGTATTTTCCTTTTCATTTCATTTATTAACATACTCGCTGTAATCGGAGGCATCTGTGAATATCAACTCACTTGAATTAGATTCCTGATTTACAATATTTAAACATTTACGCAACTTGTTAACAAATACCTAAATACGTCACTGCTCTGTAGAAACAATGTTTAATATTAAATTTGTTGGTTGTATGATATTTTTTATTTTCTTAACTTGGTAACACCTAAAAGAGGTTAGGTTGACTTAGTCTCCGAAGTTTTGTTTCTGCATTATACAGTCCACATTGTTGACATTGAAAATAAACTGTCAAATAGTTTAAGGTTGTGTGCAATACAAACGTTTAAGTTAGCTTGGATTTCAATCGTAGCTGAACAGTGATGACAACAGCGTGATTTACTCCTATGCCGCTCCAGTGACACTTTCCAAGCACCTATTTAGAGATGTTTTATTGTGATAGGCGAATCTGTTATTTACGAAGAACATAATAATTTTAAATATTATTCTAAAATATTTCTCCTCGATTGTTGCAGATGAAATGTATGAATATACTTGGCGCGACAGCCCGTGAACAGGCTCAGGCTTACCGGCAACGTCCCTGCCTCGCGACCAAGCGTTAAGAGTACGTGGTTAGCACGTAGACATACCCACACCGTATTCCGGTATTCTCAACCTGAGAATTGAATTTTCTCATCGTTGTACAGCAAGGAAATATACAGGAACATTTCAAGGAAAATGCACACTACTCATGGCTTGACCGGAAATAGAACCCGGGGGCTGCGTAGTGGGCGCGAGAACGCTGACCAAGAGCTAATCATGAGCCCTGCAGATGAAATCCTCGAATAGAATAAATAGAAAAATAATAGAGATTGCTTCTCAAACACGTATTGCAAACTTTTGCAAAATCGATAAACTAATTATTTATATGAAAGCCCCTCCGATGGCTGGTGGACAGAGTGCTAGCTTTTTGTAGTGCGATACCAGGTTCGATTTCCAGTGAGGAGAAAAATAAATATAGCTTCCTAATACAATAGTCTCAGTTTCTATGACTGTGAGACACAAAAAGTTTCGGTAGTCCAAGTATTCTACATTCGATGAAAGAAATATGCTATGCTCGCCATAAGTCTCCCTTACCTCCATGCGTGGACAAATAAAGACAGGTTTGGGGACACAGCCGGCAAAAGTCGAACTAATCCGATCCTAAAATGCTAAATACAAACATAAAAGTATATAAACCGTAAATATTACAATATCGGATATTTAAAATTGGTTCCGTAATAAAAAATAATAGTAAATGAAAAAAAAAACTGTTTCAAATCTGTGCATTTTCAGTGCACTGCCCTGCGGAAGCCTGCGACATGCCAGGCAAAACGCCGGCCTCTCTGCCATCGACGCGGCGTCTCCCGGATAGACGAGAATTTACGGATTCGAGCCGCGGGAGCTTACGTGTGCGGTTTCAATGCAGTTTTTCATTTCAAATACGAGTAAACAGCTCTGCACTCCACTGAAAATGAACGGAGTGCCATGGGCTGATGTTAAGGTAAAAATTCAGTCCATTTAAATGAATTGAACACTAAATTAAGTTCTTTATGCTAGGTTTACAGAATTCTTTCAAAGTTAGTCAGCCTCCATACTGCTCGTTGTGTATATTTCGCGAATGTTAATTCCCGCCTGAGATATGGAATAATATTCTGGGGAAATACATCTTATAGCTTCTAGACTTATAGATTACAAAAAACAATTGTGCATGTAATAAGCAAATCCTACCCAAGTGATTCTTGTAAGCATCTATTTATTAATCTAGGTATTATCTTGTCTTTTCATATATGAATCAGTGGTTTTTATCAAAAAAGATTTACGTAAGGGCGGGAATATATTTTCAGCAAACACCGTTGTCTATAGCTACAACACTCAACATAGATATCATTTTCATCAGGTGACACTATCAACAGCTCACTATAAAATTTATATATATCGTATTATAATCAATAATGTATATTACGTGTACATTATTTTACAACACCTTGCAAGATGTCATTAAACGATTAAATTCGATACAACAGTTTAAGTTCCAAGTAATATATTTTCTGCTGTACAACTATTTCTATACAATTAGAGACTATATAGAGCATCCAAAAGGAAAGTAATAATTTTAACATGACACTTAATGGCATTTAATGTATTATTTACCATTTGGATTGTATATTTTTAAAAACCTGTAAAAAGTATTGTACTTCAGCTTTTGGGTCACTGACCCCCATCTCGATCAGGTTTTCGTAAAGTTTCCCTGATCCTTGAGCAAATGCTGAGATGGCCCCTTGTTTTGCTTCTGGACATAAACGTAACTTCAAATTAATTTATCCCCATAGCACGTCACACACAGTTTTTAACTGTTTTTGACGTAAATAAATAAAATATAGGTACTATTAAAATATTTATATAATGCGAAGAAATGCGTAGAAAACTATAAATGGAGACTTTGACTTAGATGCCATGAATTAAATTGATTTAATACACTTTTACATCGTAGCGAGTCAATAGACCCGACGCCTGAATCAGAGCAAATGTTATCCACATAATCAGATAAATCGGTGAAACAATTACCTAGCTCATGCACGCGGGTTGAAGCAAACCAAACATTGTCTATCTTTTCCTAGATATCTGGGGACGAAATGGGACGCGTGCTTACTTCTCCACGTTTGAAAGTGACCTTCGGTCACCAACACTGGCATGGTAGGCGGCGAACAGTGTGTCAAAGCGGAAGCATTAGGATTTGTCCATTAAATAATTCAAATATTTAAGTAAATTATTTAGCAGCTGTTACATGTGGAGTGACTGCCTCTATAGTTTGCGGGTGGCCACAACTTGACAGATGTTGGTGTATTTTTTTCTGGGGCTCATATCCAGGGCTCAGTTACCCTTTACGTTCCTATGGGATGCATATTCGACCATACACTAGACACCAACTCACTTGCGGGCTCCTCTTTTCTGCGTTCAGCAGAATGCGAGGCCCAACTCGATAACACACACTTGAGTGACGAACGATGAAACCCCAAGTCCAAGGCGGGACTTGAACCCGCTGCTCTTCAGACCTACGCGCGGAGTCGGTACACACTATTAACCACCTCGGCCATCCAGCTCGACCGGCGAATTGCTAAGGTTGGCGAAATGCTCCATACTACTTTTGTCTATTCAAGATGTATAACAGAGACGTGCAAAATGCAATCTGAGCAAATGTCATTCCTGGATCATTTCGTGCCTTAAACAGGTACCAAATCCGAACAGCAAACTGTGTCTGACTAGACATAACTTCTTTGACGCGCCTTTAATCCCGAAATAATCAACCAGCCAATTGTGTTGTCCGCGACCTGGCGCCCGCGCCCCCACACAGTTACCGACGCCCCTCGAGTGCGCACCCACTGTGGAGAGCGGCGCGCCCGTCGCCCGCGCAGTGGGATGCGCGTGTGGGAGAGCGCGCGCGCGCGGGCGGGCCAAGAGAGAGATTCTAGGGAGAGATAGAAGATTGTTAAATAAGATTTATATTGACGTACAATAACTGTAAGCTACCAGTAAAATGTAGGAGTATGTAAATTGAAGGGCAACCTGCGAAGCGGTGCGCAAGCGTGTGCGCCAACGGTGTGCGAAGCGGTTAGGGTGTCGAAGCGGGTGTGCGAACGTGTGCGAGCGGGTTGGGCGTGTCGAAGCGTGTCGAGCGTCGTGCGAAGCGGTGTGTGCGAAGCGGTGTGCGAAGCGGTGTGAAGGGTGGGAAGCGGGTCGGAAGCGTGAGCGAAGTGAAGCTGGGTGGCGAAACGAAGCAGAAACGGTGAAGTTGGGTTCGGAAGCGCAAAGCGCGGACAGAACAGAAGGTGCGGAAGCGGTTCCGGCAAAGTAAAAGCGCGCGGAAAGATGAAAGTGGCGGGGCGGTTCGAAGCGGGGCAGTGAAAGCGGGCTGGCGGAAACGTCCGCGGCACGAAAGAAGTGGCGGAAGCGGGGACGGCAGGCCGAGGGTGCAATTCAGGGGGAATGGCGAATGGGCGGCTGAGCGGGAGAGATGCGCCAGGGCGAGTAAGCGAGCTGAGAGAGGCGCGGAAATTGCTGGCATGCGGAAGGAACGGGAACAGAGGCGAGCAGGACAGTCTCCGTGGGGCACAGGCGAGCGGGCCGGGCCGGCGCGTGGAAGGTTGAGACAGTGACGAGTTGACGAGGTGAGAGAGGAGAAACGGGTGCGGCTAGGCGGAGGGGCTGCGGGACTGAGGCCGATCAGACAGGGAGTCACGTGGGGCAAGGCCAGCGGGGGTGGGGGGCGGGGGCGGGGGGGGGAGGAGGGGCCGGTGGGCATGCTGGGCGGGGAGGGGCGGGGAGGGATCGGTGAAGAGGGCGGGGGGAGGGGACTAGAGGGAGGGGCGGACGGGGACGGGAGAGAGCGGGGAGGAGGGACTAGCGGGAGGGAGGGGGGGAGGGGCGGGAGAGGGCAGGCGGGGTGGGCGGGGCCGGGAGGGCGTGAAAGTTTAAGGCATGAAGAGGTGAGAGAGGAGGAAAACGGTGCGGCGAAAGAAGTGGGGGGCCGGGACGGAGGTGATCAAGTGTCTCCAGAGGCAGGCGTGGGCGGGAGAGAGTAGTGAGGGGCGGGAGGGGCGTAAGCCAACGTGCGTGCGTGGGCGAGGGAGCGAGCGCCGCCTGTGATGAATGGCGATGGCTGAGGCGGTG
>BOPP01000125.1:2406446-2428087 GCA_017312745.1 Gryllus bimaculatus | reverse complement strand
CGCGCGGGCGGGCGCAGCGGGCGATGGCGAGCGGTGGGCGAGCGCGCGGGCGGGCGAGCGCGCGGGCGCCGGCGGACTGCGCGCGGGCGGCGGGCGAGCGCGCGGGCGGCCGCGAAGCGCGCGGGCGGGCGGCGCGAAGCGCGCGGGCGTGCGGGGCGAGCGCGCGGCGCGGGCGGGCGAGCGCGCGGCGGGCGGCGGGCATGCGAGCCTCCCAGCAACGACATCGCATGCGCGCACAGGATGCGCACTGACAGCTTGATGATGTGGCTGCCGCCCCGAGCCAATTCACGAATTAAATACTGCTCCCCTGCTTAAAGACTCCATTTACATATTGAAGAGACAGAAATACTGAGAGCAAGCAAGGCTATCGTTAATGGAGGGAAATCCACTGCGGGTCCTATCATGTGAATATGAAATATTTTTGTTCTATTTAGTAAACATGTTTTGTATTTAGTATCTCCAAACAAAACTTATGTAGTTTTTCTGTGCATGTAATCGTATGGTTTGAAATGTTGCCTCACCACTTCCTCTACTTCCAATTTGCCGTTGTTGGCGACTCAATGATACCTAAAAATATTTGAAAATTGAGTTTAATCCAAGAAAATTTATTTTGTCTTACAGACTGATTTTAATGAAGCCACGTTCTAGGGAAGGAATAGAGATTGTAAATAAGATTTATATTTGACGTACAATAACGTAAGCTACCAGTAAAATGTGAGGAGTAATGTAAATTGAAGGCAACCTGGCGAAGCGGGTGCGCAAGCGTGTGCGCCAAACGGTGTGCGAAGCTGGTATAGGTGTGCGAAGCGGGTGTGCGAAAGCGGGTGGTGCGAAGCTTGCGAGCGGTGTGCACGTGTGCGAAGCGGGTCAACGTGTTGCCGAAGCGGTGTGCGAAGCGCGAACGGTGGGAAGCGGGGGCGGAATGGGTGAGCGAAAGTGAAGCTGGCGTGGCGACGAAGCAGAAACGGTGAAGTGGGTTCGGAAGCGCAAAGGCGGACAGAAACAGAAGGTGTCGGAAGCGGGTCGGCAAAGTAAAGCGGCGGAAAGATGAAGTGGCGGCGGCGGTTGCGAAGCGGGGCAGTGAAAGCGGGCTTGGCGAAACGTCCGGGCAGAAAGAAGTGGCGAGCGGGGACGGGCAGGCCGAGGTGCAATCCAGGGGGAATGGCTGAAGTGGGCGGCTGAGCGGGAAGAGCATGCGCCAGGGCGAGTAAGCGAGCTGAGAGAGCGCGGAAATATGCGGCATGCGGAGGAACGGGACAGAGGCCGAGAGACAGTCTCCGTGGGGCACAGGCCGAAGCGGGCCGGGCCGCGACGTGGAAGGGTTGAGACAGTGACGAGTTGACGAGGTGAGGAGAGGAGAAACGGTGCGGCAGGCGGAGGGGCTGGGGACTGAGGCCGATCCAGACAGTGGAGTCACCGTGGGGCAAGGCCAGCGGGGTGGGGCGGGGCAGGGTGGGCGGGAGGTCGGAGGGCGGGGGGGAGGGCGGGCGGGGGAGGGGATCGGGGGAGGAGGGATGGGTGAGGGGGAGAGGGAGGGTGGCGGAGGGACGGGGGACGGGGAGGACGGGGACGGAGCGGGGGGAGGGAGGGGAGGGGCGGGGGGAGGGCAGGCGGGGTGGGCGGGGCCGGAGGGCGTGCAAGTTTAAGGCATGAGATGGGTGAGAGAGGAGGAAAACGGTGCGGCGAAGATGGGGGGCCCGGGACGGAGTGATCAGTTGTCTCAGAGGCAGGCGGTGCGGCGGCGAGAGAGGTAGATGAGGGGCGAGGGGCGTAAGCCACGTGCGGCGTGGGCGAGGGAGCGAGCGGCCGGCCTTGTGATGACATGGCGATGGCTGAAGGCGGTCGCATGTAAATCCTTGAGCCGAGGCGTCGGCGCGGGCGCCTCCGCCAGGAACAAGGGCCGGCGATAAGCGGCAGCGCGAGATATGAATATTAATACATAATCGATCAATTGGCGCATGTGACGGGTATCGGGGCGCCCCCGCGCGCGATCCGCGCCTGAGCCGGCTCAGGAGGCGCGCTCGGACATAGTGGGCCGGGCCTACGCCCGCGCGCGCTGAGCCCGTTTATGCGTCTGATTACAATGGACCGGCAAGCCCGAACGGCATGCGAGTTAGGGTGTTGGCGCCGGCAAATTGGTGCTTTGTGGAAATGAATGCCGGCTTACGTGATGTTTATGGAAATAGATATTGTAGGGTTTGGAAATTAAGATATTAATGTATCTGCATCACTTTCAATCGGCCTCAACAGATATATCTTATGAGCTTTATCATTTTTAACTTCCATTTCTCTTCTTAAGAGGCCTCCCACTAAGGACGAACTCTTTGTAAAAAAAATTCGGAAATTAAACTCAGTTTAGAGTAAGAGAGTAAATAGATAATTTACGGAGACGTCTAATACGAAGGTGTTCCTAGTGTACGGAACGAAAATGGGTAAATGGCGAGAAAAACGTTTGTACGAATATATTTAACAGTAGACGTCTGTTTACCATACCTCGAAAAACGCTAGCATAATCGTTTCGATTCGAGCTTTGAAAAATATTTTATAAAAAGTGATAGTTGCAAGAGAACGTTTATGTAGTTCTGGACAATAATGACTTTCTTGCACAATAGAGTTTGAATGCATTTTTCCGGTTACAAGTAGAGTTATCGAGTATTATTTAAATTTTCTAAATATCCCTAAAGCATTTTAATGCCATGAAGTTCAGCAGGAAATGAATGGTGTATCTCGACGAGAATTCTGCAAGTAAAACAGGAAAAGAATTTGAGCAGTCCATTTCGTAGCTACAAAATCCACATATTATTTGTTGCATGTCACGGTTTCTTCTGTTATCATGCATGTTATTTGTGGAGTTACCTTTGCATAATCGATCAAAACTTCGTTACTCTACGCAGTTAATTCATATAACAACATATTTGAATTATTTAATGAATTACACCGCTTTACTTATACTTTGGAGACAATGTGGTTCTCAAAGTATATCTCGCCGCTTTTCTAAATTATTTATCGTGTAATGCGAGTATGATATCAGCTGATTGACTGACTTATTTTGTTTTATTCCAGGCATTGTTAACTGCTAGTTATTTTTCTCCGAAGAAGTAGGACAGGTTGTAATGCCGGGACGAGTGTTCCTTTCTACTAGAATATAAATATGGCGGCGACCTACAAAGTCAGCTTGTCGGGTGTGTAAGCTGACGGTGCTAGATGACATGAAGTTAAGTGAATGTGACGCATGAAGACTTGACATCCGGAAAATCTCTTCAAACTTATTTTTTTCACTACAAATTCCAGGTTGATGTCCAGGCATTTAAATATCCAACACGTAGAGGAGCGTTTCATCAACATGCGGTTGACTGCTACACATTTATAGAACCGCTCCTCCACCAGCAGCGGCTGCTTTCCTGTAAATTGACAAGAAAAGTTACGCGCCGGCTGAAATGTTTGCTCTGCGAATTAGCTCGGCGCGTGCGCAGCGAATGTGTCGAGTGCTCCCGTCGACAATTTGGACACTTCACGCGCTGACCGGACAGCCACGGGAGCGCTGATGTCGCTCTGCCCTCCACGCGCCTTGCCCGCTCTCGCCAGGAAGATATTAATAATTTTAATTATATTCTTAAGAATACCTATGATAATATTATCGTAAATAAATAATTCTTTAATAATACCTAATGATATAATGTCTTGGCGAATTTGAATAATACACCGTTACTGGAAATGCGTGCAAACATTTCCAACTTAGAAAATCATGATTTTAAAAAATTAAAAATAGCTTCATGGCGAAACAAGTTTGAACGTTTCTAACAATACGCGTTTTTTGTGACAGAAGGAGGCACTATTAAAAACGAAGAGGGAACCTTTAAAAAGGTTTCATTTGTTGGTTAGGTTCCATTTTGAAAGCCAACTATTATCCCTATGGGGACGTGAACAACTGTTGTTTTTCGTCACTCACTTCTAAACTTCAGATGTAAATATGCATACGTATACTTACATTAATTATGTACATATTTCAAAATAATCAGTGTAATAAAATTTCAGTATGTTAATTCTTATCTGTGAGTTACATTTTAGTGCTTACTACGACAGTTATTCCATATTTAGGGCATAATATGGCTCTTATTCCATTTCACACGTTTCTTTCCAGCGAAACACATTTTGTAGCCAACAACGTTTCTCGATAGATATACGTAACATTCTACATTTACGAGTAAAAAATATAATGCTAATATAATGAATTACATACATAATTATATGGGCTGTATATTATATAACATTTACATATGATTACATATAATAATTTTATTATTCAGAGAATACAAATTGTATTTAACTTATTACCATCTACTTGCAAAATTTAAAATGAAAGGACACAGTTAGATAATATATTTTTAAATATGTACTCTTCTCTGAACCATTAAGTGTTTTCCTGTGTAATTTCGCCAATTCACGCTAGGAGTAACAGTTGACAATCAGTGTACTGTGAAACAAACTCTAATTAGACAGTTCAGAATTATGATAGATGCAGAAGATGTTGAAACGTCTGCATTTATGCGTAAAAAACACTGTTTTAAAAGCGTTTCCGTAAAAACAAACTTAAAAATTGAGAGTCGAGTTGTTGAAATATAGTTTATAGCCCTCGGGTCAAAATAAGTATAATCAAACAATAATAAAGTATAACTATATAATATAAATGAAATATTATATAATATTCTTTAATTTCACGATAATGATTTTTGTGGCGTCGGTTGATTATATAGTTAACTCCGCGGTTTGCACATCAGCTTTCTAAGGAACGATCTAGGACATCGTGCCTCTACAACACTTTGCGCAGAATTGGGCTTCTATCCAAACAAAACAAGTCTCTGGACTTTCTCAGTTCTTTTGAATGACTTGGAGTTTAACAAATTTTATTATTAATCTATTATTGATATTATGTAATTACTATTATCATTAGTTTTTTTTTATTGTGTTATTAATCATTACCGTGTTTTCCTAGCCAGATCCCTGTTCGTAGCACACACCACAATTAGCTCCTCAACCAACTCATCCCTCCCTCCTCCTCGGGCCTGCTGTAAGCCGTCGCCGCTCCGCGTCGTTAGCTTCGCGCCGCCCTCCCTGCGCATTGGCACAGAAACGCGGCGAGGCGCGGTGGCGGCGGTGCGGCCCCCGTTTCGCGCAGTCCCGCAGAACGCAAAAATGCAGGGCTCGCAAACAACAAATAACGCGCGGGGGCCTTATTTACATTTAAAAAGAGACGCTACTATTCTCACATAACGAATCTTACTCGTCTTCTTAGTCTTCCTCTGCGCGCGCGCGCAAGCGTCTTGTTACATTATGCGAGCACCGGCGGCGACGGCGCGGCGGAGAAACCGGAAGTTAGTGGGATCGGTGAGTGGTAGTAAGGGAGGTGGCGATGACCTTACAGCGCACCCGAGGATTAGTTTGTGCTACCCATCTTTTGTGCTGTTGTGCAATACCTAATGCGGCACCTGCTATCCTTTCATTTAACTTTAAATTGCACAAAGTTAATAGTTATTAAAAAAAATACAAAAATACATCACCGATTAAGTCAGTCTGGAAGCGAATATGAAATCAATGACATACATTACTCAAAATATTTATGAATATTCAAAACAGTTTAAAATCCTTTTTGGAATTCACCCGGTTGAGAATCCGAGCAAAAAGATGATAACGACATCTGAGAACGTGTACAAATGATGAAAGCTAGTATGAAATTTGTGTCCCACAAAGAAACTTACAAAGAACAGGTTTCTATAGCCATAATAAAGAAGTCAAGTTATTGAATCATACCACTCGTAACGTCGTACAGCACTGTCCTAAATTTGATAACTGAAATGTTCCTTTAGAACATTTAATAATTTGACTTAAAGAATGTTGACTACTTTAAAGAAAAGGCAGGAGTGTAGTGTTTCAACTCTTTGGCTTTGAGGTAACGATTATTTGAAAAACAGCTGAAGTGAACTATTAACAATTGTCTCCCTACCGCACTGAGGTCGGATAGCCTCAGAGTGGTCATGATACATTTCAGGTTCATCCATTCCATCATATGATATGGTCTCGCTGGTGCCTTTATATTTCAGAAGTTTCTTCTGAATATACGTGGAACAAGGAGGCAAAAGGCCGCACCTACGTAGTGCAGCACAGCTATGGACCGAGGAGGCCCATCTTACGAGCGACTTCGAGGCGTCGATCAGAACCGTTGCGGTGCAGGAGTAGGCACTTCGATCGACGCGGTCAGTCGCAACTGTGTAGCGGTATGGCCAACTTCTTACAAACAAGCAAATACCTTACGTCACACAGCACATGCAGTACAAATGGGATTAGGTTTAGACAAGGGCTGACGCGTGTGACAATGGATACGTGCCCACATACTGCTAGAATATAAGACAGAAACAAGTCCAAGCGATGTCCGAACCCGCAGCCCTTCTAACCAACGAATGGCATCGCGTTAGCGTTTAGGCGATGTTTGTAATCTCTGTCAACATGGACCTGACTCTAGCTTCCATTGGACATCAGCAATTGGCACATATTGAAATCGAATTGTCTGGCTGACCTGAATGTAATTGGTCAATTTCCTGATCACGAACAGGAAATGTTGGATCGAGAACTTATTCAATAGCATCGGACCTTCGCGTATTTTCCCTTCCCATTCTTAATTCAAATTTCGCTCCTTCCATACAACTTTACCGTCTTACAATTGTTATGTGACGCCGGAGGAATATGACTCATTCTATTCCTGCTATAACAAATCCTGCGTCGAAAGATCGAAATAAATTCTACTGTACGTTGGAAAGCGGATTCATATTTGTCTAGTCGATCTGGGTGATTATCTAATATCATTACAATTATTGCCTCCAAAAATATGCCTATTTCCAATAACACTATATAGTGCAATGCAAGGTATTTTGAATTAACAGTAGTTTGAATAACTCTCTAGATTTTGACGAAAAAAATCCTCCACGTCACTTTTCTTCGATTTTTCAAACAATATGTAAGATAATGATCCACCTTCGTTAATATAATTACTTATAATATTGTTAAGTAATATATATCTTATTATTATTAATTTTATTCAAAATATTATCACTACCGTTGCTTGGGGACAACCCGACAGAAAACTGGGTAACTTAGAAGAAAACCATCATGAAGTGTCTGTTGGTAAACCAATAATGTTAAAATATAGTTTCCAAACCCTACTACTTTTTTCGAAAAATATAAATAAACAGGGTATTACCAGGATAAATTAAAAATACTGTTTGATTTAAATATATTTGGTATAAATTAAGCCACGCCATGGTTACAATGCGTCTTAACTCTTTTTGAAGCACCTGTCTCGGGTTCTTTCCGCTTATGCATTAGTAAAAATAGCACTAAGGGCAAATAAATGCTATTGCTAGATCACACAACCTGATAGTTAAACGTATTGGAAGTGATGAATTCTGTAGGATGGTTCACATGGGGCTTCACACTACCCCAGTATGTTAAAATTAGGAGACCTAATCATGAAATTTCTCTTGTAATAAACATGTGTTGACGCAGTCTTTTTGTTGCAAGTATAAACTATAACTTCACTCGCACCAGACCTGCCTTATACCTACTTTCAGCAAAACTTATACTGATTGTACACGTATTCTCGCAAAAATAGAATACATCAACAAATAATGGCAGTTATTCGATTCATTATTTTGTGATTTACAAATTTAATAAACTTCTAGTGTTAAATTCTATTAGAAAGCGAATGATACATTTAGCAAGCTAATAACACATCTGAATCAAACTACATTGTCATTTAAAGCGAAAATAACGAACAGTAGATTTAGTTGAATTCTTTCCAAAGCGAAAACCCGTCAATGTGTGTACGACATTTATATTATTATGCTCTATTATTGTAATAATGTTATAAATCTACATTACTTATTATCAAGGAAGAAAAGAAATCAATGACAAAGAAAAGGCATGGAGAAGCGGATGGTTTGAAGGGTGGGAGCGGGGGGGGGGCTGCTTCTCTGAGTCTGAGACGCTTGCCTAAAGAAACAGAAGCCAGTTCTCCCCAGCGAATCATTACATATTCAAGAGAGCGTCAAGTAGCAGCTAGTTAGAGTGGGCCGGCTGCGGCTGATCGCGATATTCTCTGCGGCGACCAGCTCGGCCCGCTCCTCTCGCCCGCCCCTCCCCCCTCTCGCCGCCCCTCTCGCCGGCCTCTCGCCCCGCGCCTCTCGCCCGCCCCTCTTCGCCCGCCCTCTGCCCCGCCCTCTCGCCCGGCCCTTCTCGCCCCGCCCTCTCGGCCCCCCTCTCGCCGCCCTTGCCTCGGCACCCGCCCTCTCGCCTGCCTCTCTCCCGTCTTCTGTCCTGTCGCCTGCCTGGCCCGCCTCCCAATTTCTACAAACCCGCGCCCGCTCGTTTTGCTCCGCTCCACTCCGCCTGCACCGCGCTACCCCGCCCCTGACCTGCTCCACCCGGGCCTCGGCCTCGCCGCTTCCCCCCTTTCCCCCTCGGCTTCGGCTTTGTCCCCCGGGCCCGTTCCGCCCCAATCTTCACCCCCGGCCCTCCCCCCCCGCCGCTGAACGGAAGGCCCGCCGCGAAAAAAAATCCTCTGGTGTGGCGGTCGCATGTAAATCTGAGCCGGGGCGTCGGCGCGGGCGCCTCCGCCAGGAACAAGGCCGGCGATAAGCGGGCAGCGCGAGATTGAATATTAATACATATCGAATCAATTGGCGCTGATGAGCGGGTAATTCGGGGCGCCCCCGCGCGCTGATCCGCGCCTGAGCCGGGCTCAGGAGGCGCGCGTCGGACAAGTGGGCGGGCCTACCGCCCGCGCGCGCTGAGCCCGTTTATGCGTCTGATTACAATGCGCAAGCCCAACGGCATTACGGAGTTAGGGTGTTGGCGCCGGAAATGGTGTTTGTGGAAATGAATGCGGCTTACGTATTGTTTATGAAATAGATATTGTAGGGTTTGGAAATTAAAGATATTAATTATCTGCATCACCTTTCAATCGGCCTCACAGATATATCATTATGAGACTTATCATTTTTAACTTCCAATTTTCTCGTTCTTAAGAGGCACTCATAAGGACGAAACTCTTTGTAAAAAAATTCGAAATTAACTCAGTTTGAGAGTAAGAGAGTAATAGAATTACGGAACGTCTAATACAAGTGTTTCAGTGTACCGAAGAAAATGGGTAAATGGAGAAAAACCGTCGACGAATATATTAACAGTAGAACGTCTGTTTTACCAATACCTCCGAAAACGTCTAGCATAATCGTTTCGATTCGAGCTTTGAAAAATATTTTATAAAAAGTGATATTGCAAAAACGTTTATGTAGTGTCTGGACAACTTAATGATTTCTTGCACAATAGAGTTATTGATGATTTCTGGTACAATAGAGTTACGAGTATTATTTAATTTTCTAATATACCCTAAGCATTTAATGCCATGACAGTTCAGCAGGAAATGAATGGTGTATCTCGACCGGAATTTGCAAGTAAACAGAAAAGGAATTTGAGCAGGTCCATTTCGTAGCCTACAAAATCAACAATTATTTGTTGCATGTCACGGTTCTCTGTTATCATGCATGTTATTTAGGAGTTACCTTGCCTATCGGATCAAAACTTCTTACTCTACGCAGTAAATTCATATAACACATATTTGAATTTTTAATGAAATTACACCGCTTTACTTATACTTTGGAGACAATGTGGTTCTCAAAGTATATCTCGCCGCTTTTCTAAAATTATTTATCGTGTAATGCGAGTATGATATCAGCTGATTGACTGACTATTTTGTTTTTCCGGCATTGTTAACTGCTAGTTATTTTTCTCCAAAATGTAGGACAGGTTTTAATCCGGGACGGTGTTCCTTTCTGCTAGAATATGAAATATGGCGGCGACCTACAAGTCAGCTTGTGGGTTGTAAGCTGACGTGCATAATGACATGAAGTATAAGTGAAATGTGACGCATGAAGACTTGACAATCCCGGGAAAATCTACTTCAAACTTATTTTTTTCACTACAAATTCCAGGTTAGATGTCCAGGATTTAAATCCCAACACGTAGAGGAGGTTCATCAAATGCGTTGACTGCTACACATTATAAACCGCTCCTCCACCATGCAGCGACTCGCTTTCTGTAAATTGACCAAGGAAAATTACGCGCCGGCTGAAATGTTTGCTCTGCGATTAGCTCCGGCGCGTGCGCAGCGAATGTGTCGAGTGCTCCGTCTGACAATTTGGACACTTCAACGCGTCGGACAACGCCACAGGGAGCGCTGATGTCGCTCTGCCCTCCACGCGCCTTGCTTCGCTTCTCGAGGAAGATATTAATAATTTTAAATTATAATCTTAATAATACTATGATAATATTATCGTAATAATATAATATTTTAATAATACTATGATAATAATGTTGGCGATTTGAATAATACACGTTACCTGGATGCATGCAAACATTTCCAACTTAGAAAATCATGATTTAAAAAATTAAAATAGCTTCATGCTGAAACCAAGTTTGAACGTTTCTAACAACGCGTTTTTGTGACAGAAGGAGGCACTAATCAAAACGAAGAGGAACCTTTAAAAAGGTTTCATTTTGTTGGTTAGGCCATTTGAAAGCCAACTATTATCCCGTATGGGACGTGAACAACTGTTGTCGTTTTCTCGTGAGTATACATTTAATGAAATTGTGTCTTAATTACTACGGTTACTCAGTTATTCATATTAGGGCATAATATGCTTTATTCCATTTCACACGTTTCTTTTCAGCGAAACACATTATTGTAGCCAACAACGTTTCTCGGACTAGATAACGTACATTCTACATTTACGAGTAAAATATAATGTATAGTACATAATTAATACATAATTATATGGCTATATTATATAACATTTACATATAACATTTACATATAATATTTATTATTCAGAGAATACAAATTGTATTTAACTTATTACATTACTTGCTAAAATTTAAATGAAAGACACAGTTAGATAATATATTTTTAAATATTACTCCTGGAACCATAAGTTTTCCGTGAATTCGCCATTCACGCTAGGAGTAACAGTTGACAATTCATGTACTTCAACAAATCTAATTGACAGCTTCAGATATGATAATGCAGAAGATTTGAAGGACGTCTGCATTTATGCGTAAAAAACACTGTTTAAAAGCGTTTTCTCTAAAAACAAACTTAAAATTGAGAGTCGAGTTTATGAAATATAGTTTTATGCACCTCGGGTCAAAAATAAGTAATAATCATAACAATAATAAATATAACTATAATAATATAATGAATATTATTAATATTTCTTTAATTCACGACTAAAGATTTTGTGGGTCGGTTGATTATATAGTTACTCCGGTTTGCAATCAGCTTTCTAAGAAGATCTAGGGACTATCGGTGCCTCTACAACACTTTGCGCAGAATGTGGGCTCTTCCAAACAAAACAAGTCTTGGACTTTCCAGTCTTTTGAATGACTTGGGAGTTTAACAAAATTATTATTATTATTATTATTGATATTATTATTACTATTATCATTAGTGTTATTTTTTATTGTTGTTATTAATCATACCGTTTTCCTCAGCCAATCCCCTGTTCGTACACACACCACAATTAGCTCCTCAACAATCTCATCCCCTCCCTCCTCCTCCTGGGCCTGCTGTACCGTCGCCGCCTCGCGTCGTTAGCTCGCGCCGCCCCCTCGCATTGCACAGAAACGCGGCGACGGCGGCGGTGGCGGCGGTGGCGGCCGTTTCGGCGCAGTCGCCCGCAGAAACTGCAGCGGCTCCGCAAACACAAATACCGCCGGGGGCCTATTTACATTTAAAAAGAGACGCCTACATTTCCATAACGAATCTTACTCGTCTTCTTAGTCTTCCTCTGCGCGCGCGCGCAAGCGTCTTGTTACATTTATGGAGCACCGGAGCGGCGACGGCGGCGGAGAAACCGGAAGTAGTGGGATCGGTGGTGGTAGAAGGGAAGGTGCAGATTGACTACAGCGCACCCGAGGATTAGTTTGTGCTACCATCTTTTTGGCTGTTGTGGAAACCTAATGCGGCACTGCTATCCTTCATAACTTAAATTGCACAAAGTTAATAGTTATAAAAAAATACAAAATACATCACGATTAAGTCAGTCTGGAAGCAGAATTGTAAATCAATGAAAACATTACTAAAATATTATGAATATCTCAAACAGTTAAAATCTTTTGGAATCACGTTGAGAAATCGAAGCAAAAGAAGTGAAACGACATCTGGAGAACGTACAAATGATGAAAGCATTGAAAATTTGTGTCACCACAAAGAAACTACAAAGAACAGGTTTCTATAGCCATAAGAAAGAAGTCATAGTTTATTGAATCATACACACCTCGTAACGTACAGCACTGTCCTAAATTTGATAACTGAAATGTTCCACTTAACATTAATAATTTGATTAAAGAATGTTGACTACTTTTAAAGAAAAGGCAGGAGTGTAGTGTTTCGAACTCTTTGGCTCTTGAGGTACGATTATTTGAAAAACAGCTTAAGTGAACTTTAACAATTGTCTCCCTACCGACTGAGGTCGGATAGCCCTTCAGGAGTGGTCATGATACATTTCAGGTTCTCCCATTCCATCATCTGATATGTCTCGCTGGTCCTTTATACTCAGAAGTTTCTTCTGATATACGTGGAACAAGGAGGCAAAAGGCCGCACCTACGTAGGCAGCACCAGCTATGACCAGGAGGCCCATCTTACGAGCGACTTCGAGGGTCGGATCAGAAACCGTTGCGGGTCAGGAGGTAGGCACTTTCGGATCGACGGGGTCTAGTCGCAACTTGTAGCGGTATGCCAACTTCTTACAAACAGCAAAATCCTACGTCACACAGACATGCTAGTAAAAATGGGATTAGGTTAGAAAGGTGACGCGTGGTGGAATGGAGTGCCCACAATGCCAGAATATAAGACAGAACAAGTCCAAGCGATAGTCGAACCCGCAGCCCTTCTAACCAAGAATGGCATCGCGTTAGCGTTTTGCGATGTTTGTAATCTCTGTCACATGGACCGACTCTAGCTTCCATTGGACATCAGCAATTGGCACATATTGAAATCGAATTTCTAGGCTGACTGATGTAATTGGTAATTTCCTGATCACGAACAGGAAATGTTGGATCAGAACTCTATTCAATAGCTATCGGACCTTCGCGCTATCTTCCCTTTCCATTTAATTTCAAATTTGCTCCTTCCCATCCAATATTACCCTTCAATTTGGTATGTGACGCCGTGAGGAAGTATGACTCATTTATTCCTAGCTATAACCAAAATCCGCGTCGAAAGATCGAATATAAATTCTACTGTACGTTGAAACCGGATTCATATTGTCTAGTCGATCTGGTGATTATTAAGTATCTACAATATGTTGCCTCCAAAATATGCTATTTCCAATAACACTATATAGTGCAATGCCAAGTATTTTGAATAACATGTAAGTTTGAATAACTTCTCTAGATTTGACGAAAAAAATCCTCCACGTCACTTTTCTTGATTTTCAAACAATATGTAAGATATTACCACCTTCGTTAATATATATTATTATAATATTGTTAATAAAACTATTATTATTATTATTATTATTATCACCGTTGCTTGGGGAAACCCGACAAAACTGGTAACTTAGAAGAAAACCACAGAAGTGTCTGGTTGGTAAACCCAATAATGTTAAATATATTTCCCAACCCCTACTACTTTTTTCGAAAAAATATAATAAACAGGTATTACAGGATAAATAAAAATACTTTTGATTTAAATATATTTGTATAAATTAAGCCACGCATTGAGTTAAATGCGTCTTAACTCTTTTTGAAGCACTGTCTTCGGTATCTTTCCAGCTATCATTAGTAAAATACACTAAGGGCAAATAAATTGCTATGTAGATCACACAACCTGATAGTTAACACGTATTGAAGGTGCAAATTCTGTAGGAATGGTTCACATGGGCTCACATACCCAGTATTTAAAACTTAGAGACCTAATCATGAATTTCTCTTGTAATAAACATGTTTGCGCAGTCTTTTTTGCAAGTATAACTATAACTTCACTCGCACAGACCTGCCTACTACTTTCAGCAAAACTATTACTGATTGTACCAGTATCTCGCAAAATAGAATAATCAACAAATAATGGCAGTTATTCGATCATTATTTTGATTTTACAATTTTAATAAAATTTAGTGTTAATTCTATAGAACGAATGATAATAGCAAGCTATAACACATCTGGAATCAACTACATTTCATTTAAAGCGAAAATCACGAAAGTAGATTTAGTTTGAATTCTTTCCAAACGAAAACCGTCAATGTGTTACACATGTTATATTATTATCTCTATTATTGTAATAATTATAATCTACATTACTATTATTAAGGAAGAAAAGAAATCATGACAAAGAAAAGGCGATGGCAGAGCGGAATGGTTTGAAGGGTGGAGCGGGGGGGGGGCTGCTTCTCTGAGTCTGAGACGCTTGCCTAAAGAAACAGAAGCAGATATCTCCCAGCGAATCATTTTACAATTCAAAGAGCGTCAAGGCAGCTAGTTAGAGTGGCGCCGGCTGCGGCTGTATCGGCGTTTTCTGCGGCGACCAGCTCGCCGCCCTCGCCCCTCTCGCCCGCCCCTCTTCGCCGGCCTCTCGCCGGCCTCTCGCCGGTCTCTGGTCCTGTCGCCTGCATAGCCGCTCCCACTCACAAACCCCGCCCGCTCCGTTTTGCTCCGCTCCACTCCGCCCTGACCGCCTACCCCGCCCTGTCCTGCTCCACCCGCCTCGCCTCGCCGCTCCCTTCCCCTCGCTCGCTTGTCCCCGCCGTCCGCCATCTCACCCCGCTCCTCCCCCCCGCGCTGACGAGCGCCGCATTAGAATAATAAGCGGCGCGGCCTGTCGCGTCTTTCCACTCGGGGTCCTTGCCCGCCCGCCCATACCCACGTTCGCGCTCCACCCGGTTTCCTCTGTCTGCGCCCGAGCTTCCATCGGCCTGGACCGCGCTCACTCGTCTGACCACGCCCACTATCTCTCTATCAGCCGGCCGCTCACTCCAGCCTGTGCTCCGCTGCTGCTTAGTATCTCCAGCTGCTTGCATTCTCTTCCGCCGCACGCCCTCCCCCGGCAGCATGCAGTCACATTCATCACCATTCGGGTAGGGAGATTCTGTGGAGGAATTGAAAGTTATGCATGGGTGGTTTAGGTCACGCCCACCTTGTCACAACGCTGTTGCAAAACTCCAGCCCAGCGGGATTGGAACGCACACCCGCGCACTTGCGCGTTCTGCCGTAACAACTACGTCGCGAGGCGCGGCTTGAACGCATCAGAGGACGTTGCATTCGTCTATTCCTTATAGTTTTTCTCAGTTTGCTCTGACCTCCCACGTCATCCCTGATCGCTTAATTAGATTGACGTTCCTCTTTCTTGAACTCTTGAAGTATATTTCTGTCACAAGCGCCCAAATTGACCCTCTCACCTTTCCCATGCTTCCCCAATGTCCTACAACCTCATCCTAAAAGAGGCCTCGATCACTTTCACGTCGTTAGCGTAGTCGAATCGTCTTTACGGTGAACAGCCGTGACGCATCCATCTCGCTACGCCTCACGTCCGCTCACTTTGGCGACCTTCGCTCATCCACTCACCGTGCCCCGTCGTTCAGCCAACGAAACCCTTACACTCAACTCGCCCCCCCCTTATAATTGGATGTCCGTTCTCTTCACTTGTTCTATTTCTCTCCAACTTGACCGCACCCCGCACCAACTTTATCCAAGTTGCTTCCTTGCTTCAACTTGTCAATGCTCTCCACCACGGCCCTATTCGTTCTAGCCTGCCCAACTTTCTTTCGCAAGTCAGTCGCTCGACCGTGCACGTTGTCATCTGCCCTCACGTCGTTGGCCCTCACTCGCCTCGACTCAACTCACCCTGTCGTTTTCGCGAACGATTCTTTGACCCCACTTGTCTCGGGTAGTTTTAAACTAATTCGGCATTCACCCTTTGTCCCAACCGTCTTCTCTCACCCCAATTCGTAATTCCCCCCGCTATCCAACTTTCCCCAAGTAGCTCTCTTCTCCAACTCGCCGTATTGCTGCAACTGCCCCAGATCCCACCTCGTTTCCAGCCTGTGCCGTCAACCGCCCGACTGCTGCGCCGTTGGCCTGCTCGCGCTTCGGCGCCACACACGCCTCGCCCCCCTCGCGAGTGCCCACTCACCCGCGCGGCGGCGCGGCGCGCCCGTCCGGCGCCATTGTGAGCACAGCGAGCGCCCCGCAGCTTCCATCAGTTTGGATTACGCTTAAATGATTCCGCACGCGCGAGGGATCCGCTCGCCACCGCCAGCGCCCCGACGCCCTCCTCTCCCCTCCCGTCCCCTCCCCTCCCCACCCCTCTCCCTTCCCTACCCGTGCCGTCGCCACGCACTGTCGAGATCTGCGGGCGCAAATCCTGGTTGATGAAGTCCGATGCGCCGCGCTGCCCCGCGCCGCCTCGCGCCGCGCCGCCCGCGTCCGCTCATGCCAGACGTGCACACAACTGCTGCGCTCCGCGAAACACGAGCCCCGTAATTAGGTCGCTTCTCGTTATGGAGGAGGGCGCAAGGAAATTGAGGAACGAGACCCCACGCGTGTGGACTTTACGTGCTGCAAGAAGCTATTTCGTTCTGATGGGAATGAATGAGGGACGAAGGGAGTGTCACTGAGTGAGTATTAATTTCGGACGCCTTAACTACTAAGCTTATTAGCCCGTAAGTGTGGTGAATGCTAAAACAGTGAGGTGACGCCTTTCTTCTTTAGACGACTTAGATTGGTCAAGCTCTAAGCTGCCGACTGGCCTCCTGACATGTGTGGTAGAGTATTCTAAGTTAGTACGTGTGAGTGTGAAAGAGAAGGGAGATACTATGACAAGTAATACAAAAGAAACATAATAGTCTGTGAGAGAGAGTACTTCTCCGATATTATTCTTGAATTGTTCGAAGAAACCACGGAAAACTACGATCAGAGCAGCTTACCGCTAGGATTCTCTTCCAGGCAGACAATGAATTGACGAAGCTTCCTAGCAAGTCTAGAAAATTCACCATATTCAGGATTGGAACCTAAGGACCTTCAAAATAACGATTCCGCAAGAGCATTTATTGTAGCCATTAAAACCATTTATTGGATCCATTAAAACCATTTATTGGAGGTTGAGTTATTAGAGCCATTACGAACTACGTATGATAACTAGGTTGCTTCTCGTTACGGACGAGGACGCAATGAAACAATGAGTGCTACAAAGCACTTTCTCGTACTATTTCTAAATTTATGATTTTCTAAAATTCAGAGAGATCAACAAAAACGATACCTGCGACAATATTATAAGCGTTTTTGTTCTCTAAGTGGATAAAAATTGAGAAAAAAATTATCAAATGACAATAATATGAATTATCATCAATCAGAAATTATGTGAAAACTACAAGATTTTTATTTTTTTAAATGTACATGTTTTTTTTTAAATATGAGTTTTTAAAATAGACGGCATTTAAGAAAAACATTCATTCTTCTATATTGTACTTTTGCAATGTTAACGTTTTTGCAACATTATTTTAAATTCAGAGTGTTTGCTGAAAAACAGCATCGATTTTTAACTGTCTTACTAGGGAAAAATTTAAAGAAAAACATAAAGTGGTTTTTGAGAAAATAATTGCTTAAAAATTGCATGTATTTCACAAACAATTACGTGAGAAGTACTCACATTTTCGAAAAAGAGTACATGGCCTACATTTTATGATGAGTTTTTCAACAAGAGATTTATTTACGAACAAAAGTTATCTTCAATACTGTAGTTGTAAGAAGACGCGGAAAATGTTGAACTTATGTAATATTCGAAAAAGCAGCGATTTTAACGAAAACGAGTCATGCGTCTCTTTTGTCATTTGTGATATCGAAGGACAAATTTCAACCAAAATATTTGGAGCCATTTTTCAGAATATTTTGAAAATGTTTCTGTGATTTGTAAAGTACTCCCAAAATTCAAAACATCCGTTTTTAACTCAGAGGGCCTTAAGTTCGTTTAATTCACTCAAGGAATATCAATTTTTGAGACGCCGTCTGAACGATTTAGGTTTACCTTTAGTGTTTACCTAAGACAGACGATTTGCCATTCATCAATTTTTCGGTATAAAGGAATCAAAAACCATTCATTCTGACTATACAACGTTATAGAGGAATTAACTTATTATATTATTATATTTAGATACAAGATTTATCTACTTTTTCGTTCCCGTTCATAAGAGTTTTCTGTCAAAAATTCGCCGTTTCCCGCGCACTATTACAATACTTCCTCTTCTTACGAAATAAGGGCGAGGAAGTAAAGAGTAAAGGAATTTCCATTCATATAAACGTTGCACACTGTATGAAGCTACGTATTTAGTTTTAACAGGAATGACGAAATTTGAAGGCTTTAACATTACCTACTCTCAACAATATCGTTGCTTTTGTAAAGATGGAATGCAACATATTTTTAATAAGGGACGTTACAAAGAACGCTCATTGGGACATTATGGATTTTAACTTTCATTTTCCCCCTCAGTAATCACGCAAACACATTGTGATATCGCAAGTGAAATTAAAGTCAATCAAGAGAGGTAATAAAGGGATTTCCCTTGCACCAGAAGCATTGTTTGATAAAGCAAGAAAGTCATTCAAGTCTAACGGAATTATTTAAATCAAAAAAGGTATTTCGATGTGATCGAATAGATTGAAATTCAGGTCTTCGACTATCAATATTATGATTGTCCTATTACGCTGCAATATAATATAAATGTGACCGGAATTTTAACAGCATAAAAACCCAGACTTGTACAGACAGTGGTTAACAATGGTTAAAAGAAAATCACAGTTTCATTGAAGAATAAGTTTCTTCGTTTTGTGCGAAATGTACAAATCATGGTCTTTACTTGCAACATTATGGCTGTTCCATGAACCACGAAAATTATTCCATTGCGATAAAAATCATGCATGATCAAAGTGTGGACCTTGTGTTTCAACACTTTCGTTATTTACTGGCATTGATTCACATGAAACGATCTTTACTTAAACGTTTATCAAACGGTATCTTTATACCTTTATCGAAATTTTCATTAAATATTACGCTACTTTCGAGATTTAATACAAATATTTTACAATTCACGTCAATATTCTGTCAGAACATTCTCATACACACTTGTCATTACGTCGTCTTAGTTTTGTAGGTAATTCGAAAACTTAGAATACGAAACATTGAGTAAAGATAACAGTCGTTTTTCATTTGTATTAATGTAGAGAAGACACCAACGTGGGGTATTATTGCTACCAAGTTGGAAATTCCTCTTAAAAATACTTGTTCTTCAATCTATAGTGATCGCGTTTTACAGTTCCCTTCTTTTGCCTATAATATTGATTCCACTAGACTCTCATTCTCGCTCAAAATACGATAATACTTACTCATTTTTAAATATGAAACATGAATTTCTGAAATATTTGCGTGACTCTGGCTTTACAATTAAGTTGTTTCAATATGACAATGTAACACTAGCAAAGGTGCTTTATGGCATCACATGATGACCATGCTAATGAAAATTGTAGTGTTAAGATAAAAATGCAAATTATTTTAATATTTAATTAGTTACCATAATTATTTTTTTAATGTGATTTTCCCTTCTTCCTTTCCGTTTTCACTCCTAATTTATTCAAAAGAAGTGCCATTTTGCATAATTATTTTAGTAAAAATAAATGCCTTTTAGTATGTTTTTTAGGTAAAATATATGTCTGAACTTTCGGGTTCTACTCATCAGAAATGAGTGAGAAGGACTTTAAAGGTCGCCGAGGATAATATATCCTGGAGTTAAGCATGTAAGTTTACTTACTTGCTTAGATCCATTACTACTAAACAGCCGTCGAGTCGGTAACTTTCGAGATGGAACGTCTGGAATCAACTTCCAAAACAGCGCCTCCTTCAAAAACAAACGAGAAAGTAACACGATCACCCACCCAAATCCGCGTCACAGTCCTTCACGGACAGCAACAACCTCGCTACCGACGACTCGACCCATCGCACGGTGTTACCGGACGGCAAAAACATGGCCAAAAACTCAAAAATAGAAGTTTGTTGAGGGAATTTCTGACCACCCCTCTCAATAGAGGAACATTTCTTCCATCTGGTGTGTAAGTATGAAGCCTAATTCCTGAACCTGCTGTGCGCTGTGGAAGTTTGAAGTTGGATTACGCGACCATCGGTCTCGTGGCGTCAGAGGAGAGAGTAGGCTGTGGTTTCTAATATTTATGAAAACCTGCTGTAATATAATTTTTATTGTACTTTTCAATCATTGATATATCTAGTTTTGGTGGTAAGCAAAACAAAAATTATGTTAATTTAATATAGGTTGGGAAGTAATATTAAAAATATAACTAATATAAATGTTATATGTAACTCAATACAACACCTCCACATTTGTAGAGAATTCAGCTGATTCAACATTATTTCAATTAAAACAACATTCGGCTGCGTGTCGCTGCAGATTCATGGTTTACGAAAAATGTCGTATGAGAGTGTATATCTCGTAGCAGCAACATGAATTACTGAAATTTACTACGACGAAATTAACGTCGCATCGTGTCGTCCACCGTCGCTTTCAACATCATAGCGCCCCTTCCGCATGCAACAGCGATGTCATGATCTCCTACTGGTGGCAGTGGCACGCTTTTGTGGCACCATGGCAGTACACAAGCTTCTCAGCGCAGTGTCGTGAAACTATCAGTAGTAATCCCGCCGTTTTCCAACTTTGTAGAACAGGGTGTAAAAAAGAGGACATGCACAAAAAATAGAAGTTAAATGTAAAAAATAACAACGAACGTTATTAAATTTATTTATCTAAATAGCGCCTCATCGTATTTAATGTGTACTAGGATTTATTTAATCATGCACTTGACGTAAATCAGCTTTTCACGACTTCATACAATCGGGAGTTCCTACGTCCCCATAGTGACGTCATTGTAGTGATATATAAGTTTCGATTGGATTGGATCCAAACGCAACAGCTGGTTTAGTTCAGTGCACGACTAAATAAAACGTACTTTAAGGCGTAAAAGCCTCCTGGAGGATTTTGACTACCTATTGCGCACTTGTGGCAAGGAGACCAACGGCGTGAAGGGGTGAGTTCGTGGTGCTCTCCGTGACACGGATTCCCGATTGTAGCATCGACCGTAACACCACTGCCCTACAGCCTGCCCATCGCTGCTCGCCGTTGCGTATCCTCGCCCCCAGGCCGTCCACAACACCAGCTCGCTCCACCCGCTACCCCACCACCCACGACCAGTCCCCGCTCGCCTCGATCCCATCCCCACTTACCTCGCCCATCCCATGGCTCTGCCCCTTGGAGCCGCTGTGCCCGCTTGATTCGCCCACTCGATCTACTCCCAGCCGCTCTTTCCCGATCGTCTTGCTAAGGTCCCAGTCCATCGCATCATCTTGCGGCTCCACGACGCCGCCCACACTGCCATCGCCCGCCTCGCCGCCGTCCGCCCCAACACTTGGCAACGCTCACCCCCGCCACCGCCGACGCATTATCCACTACCATTCGCCAGCCTCCAACCGCCGTCCGCCCAT
>BOPP01000125.1:2387471-2403573 GCA_017312745.1 Gryllus bimaculatus | reverse complement strand
CGTGCTCTATTCCGCGGGGGCGGCCGGAGGGGGGGCGGGTGTTTGCGCGGGGGCTCAGCGCGACTTAATCTGCGGAGCCCGCAACTCGGAGCCCGAGCTGCGCTAAGTCCTCCTCAAGAGACTATTGCCTATCGATTGGGCCCCTTATCAGATGGCCCGTGTTGACCCGCGCTAGCTTTACATGGGCCACTGCGCCTGGCAGGGAAGCGTTTTTATTGGGCGACTCGAGGGGCCTGGGTGGGGATGACGTAGCCATGGCGGGCCGTGGTCCATCACATCATGCCACGTTGTACAGTGGATGAACGGATAAGAGATTAATCAGGAAAATCAGATATCACTCAATTCTATTTTGGCTACCTGCATTGGTCTTTACTCTAGGTTTTTATATACATTTCATTAATTTGTTCCAGAGGCTCTTCAAAACAGAAATCATTTATTTAACTTTATAACGTGAAATAATATACGTAAAATATCTCATTTTCATTTCGTCAAGTTTATTTCATTTGTGGTAAATCAAACCTGCCCAATTGGAAAAGGTGTTATATTTTTCCAGTGTTTTCGTAATAAACTAAAAGCATTTTCGTTTGAGCGTTAATAAACATAACTTTTTTGGGGTACCTTATCATATCTTCGGAAGATGACTAATATTCTCAGATGTCTGCATTTCTCCAAATTCCTTTTTCTGATTTCTTTCCATATTCATCTGAGAGATCATTATTTATACAAGAAAACGTTTCACACACTACATCGCGGTTTGATTTGTTCGGAGTCTGAACTATTTATCAGTACATCACTCCTGTGTTCGAATGCTATCTACTCGCAGCACCACGTTTTGCATATGTGTACAAATGTTACCCCCAACGTCACTTATTCTTGTAGGTTATAGTTATTTGAACATAGAAAACATTCGCGAAAGCCTTATCTGCCTGTTTGTTTGCAATTCGAACCGTTCATTCATTGATCATACGCTGCCTGGGAAGTTCCCTAGCGCTGGTAACTCCGTGTTTGAAATAACGATGCGACATCGATGTTGATGTTTTCAAAACATCGATGTTTGTATCGATATTTTTACTACTACACTTACTACTTACTTTAAAAACTATCGATATTTTTAGCTTCAATTTTTTGAAGCCGATGTTCTTTTAACATCGATGTTTTATGCCCCATATTTCTACTGGATCGTTATTTATTAAATGAAGGAAACCCATAGTACAATTTTATAATAATACTTTTCAGATATCCATAATTTGAATATTCTTAAGATCAAAGTGAACAAGGATGAAAAATAAATAAACAAATCGAGTTTTCGTCAATAAAGGAGCATATGTAATTTTTGAATTGTGGAATAAGATAACCCAAGTTTGGTTAATTGCGCTGTCGATTTTTTAAACGTTTTACCAGTTAAATCTCAATTTTACATATTAATAAACGAGATCACTTTAAAATTAATTTTCTCTTGAGTGCATTTCAATGATAGCTAATCGCGTTTCATCAACATCAATGTGAAATAACATTCATGGATTTAGGTCGATGTTTGATTAATATCGATGTAAAAATTTTGAGCTTTGATGTTTAGAAACGTAATAAAATTTTATAATAATGCTTTTCAGATAACCATAATTTGAATATTCATAAGACCAAAGTGAACAAGGATGAATAATAAATAAACAAATCAAGTTCGATGTTTAGAAACATCGATGTTTTGTTTGCGATGCCTCACCCTGACTTTGGAATCGAGTGGAATAGACACCGCTCGAGTGTTCGCAATCTCCCCAGTGAATGCACAACGCCCAATTTAATGGACGGTTTACATCGCAATCTCCAGAGGTTTAACGCGAAAGCAAGCAGTGCGCGTAGCAATTGAGTTTGCATATCATTAATGTTGACGTCAGCGACACTAAGAAATAAAAGAAGTCAAAGTCACAGACACTAAAGCTATGAAATTGTCTTTATTGTTTACAATCAGCCAGTTCTAGTTGTAAGGAAGTTTACACACTGACTTCCAAAATCTATTTTCGTGGAGGTTTAAACGCGGCTGCGAACGGTAGTTACTCGAAAATCACGCCTTCTATATGTAAAAAAGGCCAAATACTTGGAAAAGAAAAATTTAATGTACCTGCTCCAAGCTCCTGCAACACCAAGCAAACTTCATTTCCTCCTTGTATTTAATGACCAAATATATTATGTTTTATATATTGTTTGATCCTAAAAATTGCACATAAGCAAAATACATTGTTGTGAAATTTGCATTGTAGTGAAATTTACATAGTAGTGTCTGCCTAGGGACATCAGGTTCCTGTCAAAACACTCCAGAGTTCCGTCCTAGGAGTCTACGACCTCGTCTTGCGTAGGTTTTCTACGAATTTCACCTAAGAAACTGCCCTGTGTGTTCCTCTGACGGACCTGCCTCATGAGTTCCCCCAAAGTACTACCCCATGAATTCGCTCTATGGAATTGCACCGAGTGTTTCGCTACGGAACTGGTTCCTGAGTTTCCCCAAGGACCTACCGCTGCTATCCCCAGAATGGCGGAATTATTCTACATCAGAATAAAGTGCAACTCATGCTTCTCTCGCGTACAGCCAGGTGTGGCTCTGTCTGCCCATTCCTACGCTGCTGCTAGGACAGGCACCGCTAGGACAGGCCGCTGCTCGCGACGCTACCTAGCGCCCCGCCTCAGGTACTGGCGATTAGCCAGCCCCTTCGGCCAGCAGCCGACGACACTGAATTGAATTGGTGCCTTGCTTTACGTGGCGAGACTCGGGCCATCAGTACCCACCCAGGAGGTAGTTCTTGAGCGACGAAACAAACGATTTGAATTTAGCTCAGAGGCTTAATTTAGGCTTGATCTTTTACATGCAATAAATCTACTAACACGGAATAGCCGAAGGATTTTTTCACTCTTAAAAATCCACGGTTTCGATCGGGTTTGAACCCGCGAAATTGGGTGTAACAGCTAACCGTCACACCATCGCCGCCGCGCACATTCAGGCTGCCTTCGCACGAAGCCACTCGCTGGTGCCTCCTAGAAGTGCTAATCCTTCCCAAACAACCACCGCTGACTGAAGGGGAGGTTTTGTCAGTGGTACCACTGTAGACTCAGGCGGCCGACAAAGACCGGTGGCGTAGAACAACGCGGCAGCAGGCAAAGACGAGCTGAGCTGCGCTTTTTTAGCGCGTCTCGTGTGAACACTAGCATTTAGATCAGTGTTCTGCTAGCGGTGGCGCTCCTTTAGCTGGTGGTCCACCACCGAGTCCGCCACCAAGCGCCACAGTAGCGCGACTCCACCACTTGTGTGGATACCTCCATTTAAACCAATGCGCTGCTACGACGCGCCACTCAGAAGCGCTGCTAAGTGACCCCGTCGGAAGCGACCTAGTTGAGTTGCCTAATCTTTGTTCAGACTAAGAATGATCCTGATGTAAACAAAGAAGCATAGTATTCATCCGTGACTACTAAACTCATTGACCGATTGCTCCAGTCTCCTCATTGGTATGCGTGTATACGAACTGTCAAAAACGTACATGACAATAGCAGTCCAGCCTCCGATAATAATAAAGCTGCGATTTACAATTGTGACACAATCATCCCGTTTCACAATTGTCCCCCGTGCCCAGTGCAGGCGAGTCCGGAAGGAGTTCAAAACGAAAATCGTGTATTTCTGTAGTGACAAGTTTTCTGTCTGTACTCACCTCTCTGCGTGCAGTAATTACACTTGACGAAGACACTCCCGTGGCCCATGATGTGCGTTTGGTAATCTGTTTAACGGCCAATGAGGGATGTTCTTAAGCCACACGAGAAAAAAACAATTAAAACTTTTTTTAAACCGGTTACTAATGGGTTAGCTCTCGCATGTTTTGTAAAAGACGTCCTGTCTCAGTATCTGCCATTACAAAACGATAAGATACGTACAAAAATTAAAATTATTAAAAGGTGCAACGATGATCTTGTCGTGCTAAGCGAAGATAACTGACAGGTTTATTGATTGCGGAGTCCAACGACGATGGCTGCATTTACAACTTTTATGACTCGCCGATAAAAGTGACCATCGGACGACGGGTATAAAGTTTCTTCGCCTTCATTGCTCAATTCCTTCTCCTTTAGAGAATTGAAGATCAGTGGTTCTAATTTTTCTTTCTCTAAATCACTTCTTGTATGTTCTACCATGCATTTAAACAAGGGAACATGTAATTTCCACAAGAACTTCTTTCAGAAGCGAAACCTGACACGTTCACATCCCGCAAATCCAAGCAACTAATGAAAGGTTGTATTAAGCACATGTATTTGTTTACATCAGGATCATTGTGAGGCTGAACAAACCTTAGTCGAGTGGTGGCCAGGCCCACACCCGGGGAAACACACTCTGGAGGCGTATCAATATCCAGTACTATACTATGCTCCGGCGCAACTAGGAACTATTGTATTCGGCGGTTTGATTCACTTTAATTGCAGTCTGCTATGCCTCGCCAGTGCGCGGCCTCATCTCCCGTCCTAAAGGGCACTAAGCATTTATCTCAGCAAGCCATTGGGTGGTTGCTCCAGCTGGCCTCAGTTTTCGCGGCCTCGTAGAAGCCAAACGCGTATTGGTACAAAGGCGACTGCCAGAGTCCGCGATCGCAGTATAGACGGCAGCAAAATAAAACGAACATTTTTTCTACGCGCTACCGGTGACAAATTTGCCTATTTCCGAACAAAGGTTCAAAGCGCAGTAAGGCGTAGTGGACGGCGGAAATATGTCCCTTTCGGAACGTATTCACGCGAGTTTCCATGGACGTTTTATACACGAGTCGTTTCAAAAATTGTTCCTAATCTAGCGTATTGAATTTTAAAACATTCGATGCCGTTATTGTTTCCGACCACCACATCTTGTGTTTTCAATTTGGTGCAGGTAGGTCTTGGACACTTATGTGACAGCAAACACCTGGTCAGAGGTTCCTGAACATTTCAATGACATTAACATACAATGATATTATATACATTTCTCGGCAAAAATTCACCCAATATAATTTTATACAGTCTATCTGTGCCGCGGGTCTCGGCCAGACTCACCACCAATCTCTGATTTGGCGACTTCGGTGTTGTAACGGTTTGTGTATCGAACTCAAGTCCGCCGGTTTCAAACCCGATCGAAGTCGTGGATTTTTAAAGACGAAAACATATCATCGTACATCTTCCCTTGGGTGGAAAGTAAATCCGGCTGCTCCATGTTGTAGATTTACTGCATGTAAAAGTTCCTCAAGCCTAAAAGAAGCCTCCGAGCTAAATTCAAAGCTCATATTTTGTCGCCCCAGTGTTACCTCCATTCTGTAACTGCGAATGGAGCGTGTCAGATTTTGCGTGGTCAAGTAGTAAAGCAAGTGTGGTGGCCTGAATCTCGCCATGTAAAATTATCCGGCATCATTGAACTGTTTGCTTCTTCGTCTGTTTTTGTTCCTGTTACTTATCTAATTGAACTTATATGCACCCGCAAACATGGATTTTTCCAATAATTTCAGCTGCCACTGTTTCCACTTAATGTCGCTGTCCGTTTACCTCACTTTGGGGGTAATGTCAAATAATAACACTCAAAGTTTCAACAAAATCATAATAAAGGTTCTGGATGGGTAATCAGCCTGCAAATTTTACCTGCTCCGCAGATTACTTCTGTATTCGTGAACCACTGATTAATTAGTCTAATACCTTTCACACGGTTTCGTCAATCTTCTAATCACTCTACTAATTGGGTAATTTGACACGTAATTCACTGTAAATAGCAGTACTTAATCGCCATGCATCCATCTCTCCCGAACTCTCTGTAGCCTCTCCCACAACCTGCCCCCATAGCAACCCATCACATTCTCTTTCGAAGTGACACATCCGTACCAAGTTCTATTTTCATTTCGTAAGAGTTCCTGCCCGGGGTGTCGAGCGTTGCGTCGCCCCTGCAGCCGCCCCCGATCGCGTTCACGCCCACGCCCCGACGTTCGCGCGCGTCCACCGCGACTGTTTACTGACCAGGCGGCGCTGCGCTGCGCGGCGCGGCGACCGGGCGCCGTAGCGTTGGTATTGATCCCTCTTTGACGGCCTCCGATCTCGTTACATTCTTTTACGACATCAGAAACTCCGAAAGCTAAGGGTTGACGTTAGCGACGTGGCCGCTCGGGCTCTCGAGTGGGAATTCGGTGATCGCCGCTGGCAGCGGAGCACTCTCGAACCGCTTTTCATTCGCTTGTGCCCTGCGAGCGCACTTCCGGCTGGCATGAAATTTCTTCGTATTTTCCCCTCTCGGACGTTTTTGATCTGTAGGCTATAAAAAAAGAAGTTGTTTAGACTTCTTTTTTGAGAATTAACGTCAAAAGAGCGTGGAACCTGTATCCTACGCACACACACACCAAATGGAAATTTTTCGGACGGAATTTCGAGAGAACTAGAAGGTGAAAGAGAGATCAAGAGAAGGGAAATGGGAAGGGAAGAATGTTGAGAGAAGAGGGCAGGAAGGGAAGGAATTAAGAGATTGTAGAAGAGATGTAAGAATAAGGAAGAGAAGAATAGAAGTGCTAAGAGGAGATAGGAGAGAGGAGGGAAGAGGAGAGAGAATAAGAAAAGAAGGGAAGACCGAAAACAGAATTGAAAATAAAGAATGACGTAGTAACCATACATTGTGTTTCCAAAAGGTTCTTCTTGAAAGCAACTCATTCTATCCGTTAATTTATCCAAGAGAGAATTGCAATGTACTTGCTGGAGCAGTGAAATAAATGTAGCTTTTATTTTTGCTCCCGTCAGTCAGAGCTAATAATGCTCAAGAATTTTTAGAATACAATATGTAGAATGTGTCAGGTGCTTTGATTATAAAAGAAATGAAAATGAAATACTGAGTTTAATGTGAGTAGATTTTGATACGGAGTGCTTGAGAAAAATACTAAAGAAGAAATTTTTTGTCTGATTTTGTTTATTGAAGACACAAGTAACAAAAGCAAACGGAAATGTGCTAAGGCTTTAGAGAAAAAAAACTAATCTTATTTCTACTGGGAGCCTCTTGCACCATTCAGAGAAATCTAGGTCTTGCCTTTTGAGAAATAAGTATCACTATGTGGATCAAAAAGATTCTACTAATTTTTATAATTATACTATGTTTATGTGTTTATCTTTTCCGTTGAAAACAACCATAAAAATGTTGAGAAAATAATAATAATAATAATAATAATAGTAATAATAATTATTATTATAATTATTACATAATTATAATTATACATTATTATTACATATTGTTTTCAATGATAGTCAATAGAGAAGTTAAGCTAAACAATATAAGGCATATTGATAGGATTGTTCAAAACGAAATATTTAGTAGAATGGTATAGGAATTTATCAATAATTAGATTAATTAAATTTTAAAATGATGTTTTATTTAATTCGAATGTAATAGGAAAGTAAACTAGGTATGATGTGCTAACGTTATATACACTCTAAGAATTAATTTGTTTGATACTATTATTGTACCTGCCAAAGCGTTCCTTACTCTGAACAAGAGGGCAAGTTTAAGTTCACGTATATGAGCCAGAAACCGTATTTTACCAACTCCGCGTCTGGAATCGATATTCGCCTTTTTCTTTGTAACTAGTTCTTAAAACGTTGGGAGCATGCGGTTCAACTTCTTGGAGAATGCGGTTCACACGTAAAAAATGGCATCCATTACACCACGCGTACCGGCAAAACTTCACGGCAAAGTTTCAAGAGGCGGAGGAATAGTAAGCTATCGACAAAGCTGCTTCAGCGAGGAGCCAGCAGCGCAAATCGTCACGGATCGCTTTAGCCCTTAATCCTCCCGGCTTACTAGACTCGCAGGTGGCAATAATTTTCGTAATTTACCGTCTGTAATCCCTTTCACACACGCGATCAAACGCGATCAGTGTCACTACTGCGATTCCCGTGTCCAGCAAAGTCATTGAATGTTGACATTATCTTTGGCAGTAAGCTTTTAATCGCAACAACTGCAATCACACGCGATTAATTTTCGGGTAAATGCTGCGCGAGTGAACCATGATGTAATGTTCTTTGCTCTCGTCATTGACTCATGATCATCCAGACCACAACGATCCCTGAGCAGTAGATGTGGAACTTTGGTTTAAAAAATGTATCTCAATATTTAAATGAAACCTTCGGCAATGTCCCCGAACTGGTTTCTATCATCTATTGTTTTTTATTCACATTATTTTCTAAATGTGTTATATTTAGATCTTATTTTACAAAATACCTATTAGAGAATTTAAATTAATTAGGTCAGGTGCGACTCAAAACAAACATATGGAACACTACTAACTTTGCTAGGTCAAACTTGATTAAACCACCAAGTTCAATAAAATTATTATTTTCTAATTCGTTCGAAAAAAAATTGACATTATTTTACATGTTCTATGTCGCCAAATGGGTAGGACGATGTACTAAAACTCTTCTCCGCTTTTGGAGCTCTACAAGATTTCTAATTCGCGTAGCAAAAGTTTGCAAATGTATTTGCCACATGATAAAATGATTAGAGATATCCTCAAATGTATAGTTCCTCAAATGCAAAATTAATTCTGTGAATACTATTTTTCTTCAAACTCTCGGTTACAACTTGATTTACTTGACAAATATCTATGAAATATCCTTTGCATCTCAGGAGAAGTATAAAATGAATAACTCGCAACCTGATAGACCTCAGAAACGTAACTTGTAAATCTCATCAATGCACATAATTACACATAATTATACTTGGAAAGACCATATTTTTCATTATACAGGAGGACACAAAGGAGGAATAGTGTGTAGAAGCTTTCGGTGATTTTGATCATAAAGTTGCAATCCGTTTCGTTTTTGTAGGGATGCACACTTTATTGCAAATGTACCACTTCTCTACATAATTATGACGGGACGCCCTTCTGCTTTTCATGGATATTCTTTACTAGTTTTATTATATAGTCTTTGAAATTTGTATATCAAATAATATAATTTTCTTAGTAGAATGTGTGTGAACCATGTCATTCTACTAGGTTTCTCTACAAACGTTTAAATTAGTTTACAATGCGACGAAAATTACATACCCTCCAAGAAGCCTGAATTCATCTCTCGATATAAGGCACTGCAACAGCCAATAACACCTAGTTGAAATACGCGGGATTTTCAAAAATTTTCCACAAACAAGTTTCGCAAAACTAGCTTGGAAACATAGTTTTTCTCTGTAGCGAGAAAATGTTGATAGAAGTATCTCCTTAAAAAATGTTTATGAGTACATGTTTATGTTTATGTACATGTTTAAAAGATATCTTAATGTCCATCATTGTTGAAAACCCCTATTTACAAAAAGGCATTAAACACAAAATTATTAACGTTTCTATATTTTGTGAAATATGTGTTCAATATTTTACATGTTTCTCTTAATTTGAAACAATATTGTATAAGTTGGAATGACCATGTAACATCAAAGCTATATCCCGTGTTGTAATTGTCCCGACTTTTGACTTAAAGATGGAAAGGTAAATTGACCTTCATGATGAAAATTATAACTAAAGATGTAAATGCTTTAAAAAATTATTGAAATTAGTAAGCGCAAAGAGAATTACCGCTGTATAATTTCATACAAATAACAATACATGTGTTATACAGAGACACACTCGAATTAGAAAATTCAGAAATAAGAAAAAAATAAAAATTCACTCTTACTTTAATAGTACTTCAGTTAGCCGCTACAAAAGAAGTGAATTGTTTAACGTCCATTTTACGGCAACAAAATAAATACTAGCGTGCTTCGAGACAACGAGTTTTCCCTTACAATCGTTTCTTTTCTGAAAAGAAAGAATCGTAAAGAAAAGACAGGAATGCCAAATATACGGTAAAAGTAATTGCTTGGCACATCTGTCTGTTGACGTGGATAATGAAAACCGGGTCCATTTCTGGGAACACCGCATGGATGGCTAAAGTCATATTAATTCCACCCAAAAATACCAAATACCATCAATTTCTCCAAACGTTGAACAGTGTGTGGCACTACCTCATTTTAACAATTCCCAGAACCGTAATATGCAATATGCATGAGTTATATATCACTAATCAAACGCTACCTCGAATGAAACGCTTACAGCTGAAACTAATCAAAGCTGAAACGAAACGCTTTCGTATGAATCGAAAGTTCAATGAATTCAGCGACAAGTAGATAGTACCGTTTGCGGGTCGAATTTTGTAGGCTCTTACCTCTATTAACGAACTTCGTTGCCTTCAGATGAATTATCGTGTTGTTAATAGATGAAAGACACTCCGTCCAATACAGCTTCTTGCCATCACTCTGGTTGCGACCTTTCTGACAGCTTCCTCTTCAGGTACGACCAAAATTCTCGATCCCATAACTACGCCAAATTCCGACTGTTGTGACCTCCGTGCATTGCACGGAACATTGACTGGTTGCTTGTGGTCAACTGTCAGTCGTGCCGCGAATTTTGAAATGAAAATGGGCGTTTAATTTGTCATCTGCCTTTCAAAGGAAAACGGAGGCGGTCACAATACAAACACACATTTATTTTAAAACTTCAATATTTATATTGTTTATATACATAAACTTTACAATAAAATGTAATTATAGGTTAATTATTAGTTATATTATAATACAGCACCTTATACTACGATATAACTAGTTTTTAACCTATAATTAAAAATTAAGTAACTTTACCACGTCCTGCTTCAATGGTTGACGTTATTGCAAATACAGTTTTCACGGATGATTAGAAGGGAATGGGGCTAATTGATCCAAGTATTCATTTCTATTTTATCACTTGTATGTTACGATTATTAAGGTAATTTTGTTTTTGAAATTAAAATATACATACAATTTTAGTCTATTGTGCTGCGCATAAAAAGACGAATCCAATCATTTACTCTTCGACATATGTTAGCTAAGCATTTTTTGAGTAATTTTGATTTTTGCGGCTCGTGTTTAGCGGACATTTAGAATGTAACAGTCCGCCACCGAAGGTCACACAGCACTTCCCTTGCGAGCGCACTAGAGCAAGGGAAGCTGATCGAAGTATTTGAAGATACGAAACCTATTCCAAATTTTCACAAAACAGTTGTAAGTTTTTTCTGAAATCTGCCTTTCATCCTTCCTCATTTGCAGATTTTTTGTCTTACTGAATATTTGAAGGAATGGCATAAAACTGTTTGTTACTCCAACTATATTTAATGAGGTGTCACACCATAAGATATTAATGAGAAAAAAATATCATATAATTTTATCACCCTCTAATGCACTCCATACATGCACTTTCCATTGGCACTGCTGTTCTACACGTCGCAGCCTCTGTGAATTCTCTATTATTTAATTTATTAAGTATAGATCGTCATGGAATTATTCAATAATATAACAAAACAGTAATGTCCAATGACTTTATATTGACAATCACCTTATTCTTTATAATTAGTTACATCATAATGTTTCGGAGATGTACTTTCTCCATCTTCACACAATACATAATACATTATTATTTACATCTAACAAGCAGACATGTCACCAGTCATACTTAATTGTAGACAAGCAACTTACAACACGTAAACGCTTGTCTACCATTCAATATGAATGGTGGCATGTCTGCTTGTTAGGATTCTCCATTGCCCAATAATGGATATTTCTTAAATACATGTAATTCATATGTATTTCAATTCATATATCAACACCTCTCGCTCTTTTGATTGATTGATTGATTGTTTAGTGATTTCGGGGCACGTCAACTACCAGGGTCATTAGTCTAGTGAGAAGTGGCGGTGATCTTTCTCCCGCTGTATGGCGAGATCCGGCGCCGACCAACCATCGGCTAGCGGCGTTTTCCCCAACCAGATATCTCCCACCTGCGGGGCACCGTCAGCAACTGGGACAAGCTCTGAGCTTCCGAAAGGTCTCCCGGCAAGTGTGGTAGTGTAGTGCATGTTAGTGTGCCTATGTGTGTGCGTGTGTGTAAGGGGTGAGCATAGGACAAGGAAGAGGAAGGTGAGATCGCGGGCGGTCCGTGGCCCGTTTGTTATAGTACTGCTCCTGCATTCGCCTGGTGTTGTTCGGAGAAACCACGGAAAACTACCGATCAGAGCAGCCGGCCGCTTGAATTCTCCTCCAGACAGCGACTGAATTCGACTTAGCTAAGAAGCCAGTGTCGAAAATCCGGCTAGGACTAGGACCGCCCGGTCAGAGGGGCTGCAGTAACATCAGTTGATGCCCTGAGCCACCCTCCCCCCCCCCGCGCTCTGCATCCCATCGTGTAGTCGTGTACCCGCGCTGTATCGCGGCCGTCGCACGCAGGGCGTCGACGCCGCCGCGCCGGGTCCTCAGGCCCTGCAGCGGAGTTTGCGAGTTGCGGCGCTAGCGCCCAAGTTGGACGACGACGGCGGCGGCGGCGGCGGAGGCTGTGTGCAGAGCGTGGTCCCGCCACACGGCGCGTCGCTCGGTGAGCAAACGCGCGCCGCACCGCGCCAGAGCTATTTGCCCAGCCGGAAATCGATCCGAGGACTCGGGCGTTTAACTGGAGACGCGCGAGGGTTATTACCAGTAGAGGCGCCGAGCGTTTGCGTGACGCGCAGTGCGGCCCGGTCGCAGATCTGCTTGACACATGCTCCGCGTAGAAAACGGGCTTGCGGTTAAGGGTTGTTCATTACGGCCTCGGTGCAGGGCTTCTGACTGTGAGATGCTAGGGTTGGAGTTCAGAAGGTGGTAGGATTTTAGGCACTAGTTACATTGCTAGGTCGAGCTCAACCAATGTCTGAAGGAGAATTCTAGCGGACGGGCTGCTCTGATCGGTAGTTTTCCGTTGTCTCTCCGATCTACACCATGCGAACGACGGAGTAGGACCCTAACAAACGGGTCACGGACCGCGCGCGGCCTTTCCTTCCTATTCCTTATTCTATCGTCGCCACTCACATTTACACATACATGCACTTCACTACTACACATGTCCTGGCTTGTCATGAACTTGTTCTGGCTGGGGCGGTGCCCGGCTGTTAGTGGGGGATACCTGGTTGGAGAAAACCAATCTAGCCAACGTGTAAGGTGACGACCAGCGGGGCAAAACCTCCATGACCACAGGCGATATAAGTGTACACTATACTTACAGGACTAATGAATTTGTACTGGACGAGCCAGGACTCTCTAATTAACTGTGGCCTTGGAGTACTTTGGTGGTTTAAGAATAACAACACTTCACCTACGCCGGTGATTAACGCCGAGCTCGAACCCTTTCCATTTGATGCCGGGTGTTTGGACGCTTTGCCAAAAGTCCGAACCTGGGCTACAGTGGCCGTCGCAGAGTTTGGAGGTCACTGAAGCCTCAATCAAAACTACTAAAGCACCAAATATATTTTACAACTTTGTATTCTACAGGATGTGGATTCATTTCGGTGTTAGTATTCCATTAAATTCAAAACAAGGAATGTATATTCTTTAAAAAATATCTTTCAAACATCCTCAGCAGCAATTACAATGTGAAACATAGATATCTTAAGAAATTACAACTAACTCCTCTAAGTACTTTCTTTTCTAATTTCCATTCGACAACCACATATTTTTCGTTTATAAATTGCACTGTGTAATACTTTCATCAGAATCATTTGGTTTCATATTAATTAATTCAAACATTCTTTATATTTAAACTGTTGTATCAATAGAAATTTTACGCATTTAAGTATCCAAAAATGCCAATCTATTCCACTTTGAAAACTGTCATGAAACTGTCATGTTTTCATAGTGTGTTTTTATCTAATCCTCTCTGCTTTCGTTTGTAGAAAACGTTTCGTTCTAGTGAAAGCGCCTGCAGAAGTGAGAAAAAACAAAATATTTTAATTAACCGCTTCCATATTCTGCTGGCTGACGTTCAGAAGTCTTCATTTCGAACTCAGGGGGCAATTCAAATCTCGGAAAGTTGAAATACTGGATAACTCTAAATTCAATCTTCTCACTGGGTACTATGGGACCATGGTTGGGAATCCATTCAACACACTTCAATTAGGTTCCGCGAAATGAAATCCGTGCCAGCATTCTTAGCGCGAAACCATCCAAGAACGTAATTGAGAAACCCATTTCCGGCCATTTCCAGCACATGAGGCGACGAAGCCCCAGGTCACGCCACCAGCGTCCGCTCCACAGCCCTGGAAGCTTTCGCTGACCTCCTTCCTTCATCGCACATCCACAGTGGACACGGCACCCGAGAGTAAGCAGTAAACTCATTCAATTGACTCCTCGTCCAAGACTGTAGCTATTTTTTTTATTTTATCACTTTATTAAGTACGCAGCAAAAATGTATTTTAATTGTGCAGAAGGAATCGAAGATTTTTCTACCAAGATTTAAACCTTGTTTTTATAGGTAGTAAATTACTTCCTTAAATACTTCGAGTTGTCAGAATCCATGTTTTGTGGGTCTTTGATACCGAAAAATAAACAGATGGGAAAACTTCTGCCTGACCGTTTGTTTGTCCGTTCGTCTTTGGTCAGCGTTTGGCTAAACTGTCCAGCCGTTTTCCTCCAAAATTCAGATTCCTCCTTTTATTTAAAGAAACAGGAAGCCCTGAGAGTTTGAAAGGGATATTTGGATTTTTGGGGATACTTTGCGTCAAATCTCAACGTTTTGAATTTTTTTTCAAAAGGAGCACCATAATTGTTTATACTTTGTCCACGGATAGAAACAAAGGCCGCTTAAAAGAATGGTCTAGGTATCACTTTCATTGAAATCCCTGATGTTTCAAAAATTGCAAAAGTTCAAACCATTTTCGACGTCGTCTGACAACTACAATATTAAAGGTAGATATTTTTTGTAATAAAATCTGTTGTTGAAAAACAGATTTCCAAATAAAGCCGTGTAAAATGTTTCGAAAATATGAATGATGTAATTTTAGGTAAAATATAGTTTTTTTAACAACTCTTTGTTCAAAATTATATCTTCGTATGTAGTAAAGGCAAGTATGAAGAGACAACACTGTTGAATTCACTTAATATTAATTTTGTTTAATAATTTGGTCTGACACTTGATTGGGAGACACGTATTAATTTGGCCCACAAGACAGAAAAAAATCCTCTTGCATGCTCTAGTCCATACCTATGTTCTGTACTCTCGACGAATAAATACAAATCAAAATGATGTGAAATTATTAGAAGTTTGCATTAGCAGATTACACCGCCATTACATACCGGAACTACTTCCATTTATCGCTGTGTTAAAACCAACGTTATGTAAATCAAAAAGATATTATGTCCAAAGCTTTTGTCTGATTTAAATATAATGACTACTCAAGGTCGGGAGCTGGAAGGAGAGGGGGGTCTCTATCGTTTAATCGGAGCTTCGTTTCGGCGTAAATGTTTGGTGTTGAAGCCACTGATTGGATGACAATTTCACCCTCTCCTTCCAGCTTCACACCTTGAGGAGTCACTATATTTAAATCTGATAATATGTCTCAAGTAGTTTTCTCTAACGTCCATCATATCATGCAATAAAGTCCCTAGATTCATTTATCTCCCCCGTGTGTAACCGCTGCACGACGCAATCTGCCGTAACCACTTTCGAAGGAATCGTTCCGCGGCCCGGGCCGGTCCGGGCTGGGCCGGGCGAGGCTAGTCCAGGTCCGAGACCGTGCCGGGACGGGCCGGGTCTCCCCCGCGATGACACGCGCGATAACACGCGTAATCATATTTCTCGCCGGGAGCGGAATTTATTCCGATTACGTGTCAGCGCGCGCGCGGGAATAAAACACGCGTGACAATAAAGGCGCGGAGAAAGCGAGCGCGATTTTAATTCGACGGGCGAAACGAGTGGGCGCGGTGACGGATGGGCGCTCCACGCCGCCACCCGCGCTCTTCGCCCTTCCTCGCCCGCCCCCCGGCTCGCTCGCTCACTCGCTCGCCCGCCCGCCCGCGCGCGCGATTGCCACATGGCCCGATTTCACAGGCTGGGCCAAGGCGCGCGGGACGGCTTATGGAGTTCAACTTGCAGCCTCCATCAGTACACAAATTTATTTATGAATGGTAGTAATTAAAGACAAAAATATATCATTTATTTGATAAAGAAGTGCAAATAGCTGCCTCCATCAGTTCACAAATTTATTTATGAATGGTAGTGATTGAAGA
>BOPP01000125.1:2344337-2361012 GCA_017312745.1 Gryllus bimaculatus | reverse complement strand
GGTCGGGGAGAAACAGGTCGTGGTACGGCGAGGCGGGCCGGGGCGTGGGGTGACGCGGGGCAACGCGGCCCCGCAGGGGGCGGAGGTCGCGCCGCGTCCCCCGCGCCAGCTGGCCCTCCGCCGTCGCCTGCGCGCGGCCCGCGGCCGTGACCTGGGTGCGAACCCGGGCGGCGCAGATGCGCACCTCCCAGCGCCACCTGCGGGCACGGCGCGTGGGCGGCAGTGGAGCGCAGCCCCCTCCGGCACCGCCGCCGCGACCGCCAAACTACGATTCCAAGCACTGTATTGATTTTGCAGATACGCTTCGCGTTGCCCACACATGCTTCCCCTGAGGTACTCAAGGCTTTGTGCAGAATAATTCATGTGATCACGGATGTTGATTTTGTTCTATGAAAAGTAAGCTTTTCGGAAATACTCCAAAGCTACGAAGGACAATAATATTAACGCTTATTATTTTCAATATACTACAATGCTAATGGCCTGCGCGCCAAAAATGCTGGAGAACAGAATCACACAATGAAATTTTCCCAAAAACGTGCAAGGCGCGAGTAGAGTGCTGAAGAACAACATATGAAATTATCTCGCAAAACATACAACAAATTAAATGTTAAAAAAGTTATCTTCACGAATGCAATAACATAGTATAGTACATATACGGATGCACAATACAACACTTCTTTTGATACGAAGAATATAAAACAAAATGCTGTTCCATAACGCATAAATAGCAAATATTTAACGGCGGTCGGTCTCTTCCTTGGAGCCTTGCAGTCACCTGACGTCCACTGCATCGTAAGCAAGAACGCATTGAATGTGAGAATTCAGTCAGTGCACACAGTATGAGATTATGCGCAATAACCCAATTAATTATTTACATTTCTTAATTAAACGTCGTCACCTTTTCAGTGTTTTGGCTCTTTTACCAAGTTCGACGATATCTAATGAAACCATAGACATCTCTCGAAAAGCTGAAGATTGCACAATTTTTTCAATTACCTCGCGCAATGGAAACATACAGTGTCCTGTAAAGCTCATTCTAAGCAATATCACGTCACAATCGATAGGTTTCGAAATCATGTCATGTTCATCATCAGCATCAGAGATTAGTCTTTAAGCCTGTCCGAAAATACTTGAAAATTCTCATGATGGCAATTAACTTACTAAATTAACAAGCGTAATTAGCTTCATTACGGTTGTTTCGTAATCTGACAAATACCAGAATCATCGCCATGCAGACCTCACTATTAAACTGAACTACTTAACTATTCAAGATAATGAGGTGGTGGAAAGCAACTTAACGATACATCGTTGTCATTTTATCATTAACATATTTGATCCCCAAGTTTCCATATCCTGAAATTTTCGGATTCTAAGTTCACAACTGCTTTAGCCAAGTTATGTATCATTTACAATGATAAACAATGCATCGTACACAATGCAACGCTCAGTGGCAGTGGTAGAGTGAAAAATAAATTATGTGTTTTGCAGTAGTTAGAACATGAAGTGAATACACAGGAAGTATGGTCATTTGGACGGCCAACGCTGGGCTCATAACGGACCTTCTGCAGCGGTTTCTCTGAGAGGCGTTTGATGATCAACCCAATAGTTCGTATTTTATACCAGCGATTTCCATCGCTCACACCTCAAGAAATTGCTGCCCGGTCAACACAACGCGCATCACAGTGACCCGGAGTTTCAGGTGGGTGTCAAACATTGGTATCTGTCCCATGCGGAGATCTTTACTACAAATTTATACAAAATGTCGGGTCCATGATATTGTAAATGTCTTGTCTCTGGATGGAATTATGAGAAAAAATAGTTCTACATGTGTCGTACGTCGTATTTACTACAGTAAAGTGTTTCCATGAAACTGTGTTACCTTTTTGATGACGATCTAGGGAAACTCACTTTCTGGCTGCTCCTCGCATTCGATATTCATTTCTCTAAACAAACAAGTTAAAGGAGAGTTAAAATTATATTCCGCAAAAATGACAATTTAAACAATTCAAATTAAGAAATAAATGATACCTTAACTTACCCAGCGAATCAACTTAATGCTTGTGTTTCAGATAAAACTCCATCAATGTTCGCGACCTGTTAAACTGAAAAGTCCGCCATTACGACCCCAAGGTTAAATCAAAAGGTAAAGAGAAAGCCAAAGTTAAGTTTAATATTACTTTCCCAAGCTCTACAAGCAAAGAGAAAAGTTAACGTTCCAACAGTCCAACAACGCTTTCCTCCTCCCCCAGAACAAGGTTAAGAGGCTATTGGTATCGCAGGTGGCGTCGCGTGGCACGATAAGGCGATCCGAGCACCCCCCCCCGCCCCCCGTCGACCGCGTTATTAATATTTGAGAGGCGAACTCTTTGCGGTTATCGCAGGTGAACAGTTCTCCGCGGCGCTCCCGCCCGCCAATGAAATATTAACGGCGATCGTCCGTCCCCTCGCGCCGCGCGGCTATCTGCCGGCCGCGATGATGGATGCGGTTGTGAGCAGTTTGACGCTCGCGGTCGCGCATGCGCGGAAACGCCCGCCCCCCGCCCCCGCCCCCCGCCACAGGCAATTTGCCCCCCACCCGAGCCACCCCCGCCGCCGACGCCGCCGCCTGCCACAGAATGCGCGTTCCGTGTGGGCCGGCGTCACTCGCTGAGCCAGCTACACTTCCTCTGGCTGGGAGGTATTACGTTGCTCGCTTCAACCCACATACATTCGCGATCGAAACGTATTAACTCGGAAGTTGAAATAATTGTTCTGATGTGGCTTTAAGTCACGGAGTTAAACAATTACATATGACACTTAATATGATTTTTGTCACTACTTAAATTAATTTTTTTATTTAGTTGCTACATTGATTAGTGATTTCGGGCACGTTAACTGCAAATACCATGAGTCCCGTCAGTGTAGAGTACGTTTTTTTCAAGAGAGATGATGGTGGTGATTTTAGGCCTGCTGGATGGCGAGATCCGGTGCTGACTTGCAGGGTATCTTCCAACCAGTTATCTCCCATCAGCGGATCTGCCATCTCCCGGACCAATTGCGACAAGCTCTATGCCCCTGATCCATCTCTCGTCATGTGTGGTGGTTTAATGTGGTGGTAGTGTGGTAGCCATCGCCGCCGCCGCTGCCACAGAATGCGCGTTTCGTGTGGGGCAGCGTTCACTGAGCCTGCTTCACTTCCTATGGCCGGGAGGCATTACGTTGTAATGCACCTCGCTTGAACCCACGTACCTGCAGTACATTCGTGATACAAATGATCGATTGAAAAGTACTAACTTCAAGTCGAAATAACGGCTCTAAAATGGCCACGTCACGTTGTTTAATAGTTACAGATACTTATATTTTGTTATTATTTAAATTCATTTATTACATATTTTTGGTTCGACACTTGCTATACTATATTCAGAAGGTTTAAAGAAGAGAATTCGCTTCAAATTAAATTGAAATGAATTGCAGCGTTTATATTTTCCTCTGTTACTTCACAAATGGAAGATAAGAAGAATGAACTCGAAAAAATAAATTGTCGCATTTGCGTATTTCAAGAAGGACCTGTATTCAATACTTATTAATTCATTGCAACAACGCTATAAAATTTACAAGAAGCCTTTTTCCTTTAGTGGAATCATGGTTTTCAATGAGCCTGATTCACAAGCTTCGCAATATTCTTAGAACAAAGGATTATCGATAGACCAGCATGCCATGTATGCATTTATTCCTCATCTGTAGGTCGGAGGAAAATATCCAACCTCTTAAAGATACTTTAAGTGGACCAAACAGATAGTAATTAGACGTGAAAAGATCGGAACTGCAACCGGTATGATAAAGCACCTCGAAATACAGATTTTGAAGGCGGTATGCCGATACGCGTTGTCTTGTAGCAAACCAATGTTTTCCAACTATCCATCTCGGCGTTCTCGTTTGAAAAACCTGATTAACGTGCACATGGCTGGACACTTCATCAATAGTAGCTCATTGGTAATTAAGAATCAGGACACAAACGTGCCCAATATGGGGGTCAGTACTGGATGAGAGCAGACATCTTGTTCTTTTCTCATTCTTAATGTTTGTTTGAGTATGGTGATGGTTTAATCTATTGGTGAATTTTTCTCCAAGGAACAACATTGCACCTGAATTGTACTGAATGCCTTCTAAGGATATCAGCTTTTTGTGCACATGGAGATCACGACAAACAGATTAGGAATGATTTTTACTTTTTGGTTTAAACGGAGAGTGATGTATCCATGATTACAACAACTCAAGTGAAGTTGACAAGGCTGAAATTTACCGTAAGTAAACAACGTCATCTTGTGCTTGGTAATTGCAAAAGAGGAGAGTCAACCTACAAACGATTAGAACGAAAGTGCAGATTCTTATTGACTTTCCCCGTATTATTGGTTATCTTATGTCATTTTGCAAAACATTCTTAAACGTTGATTGTATTTTCGAAATTGCGCGATATTAGTGCGGGATCTCGCCGCTACAGCGGCCACATTTGCTCCCTGAGCCATCTATTTCCTCTGACTGGGATTGATTGATTGATGTTTGCGGGCACGTCTCTGTTCCCATAAGTGTAGAGAACGCTTTAAAGGGGAAGGTGGTAGTGGTTTTATCCGCCGATGGTTGGCGAGTTCCAGCGCCGACCTACACGTCGAGTTGCGGGGTTTATCTCACCAAGTTATCACCCTCCAAGACAACACTGCTCCAGCGAGACATGCTCTCATCTCCTGACTAGTCCCCCCAACATGTGTGGTAGTACAGTGCATGTAGCTGTGTGTGTAAGTAAGGAGTGAGGATGGGTGAAGGAAGAGGAAAGAAAGATCGCGCTCGGTCCGTGTCCCGTTTGTTAGGGTTATACTCCAGCATGCGTCTGGTATTGATCCGATAAATCACGAAAAACTACCGATCAGAGCAGCCAGCTCTCAGACGTATCCCCCAGCCAGCAGCTGAATTCGACTTAGCTGTCTAGCTAGTGTTGAAAATCCTGCAACCGTCGGAACTCGAACCCTAGGAATTCTCGTTCAGAGGAATTAATGGGCATCAATTGTTGCCCTGAGCCACCTACGTATCCCCTCGATCAGAGGCATTACGTTGCTTTACACCTCGTTTGCACTGTGGCCACTCTTCAACCTATCCGCGGTATCCTAATGGAACAAATGAAGAGCAGCAGATCGAAACACGTTAACTCCAAGACGAGATGTAGTAAATTTTGAAATGTAACAAAATTTCACATTTTCTGATGTGGTAATTGTTTTATTATTGTTCTGTCTACCTACGTTTCTTTGATTCGTCATAACTTTAGTGTTCATTTCCATCAACCGGAATTAGCTTCAAATTAAATTAGTATGAATTAACACATTTTCATGTGTTGTTTCACCCCTAATTGAAGTGTATTGGATTCTAAAAATTAAACTGTTGAATGGTAGTGGATTGATTAATGCAATGGAATTTGAAACTATTATTTATTACCACTAACAGATTTGACGTTCTTAAGGGTCTTTAGAAGCTAATTAATTGTATATTATGACTTACATTTTCATTACTCGATATTCTTGCGGAAAGGTACTAATTGGAATTGTATTCGTTGGCGGAGACAGCTTTACTTCATCTTGCTGGGTGACTATCTCCTTTGCATACTGGCCACTCTTGAACCTCCCTGCAATAGAATAACGATACAAATGAAATGACAGAAGATCGGGTTCGGAAATCATAACTCGCCACCACGTAGTAGACTGTTTATATTTTTTTACAATCTGGCAATGTGATTTAGAGTTACATACATTTCTCGAGCAAAAAATTTAGACATAACAATTTTAACAATTCAAACGTGATGGTCTATATCACAGGAGTTGATTCATTGTATATAGTTAAACAAGAGAAAATTGAAACTTCACGTACATAGAAAAGTTTTTAATTAGTTGACATTTTGTAATGATGGCCCCATATTCTCATTAGATTCATATTAGAACAAACCATGAAGAATGATCCGTCGCTTAATTAATTAATAAACGACAAAAGATCGTAAATGATAATTTGGCAATACGAGCCAATGTTCTAAAGTTATATGAAAGTGAACATGAAAATAAAAAAGGCAATGATGCTCTAAGTATCACGTTTATAGCTCTACAATAATCGCACTATAAACAGAGTTGAACATTGAAGGACACACATTTTTTTCAAGCAGTTTTAAAGTTTCATGACCAGATATTGTGTTTATGACCGACAGACTTCACGAAATAACGAAGCATTACCGTAGCGCATAAAATACTATTGAAAATGCATTGAATATTCTTCAATTCAACGTTATAAATCTAAATAATTAAATTAAAAAAGTATTTGAAAAATCGATTTTCCATTCAGTAGTTCGTTCTTACATACTAAAAATGTAAACGTCTGAATCGTCAATCATGTTTTTATCGCAGAAGGTGGCGGTGATCTTCCTCGCTGGCTGGCTAGATCCGACGCCGACCTATGTCGGCTTGCGGCGATTTTCTTCAGCCAGGAATCTTCCACTAGCGGGGCACCGCTCCAGCCGAGACACGCTGTAAGCTCCCGACAGGTCTCCCAACACATGTGATGGTGTAGGCATGTGAGTGTATATGCGTATAAGTAAGGAGTGAATGTAGAACAAGGAGGTGGGAGGAAAGACCGCGCGTGGTCCGTTGCCCGTTTGTTAAGGTACTGTTCTAGTATTCATCTGGTATTGATCGGAGAAATTGCGGAAAATTACCTATCAGAGCAGCCGGCCGGTAGAATTATCCTCTGGACAGCGGTTGAATTCGACCTAGCTGACAACCTAGTGTCGAAAATCCTCCCACCGTTGGAATCGAACGCCAGGACCTCCCGCTCACAAGTACTGCATTGGTTGATTTCCTGAGCTACCGGTACCGATTTTTACCGGTAAATTGAATCCAAACACATTACCTTACAGTAGAATAAAACAATTTCCAAGCCATCGGTGGAGATACGAGCAATTAAATTCCACATCGACGATGTTTCTGATTACGTATTTTGATGGAAGGTAAAATGTATTCTACTCCTCTTCAACCTCGTCTACAAAACAATGTGACGTTGAAAAGGAACGTCCATCCTTCAATAACGACGTGCCTCTCGCAATATTAATTCAAGGAAGACACATCGTCCTACCACTCTGCGCAAGTATTTTTGAAAACCTCTCGCTTCGCGTGTTTACCTCAAATCCTTCCCTTTCCCTTCGAAATTGAAATAGGAGGCTTCGGTTTCCCGCTTCCAAGAATATACGACTTAAATAATTGCACGCCGCGAGGTAACGTATCGGGAATCGGATCTGGGCCATCTCGGACGCCGGCCCGCGGTCTTTTTATGGGCGCGCGCCGACGTGCGCTTGAGTTAGGGGGCGCGCGGGCGCGGCACCGCGCAATGACTTTGTTTCCACCAGAGGGCGCGTCGGGGGTCGACCTCCGGTCCCTCCGCCTCTTGGACGCGCCCACCCACCGGCGTACGCGTATAAATTCTTTTTGTCAGTTACAAGCCCGATATTAGATATGCTCCGCGGCATAACATTTGCCAAGACAAATGGTAACGTCGTCGTGCCGAAAGGGGGAGGAGACGGTGGTGGGTTGGCCGTATACACACACACGCGCGTGCGCGGCCCGAGCCGCCGCGCTGCGCCGCGCCGCGCCCGGCGATAAATCAAAAGATCGACCTCGTTCTTCACCTCCCCTCCCCCTCCTTGGGGGACGCGAAGGCGGCGGCGACCGGGCCGGTGGCGCGACCCGCCCTCGTTCCGCCCGCGATTCCTACGGAAACCGCTAGCCGTCCACCCGAGGACCGATTCAACTCGCCCGCTTCCTACTAGACACTCACCTGCAACCTACCAGCAACATATTCGCAACTCACATGGAATCTATGAAGAATACATCCGAAACTTACTCTCAACGTACCCGCAACCTATCAGCAACATATCCGCAATCCCCCTGTAACTTATCCGCAACCCTTCTACAACCTATCTGCAACCTACTCGCAATCTACCAACAATCCACTTGCAACGTATTTGTAACCCACCTGCAATTCACCTCGAACCCACACGCAACCTACCAGTCACCAATCTGCAACCTCACCATATCAATAAGATAATCATTATTATTACTATTATTATTATTATTATAATTATTATTATTATTATTATTATTATTATTATTGGCGTATAGGCCATGACTGACAAAGTTACACGATTAACGTGTGTATTTCTTCCAGGATCAGCTTTTCAGCTGTATCCTTGGATTACAACAAGGTTGTTACGTCTTGTAGTGTGACTTATGAGATGATTGGATGATGATGACAGGTGAAGGGACAATCACAAACACGACCATGTCTACGCAGGACTCGAACCTGCAGCCTCCTCGGCACAGATGACGGCTGCGCCACGGGTCCGACATAATCATATTATTGTTATTGTTGTTGTTATTATTATTATTACTATTATTATTAACATTATTATTACTATTAACTCAGCCGTAATTCAACCGCAACCAATCTGTTACCCTTCCACGATCTATCACCAAACCGCACGCAGCCCATCCAAACTCCACCATCGCCCCTTTAGCTATCCATCCGCATGACCGCCCCCCCCCTTTGGAGGCGGTCAACCTTTCGACTTCATCCTCCGGGGGCGCGTGAGAGCGCGGTGCGCCACCTCGCCGCCCCGTGGAACGTGCTTCTGTTTTTATCTAACTTTGATAGATGCGCCCGGAAATGTTCGAAAGCAGCGCGATAAGCTGCCCGGTGTTTTCAGAAGGCGAAATGTGGGGCGGCACTTCGCGGTAGGAAGGGAGGAAGGAAGACAGGAAGGAAGGAAGGAAGGAATGATGGGAAGGAGGGAGGGGGAGGAAGGGAGGGGCAGAGAAAGTAAAAAAAAGGAAAGAAGATATTAAGGAAGGAAGGAAGGGTGAAAAGGAAGGAAGGAAGGAATGAAGGAAGGGCGGAAGGAGGGAGGGGGAGGAAGGGAGAAACAGAGAAAGTAAGAAAGGAAATAAGGTATTAAGGAAGGAAGGAAAGCTGCCCGATGTTTTCACAAGCGTACGGTGAAATGTGGACGGCACTTCGCGGTAGAAAGGGAGGAAAGAAGGAAGGAAGGAAGGAAGGAAGGAAGGAAGGAAGGAAGGAAGGAAGGAAGGAAGGAAGGAAGTAGGGGTGTGTGTGGGGTTAATTTGTTGCAGTTTGGGAAGGATTAAATTACGGATATCGGTCTCCAAATGCAAATTTCAATCCTTCTCAATCTTCGCCTTTCGTGTACTAACGTATCATTTAAAACCCATGTTTTTAAAAATCTCACTTACACAGCTGCATGTAATTGAGTGCTCGCCAACTAAAGCTTCGTAGACTTTGAAATCCTAAGTTTGAGTCCCGACAGTCACGGATTTTCGACACGTGCTAAACACTCGTAGTTGGGCCAACGCCGAGAACTGTGGAGAATTGTAAATAAGAGCTGCTTTTATCGGTCGTCTACAGAGTTTTCTCGGATCAATACCTGCGGATTCTGGGGCACTACATTAGTGGGCCACGGACCGCAAGTAATCATTTTGCACCTTCGCCCCAAACCTTACCCTTTGAACCAAACTAAGAATTCTACTTCGCATCTTGTTTCTCTAATTGACAGAGAAAATATTCGGCAATCGTTGGGGACCCGGAATACAATGATAAGCTGCGAGATTTCAGATGGGATAACGGGAAAAAGAATATATGCAATAAAACAGATACTCCTAAGCTACCCTAAGATAATGAGAGGTACAAAAGATAGCATTCAGACATTATCTCACAAAAGGCCATCTTTTTAAAAATGAAATCGCTTACAAGTCTGTTGGTAAAAAGGTTACAGATAGTAGCGTCTGAATAAAAGTTGTTAAGAAGAAATATACCCCAGAAGGGGAAAATGGTACAAAACGTTTGAAAACAATCGAAAAAGAAAAAAATAATGCTTTATTTCTCTCATCATGGATCATTCTATAACTCTATAAGTAAGAACTGCTAAATTTTTTCAACAAACTTCACTATACGTTTGGGAAGATGCGATTAAAATGGATCCCAAAGGGTCCAGATTCGATACCCGTTTACTTAATTCACTGCAACATTCGGGAAATCAAAGCCCGTTTGTTCTATTTTCACGTAATTAGCGCGCTATGCAATGTTGAGTCCTTAAAAATCACATTGTTCCACAGTTAACATATTTCTAATTGTTTTCTATGACAAAATCATAGCATCTTAAAAACGTCGAATACATAGTTATTTTAATCAGAGAACAAAAATGCCCCACGCCAACGTCCGAGACAGTGACGATAATCCGTTTATTTCAAACGCAAACTTCCTAACGCTATTGGAATTTGTGTACCGCAGTGATAGGGTTGGTGGTGGGCGCAAGTGATGGCTGCGGCAGAGGGATTGCAGGATGCAAGCCGCTCGGGATCGGGTATGCAAACTTTAGCGGCAGCGGCGGGCGGGGCATCCAGCGCAGTGACCTCATGCCGAGCCGAGTGCCGCCCAATTGACGCCGACGTCGGCGACCACTGCGCCCACCCCGGAGCACTCAACCCGACGCAGCCCGCGGCTTAGCCCCGGCGGGGGGTTCCTGCGCCGCCACCGCCCGCCGCCGCCCAAGTTTCGCCATTCGCTTACCCACCCCCGCCCCCGCCCCTGCCTTCTATTGCTGTCGCAAACCCGACGCTGCCCGTCCCACGCCCCGTCGCCGTGTTCCATGTGCTACGATACTGCCGCGGCCCGCAGGCGCCAGAGTTCCCTCGCCCCGCCGCACAGAGCCGTAAGACACCCTGCCACTGCTTCACCCGCCCACTCGCATCCCCTGGGTTCTTGCCCATCCTACGGATCTCACCGCCTGCCGTCTGCACCTGCCTCCTTCGCAACTCCAGCGTCTTCTTTAATCCCTCTTCTGCTGGGTATATCACCTATCCCGCACCCCAGCCCCCCGTGCCCCCCGCGCCCCCCCTCTCTCCGTGCCCCGCCCCCGCCAGCAACCTTTAAACCAGGCGCTCCCCCCACCTCCCCAACGGGTTCTCCACCCAATTGATTTTGTTATGTTATGGTTTCCAGGCACTCTGGATGATAGTCACGGAGTGTAAAGCAGTTTTTTTTGACGGGAGTGCCGTGATCTTCTCCAAGCTGTTATCGCGAGATCCCGGCGCCGACCACCGTCAGCTAGCGGGGCATTCCCCCTAACCAGTTATCTCTCACCATCTTAGTCCGAGATAGTTCCTTAGCGCCTGTGAGTCATATCTTTTTTTTTTTTATGTGTGAATGTAGTGCTTGACAGAGTAAGTAGTTGATAATGGGGTATAATAAAGACAAGAAGGAGGAAGGACAAATCGCCCGTCGTGGCCCTTTTCAGATACTGCCCGGCGATTCGCTGTGTTATCGGAGAAACCAGAAAAACTACGATAGAGCCCGGCCGCTTGAATTCGCCTCCCCGATGATCTGATTGACCTAAAGCTAAACAATCCAAGTCAAATCCTCCATCTGTCAGAACTCGAAAGCTAGACCTGCGTCATAGGACTCGTACGCCAGTTCCCTGACCAATTCGGTCTCCCGGTAGTTCCCTCATACATTCCACGCTATGACCTCTCGCCGCAATCCCTACCGCTCCTGAAATTTAGCTCAATCCCGCCGGCCTCCCTCGATCTAGCCCTCTCTCATCCGTTGAATTCGCCCCGCAGATCCTCGCTCTGTCCCCTGAAGGTTTCCCCGCCGCGTCCTTACCACACGGAACAGTGTCGTCTCCTCCTTAGCCAAGCCACCCCAAGTCCGCTTTCGGATCCGGGGCCCAGGGGAAAATCCGCGTGCGGGGTCCCAAGACTCGCCCCGCTGGCTGCCCGCGACCCGCCCGGGCGCCGCCCTCTGCAGCCCGATGTCCGGCAGCCCCGCCGATCATCGTGCATTTCGCCACGAACGGTGGAACTTCCAGCGATCATTTGGCGCATCTGAGATTTTTTTTATATTAAACAGGTATTTATATATTTGCGTGAGTTGTGTGGTGGTAGTGGTGTATATATGATATGAAGTGGGTGATAATCTTAGAACGCTCTAAGTTCATTTTAGATAAAGTCTGAGAGAATGGTTCTGTTAAGGCAATATCACTGTAAAATCCGTTGAGTGCTTTGTTCATCATTAAAATCATAGGCCATTTGGTATGGAGTTTTGCAATTAAAACCACGAAAATATATTGCCACTATATTACAAGCCTGAAATATTAGAACTCAGTTTTTCTCAGAATTAGTAAAGCGTGTATCACATTACATGTCTCGGGTTTCACCCATTCATCATTATTAAATATTATATAAAGTAATAACATTAGTTCACAACATAAATATGTAAAAATTAATAATTTCGCGTAGAGATGAGAGAGAGAAGAGATAACATAATGAAAAACGCTTGACCCAGTGACAGCGCATGACTAACCCCATGCCCCCCTCTGGGTGGCCGCCCAACTGTCGCTTCAGAAGTTTCCCCAACTGTCAACCTTGCGCGGCGGCCGGGCCGGTTCCCGTGCTGCCCCAGTTCTACCGCTACCTCTCGTGATCCCACTGCCGTGTCCGTCGATCCACCCTTTGGGCCGGCCCCAGAGGATCCTCTATCCATCCGCCCCCGCTGCCTTCCCCCGTCGTGTCCTCCCCCGCGTCTCCAGCTATTTCCATGCTTCACACTCGGATGACATTTGACCCTCTGCCTCTATTTCCGGCTCCACCAACACCCACGCTGCCCCACCGACCTCTGGTCAGTCCTTCGCACCCCGCCCCTCCCGCTCATTCCCGCTCGGGCCTAGCCCTCCCGTCCTACCATGCTCCTTGCGTCTCGCCACCCTTCCGTCGGCTGAGTATTAGTCTCATGTGAGAGGAATCAGACTATTGCGCACGCAGCTATCTCAGATCAGCCAAGGTATTTATGCCCGACAGTTGGCGCAATTTTTCGAACGACTAACTACAGTGTCCCCCCCGCTCCTAAGAACATGTCCATTTGCCGAAGATCGCTGACATTGAAAGACTATGTTCCATTGATTTCGCGCTCTAATCTGACACGTTCCGATCCGTCGCCACCACCAACATCGCCCCCATTGCCCATCGATCTTCTTTCACAGTGTCGCAGCTCCCACCTCCGTTCCGCCGTCCACCATGCTCACGTCGCGCCACCTTCTTGATCGACTGGACGGTTTAGCCAGGGAAAAAGCAAGTGTGACCGTGCAGACTCAGATTGGAGGAGCTTTTTTTCTTAGACCCTGTGGGGGTTGTGGGGGGGGGTTTGTGCGGACCGGCTAAGCCGAATTGTGAATTTAGGAATAAGATAATTCTAGATTGACAGGCGCATTTGTGGATGAATATTTTCGTACCTTTTCTAGAATACTGTCTGATCCCGCCAGTGGTATTCGCCCGATAAGTACTCCGAATTGGCGGGCGTGGTGGGGGGGGTGGGGGAGGAGCCTGTGTTAACAAACTGAGACATAACCAGTCGTTTACGAAGCATATACCGAACGCCTGACAAACCTGGACCCCGAAGCATGTGCGGTTTGATATTTTCTCTTCCTCGTCAGTTTCCTGCTCTCGGCTTACTTAAGAGCAGCACACACGATCGACTTACGGTAGGCCCCCTTAGAGCCGTATTGTCCATCCAGAATGCTCGGCAACTCATATCCTTCATCTTTGCTGAATGCGTATTCGTGCTATTCTATCCTTAACCGTGATTGGCCAGTTGAAACAGCATTCCATTTCATTGCTCTAGTTAAATTGTCTACTGCCGTATTTTTGGTCCAGATCTGATCAGCGGTGTGCTTTCGGCGGCGGATGGTGTAGACGGTTCAGCGTACTGGACTAGTTGTACCCAAGTTGCGGCGTTCAAAACCGATCGACAGCCGTGTGATTTTGTTAAGGGCGAAAAAATCCTTCGCTACGCCTTCCTTCGGAGGGAAGTAAGCCGCGCTGTACCCATGGTCGTAGATTTACTTTGCATGTAAAAGATCCTGCAAGCCCTAAAGACGCCTCTGAGCTAAATTCCTATTCGCCTGTTTCTCGGGCCCAAGAGTTATACCTCGCTTTCTCCGCTAGTTTGGTGAAGGAGCCCGGAAGGCGAAATTTGCATTTGACGTCAGGACGAAGAGCGGGCTGATGGCACCGGAGTCTCCCCACGTAAAAGTAAGCAAATCTCAATTCAATCAATTCAATTTCAATTGCTTACGCAACTTAGCATCGTGCCTATTTTATACCAGCATGAATGTGTATGGTCCGTCCCGTAAGTGGGGAGGCTATTTTCTCTTCTGTTCCCTTAAAACCCCACAATGACGCCAATATGCGTTCTACGTACGTACCTCCGGTTCACTGATATTTCCTCACCATCATCATAGATTCTCACCTCCAGACCCGCAGTAACATCGCTTGTACACACCCACATGCACAGCATTCCCAAGCGGCTCTTACGGATGTATTAATATAACCTGTTATGCCAAAAATCCAAAGTGTGATTGGCCCAGAACCTTGCGCATGAATAGACGGAGAGACCCGCCACAGCAAACTCATAACAGGTCCCGTTTCGTGCGCTTAATGTGGTGTTGCAGAATCATTTAGAGGTTTTTTTGTTTGGTTAGGTAGAGACGGTTGAGAGTGTATAGTAAATTTGTGGTCTTACCAAATGGGTAACCAATTAATAAGATGTATTTCTTTTATTTTCCAATTTCAGCTATAAGAAAATGTAAACTATATAATATATCATAGTTTTCAGTATAGTAAAGTGACAATTTAGCGCTTATCTGCGAGTGGAAGAACAAATTATATGGTTATAATTTTTATCATTTGATTTGTTTAAATTACCTCTGTCTCTAACATTGTAATAGCAATAGAAGGGAATATGAATTACAGCTTAGTGGAAATAAGGTCGGGGTGAATGCAGTGTGGCAGGAACAGAGGAAGAGAAATGAACAATACCGTGCGTGTTTGGTTATTGTATGTATCGCATGAAACCACCATTTAATTGCAAAGCAATGAAAAAATTTCAAATATCAAACAGTAAAAAGTTAAAAATCGTTAGTCCAGTTAGTTAAGTTAATTTTCAAATGAAAAAGCCAGAAAATAGAAAGGAAATAAGAGCCTCCTTGTGAAAATGGTCTATGGTTCTGTAAGATACCCAGAAACTAGAAAGAAAAATACAAAACCAGCTTTCTGGTAGTTAAATTTCCCAATGCAAAGGGAAGGAGTTGCAGCCAAATTTGGAAAGGTGTCAATGGATTTCGTACATCCACAATTGGAAAATAAAAAAAATTAGAATTTTTGACTGGAAAAATAATTTGTATACCAAACTGCTGTACTAAGTATCATATCAAACCACTAATCAGTATAATCTTTGGTGTCGAAGAAGTTAAATGTGAGAGGGAAATAAATCTTGACTTATAACAAGACCCGGCAAAAACCATGTTTGCCCAAAACCTTCAAACATAGTACCTTGATACTAGTGTATTAATTGCATAAGAATAGAACATGAAGGTTATGTAGAAGAGATGTACAAGAGACAAGGTTATTTGGGGGAGGCTGACTAGAGTATTCGCTAAGAAATCAGAACGCTGACCAGTCTACGTCGCTCCGACACTCTCTAAATAATACCTTGTTTAAATTGCCACAACTACAGTCAGTGTCTCTTCAACGTGCCACTACAAGATTTAAAACGAAGATTTAGTTGTCAAATCTATCCGGGTTCAAGAAAACCGGAACGACAAACCCGATTGTTAAGAAACGGACGGCAGGCTCTAACACGTTTGCTGACCTTGTCAGCATCCAGAACTACGAACAATATTTTGTATCTTCTGGCTTGCGAATTTAAGATATTATTGAAAGTCCCTTCACGACACGTAAAGAGACGGATTAGCGACTGGGGGTAAGTGGGGACAAGCTACGGCTGTCTGAGTAATAGTCTGAGGACACCCTACGATCGTGGGCGCAAGGCATACACTGTTTCGTACGGATGTCATTCATCGTTTTTAACACCTTGAACATTATACCACAAGATTGCTCTTTATAGAAATCAAACTGTTTCGCACTGCCCTGAATATCCAATAAAATAAATAATAATCAATATAATATACAATAATTGCGCTTGGATTCACAATTAAGGGTAAGCTGAGGTCTGATCCAGCGGGAAAAACGAACTCCCCCAGAATTTAGCCCGCGACAACCCCAGCGACGCCTGTCTGTCTGCAAACCTGATGTACCCGTCACAAATTAGTGGTCATTATTGCTGGTTGCAACACGCGCAGACTACTAACACATAAGCTATAATGACAGGCTGCCCTAGTTTCGGCGTACATAAAAACCCATTATCTTATGTTTACGCTAAAATACGTATCGCACATCCGTTGTAAAATCATATGTACAAAGTTCTGAATACACCGACTCTTCAATGCAGGAAAGCTGTTTTGATCGCATACGCGTGGCAGCGGAAATGTAAAGTTAAAACGGACCAAAAGCAAAGAAGCATCCATCAAGCATGGGCAACATCGTAAATGTCAAACATGGCGTGATAGAGGTAGGTTAAAGTCACAACGTGACGTAGCCATCGACTTGTCACGTTGGAGATCTGGACGACCGTAGGCGGGGCGGGGCGAGGCAAGGGAAGGCCGAGACAGCGGGTCGTAGAGCATCGAGAGAGAGACGGCACTATG
>BOPP01000125.1:2323882-2340738 GCA_017312745.1 Gryllus bimaculatus | reverse complement strand
GAGGAGAGACCCGCCAAATGCCCAGCATTACAGACCGTTACCATCAAACTAGCTTCCCGTTTGCGTGCGCGTTACATTGTGCTCCCGTATCATTTTCTCAGAATATCATTTCATACGTAGGTTTTTTTGTGTAGATATAGTACTTTGGTGGAGATGTCATAGTAAATATTTTCTACGTATGTCTTACGTACAAAGTAACCATTAAAAAGTGTATTCCCTTTTATTTTCAATTTCAGCTTCAGAAAATAATGTGTATAAAATACTATTAATAGTATCATAGTGTTTCAGTATAGTAAAAGTAATCGACACCTTTATCGACTTTCTGCTATGATAGAACAAAATTTATATGGTTTATAATTTTTTTTATCGATGTTCTATCTCTCTGATTAAACACAACGTACTGTTACTAAAAATTACGTACTGTCTATCTACACATTGTAATAGCAATATACTAAACGTACAAATTGAGACCTAAAAAGTGGAATTATTTTACAGCTCTGGATATTTTTGAAAGTAAACTTCTATTTGTTAGCTTCGGGGTGAATGTGGATGAAGTGAATTTCATGAGACGGCAAACACGGTTTCAGGAGAAATGACAAATACACTCTTCGTGTTTGTATCGTATCACGCAAACAAAATGTATTAGATATCCATGTAACCCATTTAATTGCAAAGCGAATGAAAAAATGTTTTCAAATATCAAAGTTCAAAGATTAAAAAGGATCCAAATCTTAGTCAGCTTCTATTTCTAAGCTAATTTTCAATGCCCGCAGAAATAGAAAGAAAACTAAGCAGCCTCCGGCCTTGTGAAAAATGTCTATGGTTTTGTAAGATACCCAGAAACGAGAAAAATACAAAAACAGCTTTTGTTATTAAATTCCAATGCCCGCGAAAGGGAAAGAAGCTATGCAGCCACCAGCATTTTAAGAGGTGTCAATGGATTTCTTTGACATCCACAACTTGGGAAAAATAAAAAAAATAAAAAAAAATAGATTTTGACTGAAAAAAAAAATATTTCATTGTGTATACTCAAACTGCTTGTACCGACAGAATCCTCATATCACACTATCAGTAATAATCTTTCGTGTCGCAAGATGTAATTAATGTCCAACCTCTACCTGTCACAAGCGCAAAATATGTGCTGACTTATTACAAGACGGCAAACCCTGTGTTGCAAACTTCAAACATAGTACTTGATACTAGTGTATTAATTCATAAGAGATAGAACAATTGAGGTATGTAGAAGGATGTAAAGAGACAAGTTTATTTGGGGGAGGCTGACTAGAGTTCGTAAGAAATAGACGCCTGACAGTTACGTCGTGATATTTAAAATGAAATACTTGTTTAAATGCCAAAATAGTAGTGTCTTCAAGTGATTACAAGATTAAAAAACCTTGGGAAAGGTATTAGCTAATAATTAATCGGTGGTTCAAGAAAACGGAACAAACGATTTGTAGAAACGGATCAGGTAACAGTTTGCTGATTGATTAGCAATCCAGAACTTACGAACAATATTTTTTTTATTTTGGTTGGAATTTTAAGTATTATTGAAAGTCCCTCACGAGTAAAGAGCACGGATTAGCGACGTGGGGTAAGTGGAAAGCTACGGCTGCTGAGTAATATCTGAGACACCTACGATCGTGGGTGCCTACTGGAGCATACACTGTTGCGGGACGGATGTTCATTCGATGTGTAACACCTTGAACTTTACACAAGCATTCTTCTTTATAGAAATCATTTGGCCTGGCCTGAAATATTCCAATAATAATAATATATCATATTGCTGCTTGATGTCACAATAGAGCATCATGTGAAACATATCAGTTATCCAGGCGGAAACGAACTCAGAATTAGCCGACCCAGCGACTGCCCGTTTGTCTGCAAACTGTGTATCCCGTACAAATTAGTGGTCATTATTGTTTGTTGCAACAGCGCACTACTAACAGAAGGCTATAATGACGGCTGGCCTTGGTTCGCGTTAATAAAAAACTCATTATTTTGTTTACGGCTAAAATACGTATCGCACATCGTTGTAAAATCTACGTACAAAGTGAATACACCGACTTCAATGGCAGAAAGCTGATTTTGATTCATAAACGATGGTGGCAGGGGAATGGTAGAAGTTGAAAAGGGGTGATAAGGGACACAAGGGTCAACAAAGAGGAGCGATGGACCTATCAATGACATTGGTAACATCGTGAAAGTGTCAAACAGTAACGGTGATAGGGGGTAGTAAAGTCAGCAAAACGTTGACAGTAGCAGCGGAGTTGTCACTGGCAGTAGGAGATCTGGACGAACGTAGCGTGAGCAGGTGCGAGGGCAAGGGAAGGGCCGGAGCGGGTGTTAGCGCTGGGAGGGAGCGGGGCGATGGCGGGGCGGGGCAGGATGGGCGTGCGGGACGGGACGGGGCGTGGAGCGGGACGGGGCGGTGGCGGGACGGGGCGTGGCGGGCGGGGCGTGGCGGGACGGGGCGTGGCGGGACGGGCGCGTGGCGGGACGGGGCGTGGCGTGGCGTGGCGTGGCGTGGGCGTGGCGAGGGACGGGACGGGACGGGGAACCGGGTCGGGACGGGACGGGACGGTTCGGGACGGGACGGGACGGGACGGGTCGGGACGGACGGGACGGGACGGGGACGGGGACGGGGTGGGACGGGGTGGGACGGGGCGGGGCGGCGGCGGGGCGAGGCGGGGGCGGGGGCGGGAGGGGTGGAGGAGATTGGAGAGAGGGTGGGAGGGGTGGGGCGGGACTTGGGCGGGGTGCGGGCGGGGCTTCTGTCGCGGCGGTGGACAAAAGCGCGGCGGCGCGCGAGAGCCGCGCGCGCGCGCGCGGGCCAAGTGTCGGCGGCTCCGCGGATGAAATATTCAGCGCGGCCGCACGCCAGAGCGGCGCGCATTGTGCGGCGGTCGCGGCGCCGGCGCCGCCGCGCATTGTCCGCGCCGGGATTACGGCGGCTGGCGGCGCCCTCCGCCGCCCGCAACGTCGCCGCCACCGCCGCCCCGCCGCCATCGTCGCGGCCGAATCCGAAATGAACTCGCGACTGCAAACACATAAAAAACACCCCCGGTGGCCGCGCGGGCGCGCTCCGCTCCGCTGGACGCCCTCGCGGATAAGTGCGGCGCGCGCGCGGGCCGCGGGGTTGACGGCGGCCGCCAACAGGGCACGGGCGGAGCTTATCGCGTCACGGGCGGAGCCGATCGCGCTGGGGCCAATGGACGCTGGATGTAAAATGGGCATGGTTCTCGATCCACTCACTCTATTGTTTTTTGGTTTCCCGTATTCGTAGCTTTCTGGTAGTAAAATAAAGCTACAAACTGCTACAAGAAAAGGTGCAGATTGTTCGGCAGAAAAAATATTTTTGATGTTACCAAAAGGTTGATTTTCTTGATCATATACGTCGTGAACTACCTTCTTGAATACGCAGTGTACTCAGAAGATAGGTGAAAACATCTGTAAAGTAATTACACTAAACGATGTATTCCACCTAGAACAAATAAATATGTTATAAGAAAAGGAAGATAAGTTTTGAGGGGCATTGATATCACAAAATGGTTTTCGGCACATAGTCTACTCGTCGGACATCTGTGTCTATTCGTCGGACTGCCTGACTGTCTGTCAGTTATAAGTAATACGGCACAGTATGGGCTGTTTTATTTTACTTGTTTTTTTTTGTTGCTGTGGAATAAGTATTATTTATTTTGTAAATATTATTTATATTATTATAAATATTATTTATTTTTCGTAAGCGATTAGAAATTGTTTCATGTTTTAGGTTAATATTATACTCCAGACAATTAATTTAATTTATTTTTCTATGAAGAAAGACTTAAGTAATTGATGTTACAATTATGTTATGCCTTGCTGACTTTCAAATCTTACTCTATTATTCACATTTTATTTCTGTCAATTATCTTGTTACAAATATTATGACCTATAAATTTCATCGTTAAATTAAGAGAAATGAAACAACAAAAATACTCACTACAAAAGTATCAAGCATGATTTGTAATGGTTACTAGAAATTGCTCAAATAACTATTTTCAGTTATGATTTCTGAAGATAGCAAGAGTAACATTGTTTGGTACAATTAGTAACTTTGTTATTTTAAATAATTTCCTATACAGCTTTCTTTTCTCTTCATACTCAACTCAGTTAACTTTATTTATTGATTTTGATTTCATTCGTTTATTAATATCTTTATAAATAAAATATACGGTCCTCCGCCAGCCTAGGAAGAAGCTTAATTGTAATCATCAACTAATTTTCAAATTAAATGTACTTTAATTAAGTAGCTCATTCACGGTTTCTTCATGCGGTTTCTTCATCACAAATTACAAGCGACATGTGAAGACTTTTGATTGGGAGCAACATCGATAGCAAATAAAATGAGAAACAGGTCGAGAATATGTATTAGTATTTTTTATGAATATAGGTTTAACGTCCATTTGGATGCATTCAATAATTTTATGTATGAAATTTGGTGATTCTATATGGAAACAATTTAATGAAAAGGTAGAAAGAAACTCGAAACATTTGTTGGCATCATTTGTTGATGTGACGCATGTAACTAAAGCGTGGGGAATGTTCAAATTGTTGCAGGGAATCCAATTTTGAATAATGAACTAATCGCGCCAATGTTGTAAATCTGACGATAGTGTATGCTTGGACACGTTTAATATCTCTATTTTAGTACCCGTAGAATTATATCACATAATTAGTCATTATAAACTAATGAGATGAAACTTGTAAATAGAGTGACGAATACCTCATCACACAAGTCGTAAAATACGAGAGGCATAAATACACATAATACTATTTCATCCCTGTTAGGCACGTATCCACGGATTTAGATGCTGCAAACGAACCACAATATTCTATATGGAGAAACAATAATTTTTTGCTGAAACAACTTATTCCATTGTGAACCGTTTATTTTTTGACTATACTTGCTTACTGGTATATTTTTAATACGCGGTATAAACAATATATACAAAAATGTTTGAATTATTGTCTAATATCTTTGATTTTACAAAAACATTTCTTATTTACAATTGAATTAAGAGAAGTATCGAGTATTTCACCCACGTTCCTCAAATAAAATAACAAAGACGTTAGGGGCAGTGAAGGAAATACGCCGTTAATTGAAATAGAGTGTCGTCCCAACAAGAAGTCGCTCGAATAGAGACAGATCAGTACTTTTGAGAAGTGCCCTAGCTAGTTTAAGATATTGCCAGTCTACACACAATTAACTCTCAAATGTGCAGCAATGATTCGACTTTGCTAATAAAACATTGATGTTTAAATTTTAAAATACATCGACACATCGATGTTTCAAAAACATCGATACCAAACCACCGACATTTCTAAACATCAATATTTTAAAAAATATTTGCATAATCTCTGACATTGGTGTTCAGGTGGAGAGGAAAGCAATTTCATTTCAAGGTACTCATGTTTATTAATTAATTATTGAGAATTAGCTGACGAATTAAATTAAAAATGCCATCTGAACAACCAACAATTTAAAAATGTATATATTTAAGGTCGCTTATTAATAGCTAGTAAGATCATATAGCGACACCTGTAAGTAAAATTCGGGGTAACGGTAACTGTATACGGTCACACACAAACATTCCTGCCCCGGGCGGGATTCGAACCCGCTAATCTTCAGCCTTAGCAACCTCAGCTATCTTGGTCGGCAACAATTTTATTTTCTGATTTTATAAAACAAAAATAATACGTACATTTATTTTTGTCGTATAAAAATGTCGGCTAACTTATTTTTTACTGACTTTGGTCTGGATAACGTTCAATTTATGGATATCAGAAAACTATTATAGTTTATTACTCTTTGGCTGAACATAAATAAAATATCAGCCATGTAAAACATCTGACAAAAAATATCGGTATAAAAAACATTGATTTCTATAAATCTATGACGCATCCCTACTACTATCTGCACTACACTGGAGACAATATACCGGCCGAGTCTAGCTCAGATACAACGTTGCTACTGACTCTGAAGTGGCTCTGGCCGGGAGGTCAGGGTCCCGAAAGTGGCAGATTTCTGACGCAAGCTAGGTCGCGTTGGGTCGAATTCAGCCGCTGTCCGAAAGAGAAATCTAACTGCCGGTTTCTCTAATCGCCAGCTTGCCGTGGGTTGTCCGATCATTACTAGGCGAGTGTCCGAGCAGTAACCTAATAAACGCGACACAAACCACGCGCAATCTTTCGTTCCTCTTCCTTGTCCGGTCCTATCCTCTCCCCTGACATACACACATACATGAACTTCACTATCATCAACTCGGAGTCGCATAACGGAATACTAGTATGAAGCTTGGAGGTCAGAGCTTGTCCCGACTGAGACAGATTCCTGCTGGGGGAGATACCCGACGGGGGAAATACTCTGCAGGCCATCGGGCAGGTCAACGCAGGATCCCACAATTCAGCGGGAAAGAAACACAGGCACATGCTGGGATAAAACATTCACTACATTAACGGAACTAATAATCACAGCCGTTGATACGCCTGGAAACAATAGTCATTTAATCAGTCTGGGGACAATATATTTAAGAGGATCTTCTCCACTCTAGTCTCTACGTCACAGCAACAACAGCATATATCGCTTCTAATATTCATATGCAAATGTTGAAATCTTGCTACAAGTGCCAAAACTGTTATGAAGAAAAGGGTAGAGGCCGGGCGATGCGAGATTGAGTTTGAGTTTGAGACTTAGAGAATACCTAAGAGTCGCTTATATTTGTTGTCCCAATGAACATGTCCGTATTATTCAAAGAGAAAGCATATCGCATTGTCCACCAATGTAGACAGTAAACACACACGATCCTCGTGGGTCCGGAGTCCGAGAGAATTTTATGTGACGTGAGTCACGACGTCTATGTAAATTCATTGTGATGCAGGGTTTCCATTCTTAACCTGATTCACTCTCATAATATAAAATATAATATATATAATTATTGTAATTCCCCACATTCCCTTCACATTTAACTGCCTCTTAAGTCATGTTCCGTGATGTACCGACAAACGGGGAAACTGTGCCACATGGGGCGAGAGTATGCCAAGCTCCATTTCTAGAGATATACGCATCCTATTGAAAGGTACCGGATGTTTACTTTATCTTTTACCAAAAATGACGCGCTTCTGGTCTCAGCAATCGAGCCGTCGGTTTCTCGGGATTTGTCAACAAGTTTATCCGCGCGTTCGGCGTTCGGCGCGACCGGCCGATTCACCACTGTCCCGAGAGCGTTCAACTGTGCATCATAAAATTTTCTCTGAGCTGAGAATATTTCTTTACGACACGTTCGTTCGACTTATGTCTGCCAGTACGAGCCGCAAGAAATGTATCAACAAATTTCCATGGAGAATTGACAAAGAAAAGTGTCGAAAGCGCCAAGTCCTCAAGAAGAACGAAATCTCTGCCAGATTACTACAATCTCCATGAAAATCTTTGAGGCGTCTGTGGTTACTTTCAACAGGATTCGGCTACTGCTCACATTACCGTTCGATCCATGGACGTTTTTATAGTGACGATCGAATAATTATTCGAGTGTTATTGCCCCCTAAACCACCAGAACTTAGTATTTGTGACTTTTTGGGAGGGTTCTTGATACATCAGGTGTATGCAGGAAACCCGTTGCTGGAGGAAGAGCTCCGGCGCTCTATTGAAGAGAAAATAGGAGTAATTCCTCGAGACTTACTTCAAAGGTTAAATCAGAATATGTTCCGTAGGTGCCAAGTATACATTCACGTCGAAGGCTACCGCTTTCAGCACCTTTTTTAAGGCTCTGACAGACCGACGCGGGAGACCCGCAACGGGTGCGGAGCGGAATCCGCGGTACCGTTCACACCGGAGCGTCAATTGTTCACACCGGAGCGTCAGCGTCTGCTGACAGTTTTCCTCATTCGATAAACAAAAGCAAGGGGATCTAGATCCAGAGGGGAGAGAAGACTCCTGAAGGCAGGCGGGATCCCATGAAACTGAAGCGTCAGCGGTCGAAACGCGTGTGACTGCTTTCCCAAATCCGCCGCCGATTAAACGTTGCCAATCCGCTGCCGCGACGCTCGCCTGCCGCGCAGGTCTGAACGTGCTCATAAGGCAACACGTGACGCGAAATTTACACTGCAGCCATTCCACGTAGGCTGCGGGTCTTCCGCGCCCGTCAGTGGAAGCCTTTAAGGTAAGATGAGCGCACCAATATCTCCCGTGCGTTAACACGGAAGTGGAGTCAGCGCTTCGCTGGGCGAATGAGTACTCGACTGCCCGGGCAACGCGGCCCGAATCTTCGGCAAACAATACAATGGACACTCTGTACAAGAACGTTGCTGCTTCTAACGTGCATGAATATGAGCTGGAGTGTCTTGATTTATAAAAGTGATTCATTTTCGTACCAAGTTCCTTGCTGAATGCCTGTGCATAACTAGCGTGGAATTGCTTTATTGAATATTACTGACATTTTCTGTTTGCTTTTGACATATTAACTTATCTCTACATACTGAAAATTCACTAAAACTAAGCAAACAAAATAATGTTAACAATACTCATTCACAAAATCCCAAACAAATTACGCTCAGACATTCAGCATAACACTTGCTGCAAAAACTAATCACTTTTATAAAGCAACATTTTCTATGAATGCAATGCTATCTATATGTGCAAGTTAGAAGCAGCAGAGTTCCGATACCAGACAATAGGATGTGTAAATCTCAAGAAATGGAACCGGGAATATTCTCATCCCACGAGGCACAGTCTCGCCCGTTTGACGGTATTTGATCCCGTGCCAACCAGGCGAAGATATCCTAATATAATATCCTTTAGTCTTCGCATCGCGATCTGCATCACTCCAAGACAGACGGTGCCGCATGCAACTTGCCCCGCCCGCCGCCGCCGCTCGCCCCCGCCCGCGCCCCGCCCGCCGCGGCCCGCCCGCACCGCCCCGCCCCGCCCGCCCCGCCCCGGCCCGGCGGCGGCCGGCCCGGCCCGGCCGGCCGCGGCCCCGGCGCACCCGCCCGCCCGCCGCGGCCCCCCCGCCCCACCACCGCCATCCTCCCTGGGAGCTATCCGAAGCGTCAAGCCGCGCGGGTCCTCATTAGGCAGGTACACACGGTGGCGCGGCGCGGCGCGACACGGCGCGGCGCCACCTGCAGGCGGAGCCTCCGCGAACGCCCAGGCTGTGCGGCGCGCTGGAAAGCGGAGGGTCCTCCGCCCCGTTTGAGACATCCCTTTGCGAACGCCGGCACCCGCCTGCGGAAATTCACGCCACTCTCTCTGTTGTTGGGTGGCGGAATAGGTTGAGACTACAAAAATTCGATTTTTGTTGGTTTTTATGTCAAAAAAATCGGTGTAATTTTATCTTTGAAACAAATAACTGTCACGCTCCAATCACTGTTGCCGGATAAGAGGTGCCGTAGCAGGTTAAGACTTCAAAATTTAATTTTTGGATTTTTACTTTAAAAATCTGTAATTTTACCTTTGAAACAAATAAATGTTACGCCCCAATGACTGTTGCCGGATAACTTTTAAGAGCTAATAATTATGTCGTTTTGTTTACACTGAATCATTCTCAGTAAAATATGTACACAAATTGTGGAAATATTAAGAGACACATGACAAGAAAATGTGTAAAAAATAGTAAGATATTTACACAAATTATAAGGTACGTAATTATTTAATAAGAGTACAAAACATTCACTGTGAGTAATAAACTAATCCATATTACTGGTACGTTTCAACTCATTAGCTCCAGTACTTTTGAACAAAATGTTCCTTCAAAAAAGGAATTTAACTTGAGAAAGGTGTGTATTCCTGTTCAACGTCTTCTGCGCATGTCGATGCTTACAGATGTCCCACAGACCGAGATGGCTCGGTGAGAAATGCTTCCCATACTCTCTCGTTTCAAACATTTTTAATGACCCATCATAGTTTCAAATTTTCATTACCTACTACGTCATAGAATTTTTTCAAATAAGCTATCATTTTACCAAAAAGTTCTCCAGAAAGCGACTTGTATGTGCAAATATAAACACGATTACTGAGATACGCATCCCTTGAATTGGCCAGAAAATAAACTAAGGACTCTACTAACAAAGTGTGATTGGCACAAGAAACGAAGTATGTTATGCAAGTGAATGTAAGCTCTCCATTTGATTAAACAAAATTTATCTCGCAAATTACATTTCAAACATTTTACTCAAACATTATATTTTTTGCAAGGGTTTTGGAACCAAAAGCCTTGCTTCAAACAATAAAAGGTAAAATTAAAACCTTAAAATTTTATAATATTAACAACTATACAATTCTACAAACAAGAGACACTGGGGAATGTTTCTCAAAAAATTGTCTATAAATATATTAATAATAATAATAATAATAATAATAATAGGAATAGGAATAGGAATAGGAATAGTAAGTCTGCCCTCTTCACGCAGTTGGTTGCGGCAGCCGTCGTTTGCGCCGAGGAGGCTGCAGATTCGAGTCCTGCGTAGCCATGGTCATATTTGTGATCGCCCCTTCGCCCATCATCATTCTATCATCTCATAACCCACACTTCAAGGCCCAACACCCTTGTCGTACTGAGGAATACAGCTGTAAATCTGATCCAGGAAAAAGTACACACGTTAATCGTGTACCGTGGCCAGTAATGGCCTACACGCCAATAATAATAATAATATAAATAATAATAATAATAAGAAGAAGAAGAAGAAGAAAAAGAACAATAATAAAAACAACAATAAGAAAGATAAGAAGCAGAAGAAGCAAAACAAGAAGAAGCAGAACCAGGGCATTCTTGCTCCACAGGTGGGAAGAGAGGCAACTGTGCCACCGGGTGCGGCACAGCGAAAACTAGCATAAAAGGCGTTTCGATTTATCGAGAAAGCAATACATCACGGAATGACGCGTTGTCAGTCTACAAGCCTGTGAAATGCGATTCCTTATCGTGAATAATGCATTTCTTTTTTCTCAGATGCTGTATCTAAATATAACCTAGTGTCGTAAAGGAAGGATGAAAACTGAGTGGCATGAATAAATTTGGTTAAATATATATCTCAAGAAAGTAAGTATTGTAAAATATTTAGTAAGATGCGAATAGATATGAACTTTGTAGAGATAGTAAGATAGAAGGACTAGTAAGTAGATGTGGATTCACAAAGTGTTTCAGAGAGGAGCCAATTTCATTTCGTATTTATAATTTTCTATTATTGAAATATTATTACTTTAATTGTTAACTTGAAACGCATATTTTTAATAATTCTAATACTTCTTTGAATGTGAAGCAATAATAAGTGCTCATTGATTTGAAAAAATAGTAAGAGTACAAAAAAATTGGCTTTAGAGGACAGGTCATGTCATCAGGTTATCTCCTTAGATGCATCACTGGGCTGCGGCTGAATGAGATAAAACAAATTGTTTCCTTCACGATTGATACATATGAAACGCAATGTTTCAGAATATTTATCTAAAGTATTTTTTATAATTATTAAACCCACTTATGTAATATTCATTATATAGAAATATGCTATCTATAATTTATATTTCTAAAATTAAAAAAATTGTATAAATGGCATGAATTCTAAACATTTAAAATATGTAGAAATTATTTATATTGTTACTTCATCAAAACAAAATGATATAAAAATTTGAGAGAAAATTCACGAGGCTTGCGAAATTAATTTTAGTTTCTTAAAAAAACTAAAGAATGCATATAACTTCATTTGTAATAAGTCCATTTACTGAATTGAAACACCACAAATTTCTATCTGACCACGCAATTCCAGAAAAGAATATGCATCTTTCATAGATGCGGTAATCACTTTAAGGCTAAATGCACCGAAAAATACTCGTAGGAAAATTCAATAGATCGCAGCACTATCACAGGGGAATTTACTTTACTGATAACGTCTGAACCAATGGTTCGATGTTCAATTTGTAAACGGCATTTGACGCCTTTTTAAAATAGAATTTACGCTACGATGACCTTTTCCCAAAAATCCTGCAAAAAACGCGAATTTGAAATTAGTTCTCAAACTTCCGAGAACAAATTTAAAAATGTGGCCTTATAGCGCGATGGCAGCATGCTTCCTGAATCCAATGCTGTGACAATCTTGCAAATCGGACGAATAGGAGCGTTGTAAAGTGAAATTTACGAAAACACCACGCCCCCCCCACTCCCTCTTCTGAGCCGTTGCGTCACCCACCCTCCCGTTGAGGGCCCTCTGTCAGCGCGGTGGCACGGCCAGGACCGGCGGTTAAAGCGGTGCTACGTCTAAGATTAATTTTTAGCTCTGCATATAATTCAGCAATTAAAAAATAACGGTATTCTTTATGGGTACTGGCCTGCGATGACGCAGTTATGCTCATATTAACAAATAACAGAGTTGACACCCTCGCTTTTTGGTTCGCATCTTTGATAAATGTGTAACCGCACTTTCGCACATTATCTTATCTCGTTAGGGAATAAAAATTATATTTTGTTATGAAGCTTTCATAAAGATGCGACGCAATCACGTTTCGGTGTCGTTTTGGGAATGGTGCCGCACATTTTTCCAGCATGTGTTATTTTGATGACAGACCGAACACAAGTGAGAAACTGTTGGGTTGGCTATAAGTAATCTAGTGGATCTACATGGGATATAGGACGGACTGGGCGGACTGGACGGTCTGACGGACGGAGCTGACGGTCTGACTGGAAATATCTGACGAAACGACTGTACAGGAGTATGACACAGGCTGATGTGACTGAAAAAGTCCAAATAGTTCATAAATGTCAAAATGTCAGAATAGTCAAAATATGTCAAAATAGTCAAATAGGTCAAAATAGTACAAAATAAAGATTAAGTCAAAATAGTCAAAAGTAGTCAAAATAGTCAGAAATGTCAGAAATAGTGCCAACGATGAGTCAAAACTAGTCAAAAATTAGTTCAAAATAGTCAAATGGTCAAAGTAGTCGCACAAGATAGTCAATAGTCAAAGAATAGTCAAATATCAATAAGGTCCAAATAGTCAAAATAGTCAAAATAGTCAACACATAGTCAAAATACGTCAACAATCGTCCAACATCAGTCCAAAATAGTCAAATAGTCAAAATAGTCAAAATAGTCAAAATAGTCAAAATAGTCAAAAATAGTGCAATAGTCAAAAATAGATCAATAAGTCAAAATGTCAAATAGTCAAAATAGTCAATAATAGTCAAAATAGTCAATCCCAATCAGTATCGCAGGTATAATGTCAAATTGTAATAGTCAAATAGTCCAATAGTCATGTCAATAGCTCGAATAGTCAAGAATAGTCCAGAAAATAGTTAAAATAGTCAAGAATAGTCAAAATTAGTGCAGAAATAGTCAAAATAGTCAAATAGTCAAAATAGTCAAATTTAGTCCAAAATAGTCAAAATAGTGCTAATAGTCAAATAGATTCAAATAGTCAAAATAGTCAAAAATAGTTCAAGAATAGGTCAAAATTAGTCGCAAATCAGTAAATAAGTCAATAGTCCACACCATAGATCAAATAGTTCAAAATAGTACAAATAGTCAATAGTCCAAATACCGCTAAATACCGCTACACGCATCAGTGCCAAAATAGTTCAATCAATAGTCAAAATGACGTCAAAATAGGTCAGAAAATAGTCCAAAATGAGGTGCAAAATAGTCAGAATAGTCGCGAAAATAGTCAAATAGATTCAAAACTGTCAAAATAGTCAAAAATAGTCAAAATAGTCAAATAGTCAAATAGTCAAAATGAGGTCAAAATAGTAAAATAGTCAAATAGGTCAAAATAGTCAAAATAGTTCAAAAATAGTCATGTCAAAATAGTCAAGAAATAGTCAAAGATGAGTCAAAATAGTCGAAAATCGTAGAACTACAACAAGTCAATAGTCAAATAGTAATAGACTGTGCTGGAAGCGATCCCGGTCACTTTGAATGCGACTTTGCTGGGTGGCGATCGGCCTCACTAGATTAGACTTGCTGGGATGATCCCTCGACGTGATCGACTTGCTGGGTAGATCCCCACTTGTTCGACTTTGCTTGGTCGAATCCCCCATTTGATCGACTGTGCTGGGTCGCTCCCTCTACGTGTTGGATCGACTTGCTGGGTCCGATCCCCCACTTGAAGCAACCTTGCTGGGGTCGATCCTCGCTCGAGCTTGGATCGACTTGGCCGTATATTCTCATCACCTGATCGACTGTGCTAGGTCGAACCGCTCAATTGATTCGTCTTGCTTTTGGTCGATTCCCCACTTGGGATCGTCTTGCTGTGGGTCGATCTCCACTGATCGACTTGCTGGGTCGTATCCTCACTTGATCGACTTGATGGGTTCGAATCCCTACTTGATCGGACTTTGCTAGGGTCGAACCCACTGTGGAATCGACTTGCTTTGGTCGATCCCCATTTGATCGACTTGCTGGGTAGATCTCTCACATGATCGTTGCTGGGATTTATCTTCCTCTTATTGATTATGGGATGGTTTAACTAGGATATTCGTTTGGCTTCAAACTAACTGTATGTATGCTCAAAGAACGATCATGGTTGGCTGAACAAGGGATCATGTTGGCTCAAACAAAGAATCTTTTGGTTGGCGTTCAAGCAGGGAATCATGGTATGCTAAACAAAAATCTTTGTTTGGTCAAGATGGATAATGGTTTGGCTCAACAAGAATATTTTTTGGCTCTACAAGTAATATTGGTTGGCTCAACAAGGATCTTGGTTGCCTGACACTGAATATATTGGTTGGGCTCAAGCAAGGATCATGATTGGCTTCAACGAAGAAATCCTGGTTGGCGAAGACAGTCTCTCCTATTTTCCTGCAGTTTAACATGGACCTGTATTCACGGAGAATCTAATCGCCATACATCAAAGTTCTCTAATAAATGAACCTTTTAGATTAATGTGAGTTAAAGATGCCCTTTGAAGAAACATTGTTCGATTTTAAAGTCGGGGCAATAGATGTTCAAAGAAATGTTAGACACGCCAACCGAACACTAAAACAGTAGAAAAATTATCGTACATTTACTACTATATTGACAGTTGTGGGACGTTATAATGTTAACTGTCCATGATTTAAGTTCTTGAAATATTTTTTGCGCCAGTATAAGCGCTACCGAACATTTCCTTCCAGACAGGCACACATTTTCATCGGTGCACACAAATACAGACGACAACCATAGCGCACAGCATCCAGTGCGGGTCTGTTGTCAGACCGACAGACACAGGCACAGTCAGACCTATAGAACCAACACAACACGCGACCGACAGAAACACGACAGACCGACAGACACACAGACGGAGTCTGACGCACAGACCGCGACAAGACACACAACATTCCGCGTCCTTGTGCTACTCGGCGAAACGAGGGCATGTGAGGGAATCGGGGAGGTTGGATCGAGAGTTATGATCGGTGCGCTGCGCCGGAGAGAAGTCGATACTTCGCTTAAGCTCGTACGTCACTCGAGATATGGAGCTGCATTTTAGCAGCGAGTTAGGGAGTGACATACTACGTCTATGGCGCCGCTCTCCGAGCAAGCGAGCGAACAGGCAACCCTGGTGAAGGCCGTGTTCCGGCAAAGCGCTCCCCATCTCTACGTACGCGACAGTAGGGGGGAGCCTTGAATTGTTCAATGACGCCGAGCTGGCAATTACTGGTCACATTGGGGAACAGTTTTATCTCGGTAAGAGCTAAAAGTAAATTAATTGTTTTGAATTTCTGGATTCTTTTTATGGCATGTAGCGCGCAGTTATCACAGTTGTAATTTTTTGTTTTTATTATATATTATTATCTATTGATTATTATTATTATGTATTAATTATAATATTTATTATTTCTGTATTCATATTTATTCAAAAGCACCGGGGAAATCAAGGTAGGACTGTGAGATCGGTGTCGCTAGGGACGAGACATGCAATACTTTGAGCCATCTCTGTTGGTACAGGCTAAATATGGCAGATAAAAAGAGATAACGACAAAGATTTTGGTGACTTGAGTGCCAACGTAATTCTAGAAATGTGTAGTACATGATGTTTTTGTGACCGGTCGTAAGATGTAATTATAGTGAAAAGTGAGTTGGTGTTGTCTCTGCGACTTTCTTCACTGAAGAGTGTTGCAGAATTTTTTTTTGGAAAGAAATGTTTTTTACAAAACACTCAATTGCATTGACGCATTTTGTACTTGAATTACAGTGGGTCAGGTATGTCCTCTGAGTCAATCGAAGTTTTTTAATACCGTCAGATAAGAACAATCTAAAAGCCCACTTTTCAACCTTTGGGCGGTCTCAACAAATTACTTTTTGACGTTGAAAACTTGAAAAAATGTTTCACACTAGTGTAACGTATTTTTGAACGCGTCATCTTTACGCAGGGCGGCAATGTTGACAATAATCTCTGCTTGAATAGTGAGGAAAATTCAATTACATTGCAGCAGAATAAATAATATTTTCCAAAAAACTTTAATAAACCATATATATAAATGAGGTTACTGTTCAGTCTGTCGTACATACGAGGTAGAACTAAAGAATTCGCCGAAGCACACAGTGTAAGTATTTCAGCATATTTGGAACGTGTTTGCAAATTTTGCCGCCTAGCGAGCATTCGAGGAAATAGTATACCTGCTTTGACAACATGCATGAAATTCAATATCATATCATCTAATATAGAAATGTTTTGTTAACGCACATGTTTTTAAATTTGTTCTCGAAAGTTTTGGAGACTAGATTTCAAATTCGCGTTTTTGCTAGATTTTTGGAAAAATCGTCGTGTTGCGTACGATTGCGTATTTTAAAAAAGGTGTCAAATGCCGTTTACAGATCGAAAATCGACCATTGGGTTCAGACGTTAATCGTAAAAGTAAATT
>BOPP01000125.1:2294031-2306975 GCA_017312745.1 Gryllus bimaculatus | reverse complement strand
TCTCCACCTCTCTCCTTCTCCCAGACCCACTCATACGCGCCTCGCTTCTCCTCGCCACACTCCTCTCCGCCCTGCCGTGCCATACCGCCTCACCCCTCAACATTTCCCGCCTGTCATCGACCCGGTCACCAACGACGCAACCTCTCCCGCGGGCGCCTGGACAGCAGAGCCTCCACGTCGCACGCCCTGCATACGGATGCTCCAAATCCTTCGCCCTCGCCCACGCCGGAGCTCTCGCCCACGCTCTCGCCCGACGCGACGCGACGCGACGCGGCGCGCGGTTTCAGCCAGAGCGGAATTTTGCTCGCGTCGCTTCTAAATACGCGGCGGCGGCGGCGGATACATTTCTTGTTACGTTTTGTTTATTATCACGGCTGTCAATACTGTTTATTGGATATGGATGCACGTCAAACGCACACGCGCGTCAGACGCAGGGTTTTCGCCGGTGAGCCACCGCCCACAATCCTCCCGCCCCCGCCCCCGCTGCTTCCCCCAGGCCATGCTCCCGTACACGACAGTCTGCCAGGAAGTCGCCTCGATCTAAAAGCTGGGCCCTTGGAAGTCAGTTGGAACGACAGGTGGCGGGCGGCTGCTCGATTGGGAGACTTTTCGGGCAGGATTGCTGGGAGTTGTAGAACCTGAAGCTCTGATTTCGGAGATTGTGGCGGAAGAGGGAATTTGTACCACGGATTGGTATCCGCGGTGTTTATTGTGTCAATCAAGGTCTAAAAGTTTTTCTTCTTTTATTTTACGATTTACCTCCTTAGGTGATCTGTAGATATATATTCCTCGTTTACGTACGTTTCATCTGTACTGGTATATCAATAACTAAATAAAACTACATACAAATTATTTTAAAATGATTATATGAATTTATAATATATATTATTAAAATGATATAATGTAATTTAAATTCATAATATAGTTTATAATAATATGACAGAAATTAACTGTTCATTGTAGATTCACGACCATGAAGTAGAAATGGAAATAGTAGATCACGGGATTTGGTCAGAGTGAATTAAGAGATTAAAAGACGTTTTGGTAAATTTTTATTCCACCATTAGGGCTTACTACAAGACATATCCGTACATAGATACATATGTAGTAAGCCCTCAAAATGTAATAAAATATTCTGAAACATCGATGTTTTAATATCTAAATTCTCTCCGACCAAATTCTTTGATCTACAATTCCCAGTTTGTTGAAATATGAATAAATATATTTAAGATATTTTCAGTTCGTTAGAGAATCCAACATTATCTACGAACTATTCTGTTGTGTGTGTGAACTATCAATGGAAATTCACGATAGATTCCGACATGACACTCCTGACCATTCCGTGTTGAAGTGAAAGGGAAGAGACAAAACCAGTTGCAGGAAATGACACGTGATTGATGGAAGCGAGTGATTGGTTGAAAGCGTGACAAGGTGCAGCCTCCGATAAACGACCGCAACCTGCGTTCACGGGATCCCAGCAGTGTTTTACGCTCCATTCTACACATTCGCCTCTCCCCAGCACTGGCTGGATTGCCGTGTCTATCCGTTCGTATAGGCATTCATTGGGGCCTCCGTCGGCGTGGGTATTCAGCTGAGCGCTCTTTTCACTTGTAGCGTTATGCTAACACGGTCCTCCCCTCATCAAGGTCTCTCGTTCACTCTTTCTTCAGTCCTTCCTCATTTCTCCTTCTGACTTACTCGTGATCACAGTCTCTTGTTCTTATATTGTCTTCTCGCGCATGCACCTTCTTGCTCACACTCCAGTCTTATTTCCTTCTCTCATTCTTCTCCATCCTTTCTTCATCTCGTCTTAACTCTCACCTAATCCTTCTCTTTCCAGATCGCTATCCCATTCGCCTTTACCTATTGTCAGCCTTTTCAAAGAGTCATGTTAATCTCATTTCACTATCGTTCGTCCCTATTCATATTCTCAGTTTCACATTGGTTCTCAGCTTTTTTTTCCATTCTTGCGTTTTCGCATTCAACACATCTGAGCAATTCACTCCATTACGCTTTAAATCTTTTTATTTTCTCATCCTATGATCCTTCGTTTGTTTCGTATTTTCAAAGCACCTAATTAATTTGACTTACGCATTCACTCTCATATTCCCACAATTTATCAATTTCTCCACGAATTTCGGACTCCGTCTAAGACGAGCACTTCATCCAATTGGAAACCCGCACAATTCAGAAACTCAGAGGCTTTGACTCCGATTTGAATTTATAGTTCTAATCATGATTTAGGCGTTTCGAATCTTCAAATATTCATTTTTACGACTGTCAATTAAGAATTTTAATTTTTAGTTTTGCAATATATTAAGAAAAATAAACTAGATTGTAAATCGGTATATATTAAATAAATAAATAGTACACAGTTTCCAAAATGGAAAATACCGTAACTACCGATACATTTCACTGCTTTCCGCTTTCATTTTCCACTAATTAACCTGGTAGAATTGCATGTCAGGCTTTTCGAGCCAGCTTGTACATTGCCGTCCTGCAACACCGACACAGCATTTCGCCATCCTTCACCAGAATTCTGCCGTAAACTCGCCCTCCTACCCGACATGATTGTCGTCCGTCCGACCGTCCGTCCGACCGTCCGACCGTCCGTCCGACCGTCCGTCCGATCGTCCGTCCGACCGTCCGTCCGACCGTCCGTCCGTCCGACCGTCCGACCGTCCGACCGTCCGACCGTCCGTACGACCGTACGTCCGACCGTATGTCCGACCGTCCGTCCGACCGTCCGTCCGACCGTCCGTCCGACCGTACGTCCGACCGTACGTCCGTCTGTCCGTCCGACCCCCTGATGGTCCGATCGTCCGTTCCTTCGCCCACCGCCCACCTCTGCCTATCCCCTCGCCCAAACAATGCCATCGCTCGCCTACGCTTTTGTGTATCTTTTCGCCCGCCCCCCCTCTTCTATCCGCCCACCTGGCCGCTCTCTGCCCCCTCCACCCACCCTCGCCAACCGCTGTTCCCGTAGCCTCCTTCCACGTGCCCTACCCACCGCCTGACACCGTACCTCCCCCCCCCGACTCGCTTGCTCTCGTAGTCTCCGCTCCCCCATCCGCTTCGCCCACCCTGTGCGTTCGCCGCAGCGTCATAACGCTCTCCCGAAAATTGTATTTCAGCTTACGAGAGCGAAACCTATTAATTAGAGCGGACTGCATCAATACTTCAACCGCGAGGGAAGCGGGGTCAGCGGCACCGGGCGGCCGCAAGCGACGTCACGCCGGGAGCAGCCCGGCGCCTGCCCACCCCGCTCCGCTCCGCTCCACTCCCCTCCACCCCGCTATGCTCCAGGGCTCTGTTTCAATTAAGGATTCAGAAGGAATGATAAGTGGTCAACTGCTTCCAATTGACAATATACGTGGCTTTTATGGCAGAAATTATTTTCGCTTAAAAAAAACGTTCTGTAGTCGTTATGAAGATAATAGTATGGAAAGATGGCGTATTTCTACTAATTTTAAGAAACCATCGATAAAAAATCCTTAAGAGAGCATCCTTATGTGAAGGATAGGTAATTATACCTCAGTACTGCATCAAACACACCACTTTCGTGGCAAAAACTCGTGGTGATAAAACAGCGCGTACTTTCTCGCATTAGTAAGTTACGTAAAATTATCACACTGCAATTTCTGTTCATATTTACACATCTCAAGCATGACTTATAAAGCTCATTACAAATCATAGCATATTAGGCGCAAAAACTTCATTAATTTAAAGGTAATATATCAACACAAATTCGACAAACCAAAACTGCGTTCCATACATCCCAAAAAAGAATTATTCTAAGAATTTCACACTGCCATGTCGAGGTGTTACCATTGCCGTTTATAACCTAATAACTCATGAAATACTCCAGCAAAATAAGTGTGGGAAATTCGAATTTGCAATTTCGAAAATACTCATTGTTTTTAAAGCAATGTACGTAACCTTATTTAAAGATCTAATTTGGAAGAAAAGGTTTCATTAAGTAAAATTTCTGTATCATCAATTTGTATTTTGCGATGTTCATGTTTTTTTGTTTTTTTTAATTTTCGAAAATATGGAGAATTTACAGAAATAGTATCCTCTGAGATGCAGAAAATGGGTCTTGTTAGAAATAGAGCAAACTGAAATTTGCTATATTAAAAATTATAAAAGAAAGTTGGAACAATTTTTCAGAAAATATTTGCCTATATTTCAAGCCACATTGCGCGAAAGCTAATCTGACTTTTGAAAAATTGTAAATGCCATTATAAATAAAAAATTTCACATTATACATTGTGTTTGTGTGGACGCCAAAAATATTGAATTTTTGCAATTTTCAAAAACTCAGTGTATTAAACAAAAATTAAACATGCGGCATTTTATAAATGTTTTATTCTTCAATTTGAGAAAATAGTAATTATAAAATTTTGAGCCATTTGTGATAAAATTAAAAAATATTAAGTTTCTTGGAAAAGTAACTCTCAAAATCAAAATATCTATTTTAAATTGAAGGGAACGCGACATTAACCAGGTTGATGAGGGAGTATCAATTTTGGTGGAAATCTTACTGACGGTTTACCAGCTAGCGTTGTTTACAGACGGACGATCATACGAACGGGAGGACAGATGGACGGGTGGACGGACCGACAGTCGTTTTGCTATAAACCATGTTGTTGGTATCAAGAACCCACCAAACGTAGATTATGACTAATCGTGCAGTAGCAAGTAATTTACTTTATGAAAGGACACGAACTATCCATTTTTCTGAATTAGAAACCCACAATGCGGGTTTTTTCCAAAAATGTGCAATTTTTTGCTGCAGCATTAAAGCACTGTCTCTGTAATTCATAAGCAGAATACGAGAAAGATAAATAGAATTAGAAGTTCAATGATTTACAGACAAAGTTCAGACTTTTCGCAAGGGTTCAACTACTCTTAGTATTTATATATTGAAAATGCTTCACACCGCCTCATTATGCTCATATGCATTTATTGAAGCAAAAAAAGATTTGCATCTCAGCAATCTTATATCCAATCATATTATTGGATAGATTTTACAATCCTCTCTACATCGAACGACATATTTCAAGATGGAAAACGTATTACTATATTCAAAACACAGTTTTATGAAAAACATTTCAAACATATAATAGGAAACTTAAAAGTGTTACGTTTGCATATGTGCTAACTGAAATGTAAATTAACTCAAAGCTTAACGTAGAAGAGGAAAAGATTTGGACAAAACTATATGATGAAGGATTTCAATGAAGGAAAATAGCTAATATTGAACTATTGTAGTTATTCATCACAAATTACATTAGGAAGTGCATAGTTAGTACGTTTTGTACGTAGTCTGCATAACCGTAACTAAAGTTAGTCGAGAAAAAAAAATTCGGGATTTGAAATGACATTTCGTTAATGCTTCGCATCTATATTTTGTTTATAATACGTGCGTATTGTAAATTATTAGGAAAGAAAACGCATATACAAACAATTATTTGAGTCTAACGACATATTTATTGAATTGAATTGATGCCTTTTTTTACGTGGCGAGACTTGGTCCATCAGACCCGCTCTTCAGTCTGTCCACGCAAAGTTTGTTACGATTCTTTCACCAACTAGCAGAGGAAGGAGGTATTTCTTAGGCGACGAAACAGTCGATTTGAATTTAGCTTAGAGCGTCATTTGGGCTTGAGGTTCTTTTACATGCAAGTAAAACTAATAACATGGGACAGCCGGCTTTACTTCCCCTCCGAAGGAAGGCGTACAAAGGTTTTTTTTCGCCCTTAAAAACCCACCGCAACGATCGAGTTTGAACCCGCCAAATAAACACTTCATATCTCTAAAAAATGTAAGATAAGAACTTAAGTTAATTAGGTTTATGCTACAAATGAGGTCTCTTTTATGTGTGCTGTAAAGTTAAATAATAAAGGTTGGATTACAATACACTCACATTTCAAAACACGAGAGGAGATTCAAAACTGTCAGTGTGTTAGGGAATTTATTAGACGCAGTAATTGTGTTTGCAATGTTTTCACAGTGGTTTACGTGGTCGCAACATTTGACACTAATTACAGTGGTAGAACTCATTGTGCTGATGTTGGCAATATTGACCGCGATTGTGACCAAAAACCTAATGATTATATCAACAATTCACCCCGAGCGAGGGAGACCGACACCACAGGGACATTCTGCTGTGGGTGAAATCCCCCTCATGCGAAATCTGGGATCTCATGACGTCGTTCGACACATGTTACAGCACCTCTGCTTTGTAAAACTGTACGACTGAATCGCGTGTGTGATCAGTACGTTCCTTTCAACACATTATCACTGAATACAATCGAGTGACGAAGCGTGACAGGTGTTTAAAACTCTTACATTACGCTGAACCATTCTCATAAAAATTACTAAATATTGCATTACAAAAGAGGGCAAGGAAATAAACCGTTTTAACATTGCTGTGTACAACACCAGATGCAAATGTTCCTCACAATATTATTTTTTTTAAATCAGTAAGTTGAATGAACCAAAAAACGATACAAGCAATATTCAATCACACTTTTTTTAGTTTGATGATCTAAAGTGAAACTGTAGGAAATTGAGTTCAGTTTAGTAATAAGCAAATGGTACTGGAACACAAGTGTTTTAATAACTCATGGCATTCTAGATACTACAGCGTATGTCTGTCATCGTTCCCAGGATGAAGAGGCAAATGAAGTACATTAATGTACCTATTCGGCATTTTAGGGTCCGGTTAATCCAATTTTTGCCAGCTAGCTGTATTGCCAGGTCTGGATCATGTTTTTATTTATTATCCACGCCTCAGGGTAATGGATAAATATGGCAAAAACAGACAGAGAAGAGACTACACGAGAAGAGACAGAAAACTACCACACTCTCTATGAGTCACTTGAGGGGCTAAATGAAGTATATGTTAACACAGATTAGCGTCCAATGGAATTTACAAAGCGGATAAAACGTGTATTGATTTTTTATGGTAACATCTTATTAAAATACTCAATTCGTTGGCAATAATTCTTCAACCTCCAATACCAACAAGACATCTTACGATATTTGTTTCATAAATAACCATTAACCCAAGCCCCTCGGGTGGCTACTGCAGAGCTTGTTAGCTTTCTGTGAGGCGGTCCAGGGATTGATTGTCCCCCGGAGCAAACATGAAGTTGTAGCATCCTAGTGCAAATCATCATAGTTTCTATAAATGTGTGAGGAAAGAAAAAGCTCTGGCAGGCCAAGAACACTTGATACAGTGTTTGGAATATGTCATGCGCAGATCATCACCTCTAGATATCGATAAAAAATAAAAATAAAACCCAGGCGTGGAAAGCCGTTGGCTGGCACTAGTCGGATTAATCCGACCCTAAAATGCAAAACTTAAAATGTTATTCCATCCGCTTCCATACTTCTCTCTTTTTGTTAATATACAATACGTTGTGGTTCAATATTCACGTACATTCTTGGCTATCCGGTATGAGCCACGTCTCGGTCAATTGGGCTAACGTTTCGGCCATGTTGCTGTGGCCTTCTTCAGAGCTATACTGTTTCTTCAGAGCTACAGACTTCAGAGCTCTGAAGATGGCCACAGCAAGATGTCCGAAACGTCAGCCCTATTCACCGAGACGCGCCTCATCCCAAATAGCCTAGAATGTATTGACTCCTGGCGCGGAAGCCTACGAACGCAAAATTCACGTACTCTTAACCCTTTGACTGCTCTAGACGAGTGGATACGCAAACTATTTCCGTGCGTGGTAGCCTCTGAGCGTATTGTTACGCCCAGTCAGGATGTCACTAGGAGCCTCTAGAGGAGCTCGTGCGCGGAACCGGCAGGTTCCGGGAGCCCCTGGAGAAGTTCGCTCGTGCAGACGCGCTTTCAGCTTTCACTGCGACTTACTGATAACTGAGATGTCTTGCGCGGTATCAACGAGCTCTAGAGAACTCATCACACAACAGGACCCGCAGCGAGAAGCACGAAGCAAGACTCGTGTATCACAGTCGGCCGGCCCGGTTAGTTGTTAAAGCGTTAATAGTCTTACTCCTGGAGTTTCCGAAATAGTGGGGAAGAAGTGACAATCCCATCGCCAGACGCTAAGCATGTCAAATAATGCCAAATAAAATTTGAGACAGTAAAAAAATTACTCTAATCCAGCAATTTCCACCATTATACTGTACCAACGGACAAGAAATACATTTACCGCATTTCCCACAAACGTACATTCCAAAGCAAGAGACTAACGTCGAGCGAAGTGAAACAAATCGGCGCTTCCGAAACTCACCCGGCGCCGCTCTCCATTTCGCATGCAGCGCCACGTTAGCCCCGTCACCTCTCACCCGCGCTCTCAGACTGTTCCATCTGCAGTTAATAACGCTCTTTTGTCAGAGTAAAAAGCATTAAATAATGCAACCCCGTTTGATCTGGAAATCGTTTATTTGCAGCTTTTAAATTTTTATAATCCCGACAGCTGTGCGGGCAATCCCCCGGCCGGCAGGGCGCGCACGCGCTGGCGACGGAGGCGGTGAACTCTGCCCGCGGGGGCGGAGAGTGGAGCGGGAAGCGAGAGGGGGGCGGAATGTCAACAAGCGGCGGATTGACGTCACGGAGAGAGACCGGTACCGTGAAGGGGGAAAGAAACCGGTGAAAGTTTATGAGTTGTTTTTTAAAGTTACGAAGATCTGTGACTTGCTGTAGTTATTAGAGATTTGTACGGCATGAAGGCCTACATCTAAGGCTTGGGTGGTATCGGACTATTGTTCCCAAGTTTGATGGTTCAAACCCGATCGAAGCGGTATATTTTTAAGGCTGAAAAAAATCCTACGTACGATGGGAAGTAAAGCCTACTGTCCTATGTTGTAGATCTACAGCAAGTATAAGTTACTCAAGCCTAAAAAACGCCTCAGAGCTTAATTAGAATCCCCTGTTTCATCGTACGAGTGATGTCTCCATGCTCCGCTAGTTGGTGAAAGGAGCGTAGCGAGAGTTGAGTGGTCAGACGGTAGAACGAGCTGGATGGATAGAGTTTCGTCACACAAAATCAGGCATGAACATCGTATAAAATACGAACCCACATTTGATCCTCTGAGCATGCGTAAACATTAGCTATTCCAGGAAACGATAGTCTCCCAGAATTCATCCAACGTGCATCCTGTTTGATGAAAGGCACGTGATCAAGATAATTGGAATTTATTCCGACTGTGAGTGTTCTGCTAACTCTATATTCCCATTATGTTGGTGAACAGCTCTCGACATACAAATCGGAATCAAGAAAGTGTGCAATTACGGTAATTGAGCGTTTGCAGCATTTTATGGCGTCTCTGTGCGTACTTTCTTCAAATTCTCGTAGTCATAGACCAAACACTGCGCACTCAGTTGTGTGAGCTTGTTACAGAGCACAGCTCAATCCCGGAAGACGCCCGTGGATTTTCGCGGTCGCAAAATCTGCAATGGTTCTGGGACACTTGCAGCAAAGAACTCGAGGAAATTAAATACTCCGACAATACCTTTCTAATCAGATAAGACTCGTTTAGCCAGGGAACAGTTCAAGTAATCTGTGAATATCACTGAGATTGTTGATGTGGAACTTTCTTGCGGTTAATACAAGTATGAGAATGAAAATTTACTGAAATCTGGGTCTCTATTGGGTACCACCTAAATAATTTTCATCAATTACATTGAGGTCGGGAATGGGCCAATGTATAAATTTGTAAGTTAAGGCCGTTATAAACAAACATAACAAAAACGTTGTACGTAATTCTGTAAGACTTTAAACGTTATAGATCGCAAGTTAAACCTATCAATAGATATTGTGAAACATTACTTTTCGAGCAATTTATTTAATGCAAAAAGTGTACACATTTCATTATTACTCATTACTTCATAAATATTACATACACAAGGTTTCCTGTATCTATCACACATGTATGTCACTGACATACGATACGCAAAGTTCCTACTAAAGAAGATAAGAAGATTCATTGTGAGTCGTCCGATTTGAGTTCGACAGTGTATGATATTGCGAGTCCGCAAATGATTCTTAGATAAAGCCGAATAGTACAGCCAGGATAGTATATTGCAGGCTGGTTCAGTGACACATTTTATAAACCTTAAATGTTTTCAAATTAAATTTTTATAGAATTATTAGAATTTGTTCTTATTAATATGATATTCGTACCACAAGTGTCAACTTATCTTATCTTTATATTTGATATTTTATTGTACCATAATTTCCTATAACATTAATACTAAATATTGTATATATTCTAATTTCACTAAAAATCACTACCTTGTTGGCTTCGAAACGCTATTTAAGCTATCGCAACGTCAACAGAAACGAACATACGAGTAAAAAGCTAGCGTTCCTTTCGCTAGTTGGATAAAATTATCACCTCTTCAGCATATGCATTTCATGTATCATTAAACCCGTTTAAATTGGCGAAGAAAAAAAGCCAACAAAAGCTGACCTCGCCCTTTTCCCTTTCGAGAGTGACAGCGCCCGAAGGTGGGAGCAGCAGCTGAGAACCGCCCCGCCGCTCCGCCGGCCACTGCCAGGGAGTGCGGGGGGGCGGGCTGCCAAAAAAGCGTGTCAGTGTCGCCACTTGGGGTGACTGGGCCGCCACCGCACCGAGCGGGGACCGGGCCCGCCTCCGGGCCGCCAGCTCTGGCGGCGGCAGAAATCCGATACAAATTCACTCAGTCACATGTCATTTCGGGCGGCGGCGCAGCGCGCGCTGGCAGAGGGCGCTGGGTCCCGCCGGGATTAACGTGTCACGGCTGGCAGGCGTGAGGGGGGTGGGGGTGGGGAGGTTGGGCAGGGCGAGGGGCGAGCGAAAAGGGCAGTGGTCGGAAAGAGCGCCGGGGAAGGGGGAGTGGAGAAAGAACGAGGACTGGCGGGAGGGTTGGATGGTAAGAACGTGGCAGACAGAAAGCGAAGGCAAAGGGGGGAGGGTGTTTGTGAGCAGAGATAGGCAGCCGAGATGGCGTGTGAGGGGGTGAAGAGGGAGCGGCCTAATGAGGTGGGATAGCTAGACAGAAAGCGGATGAGAGGGCGAGAGAGCGGGCGAGAGAGCGGGCGAGAGAGCGGGCGAGAGAGCGGGCGAGAGAGCGGGCGAGAGAGCGGGTGAGAGGGCGGGTGAGAGGGCAGGTGAGAGGAGGGCGGGCGAGATATCTGAAGAGAAGGTCGGAAAGAGGACAAGCGACAAGACGAAGAGAAGGGGTGGGTGGCAAAGAGTAGATGGAGAGTGGGTGGGCGAGAACACGAGAGAAATGAATGAAGAGAGGGCGGAAAAGAAGGCAGACGGGAAGGATACAGTTATGAGGAAAAATGGCCGGGGAAATGGCTAGCGGGAGGGATGGTGAAAGAACGAATGCGAGAGTGGATGAGAGACCACATAAGATATGACGATGAGAGATGAGAAAACCGATGAGAGTTGGGAATGAGGATAGCGGGACTATAGTTTTCCATTCTTTTATCTATATCATTTATGGAATGATATATATTTATTTTAAGATTTGAAGAGTATTAATAAGTATTTTGTAAACAGTAATAACTAAGTTTTTAAAAATAATAGTGATTCAATAATTTTTTTGTGTGTTTTTAATGTATGTACTTGAGTTTACAGGGTATTTTTAAGATCAGTATACGTATTTGTGATCAAGACACTTGAAAGATATTTCTATGAATTTCTCTGCAAATGTCCATTGGGTAAGCACCAAAAATATTTCATCATAACGTTCATTTTTGCCATACACTGATAGTTAAGATGTTGCATGTTGTGTATTACATGAAACACCTTAGTTTACGCACATACACTTCCCTTTTTCTTAAAAACTGAATCAGTTTTTTGGAGCCTTCGTTGGCAGGAGAAAGTTGCAGAAGAACATAAATGAATGTCTCTCCTCCCACATTACAGTTCATAAAGTATTTATTTCTTTTATGTTCTGGAGGATATCTTAACGTCTGCAAACTGCAGAATTGCGCACCGCACAGCCGTGAACTTTCCCCAAAACATTACCGCTCTCGGCTGTCTCCAAACACATTCGCCCGAAACCTATTGCGCCATTTCAAAATCGTATATTTCAAGAAGCGAGCGAGTAGGTTAGGAATATTTACTACCACAGATGGGCGTGTTTAAAATAAACTTGCTCGAGATACGGGCTCGTATGAACTCTTACCAGACGGGCGTTGCACTGTAGTATGTTTCGGGAGAAAAGTGGGCAATAATTGTAAATTCGATATATATTTTTTTGTACGGGCACCGTAGTTGCTCGTAGACTTTGAATCCGAGGATCATATCAGCTTAAATCTGAAAAGTTTTAAGTGTAAATATTTCGTATCGTAATAACAGAGAAGTGTATCACTCTACTGGGATGAAACTTGTATTAAAAGAATTCTTCTTGGATATTCCTCGGTAACTAGTTGTTTTAATTGTCAGTAAGACAATGTGCAAAGTATTCATGTATTATAACTTTGTACGGAGAACATTCATGTATTTCATTCCAGATCCTCGAAGGTCAACCAGGTCGACTAAGTATTAATGTTTAAATAAATGTTATTGTAATAAACATTTTTAAAATTATAATTTGTTTGCATTTCGTGCTATGTTGCCTAGCTTGGTCGGTGCCACGCTGGTGGGCGAATCCTGGTTGGGGTAAACCGCAAACCGACTGGGTAGTTTGTCGCCGGATACCGACATCCAGCAGGGGGATATTAACGCCACCTATCGTGATAAAACAAGCAATTCACTTGTGGGACTAATGATGCACCCGGAAGCTCTAATCAATCAATCAAACCGCATTCTTCCTCACTCTTTTCGTCAGGATCGGGCGACAGAGTGTCTCTCGCGCCCTTATAATAATAATATTTATTTGGCTACAATTGGCTGATTGCCAGGTGGTAGCCATAACCCTACACAGACACGTATACATCTGTAGCACATATATACACACAATATAT
>BOPP01000125.1:2254694-2293783 GCA_017312745.1 Gryllus bimaculatus | reverse complement strand
CCTCAAGGGGTGATATAGCACCACAAAGAAGAATATTTCTACTGTGGCATCGTCATCTTAAAAGCAGTATCATATGAGTAATTCTTTCCGATTATATATCCACGTATAGCCAAATATTACACTATGGACGTCACGAATTTGAATGCTACTGTTATATTTAGCTCTTGTACTTATTACACAACCGAGATGAATCCAATCTACTGTAATATACCATATTACGTGTTTTCATGTTATTATTTACACTGGGTTGTGACTAGAAATGTCTTCCCCAGTGAAGTGGGTGCACACTTTTCGGACATTTTTTGGCTTTGGTAGTTGGACGTGAATAGGAAGCTTTGCTTAGGAAATGAAAAAAGTTCGAGACTGAACATCGTAGCTGTATGAGGAACCGAAAATCTTTTATCATGAATTTCGTGATACACATATGGTATTCTAAAATAAATTGAGACAATTAAACGAGTGGAAGTATCTCGGCAAGTGAAATCTGGTGCTCAACAAGCGGGATATGACAGAGAGGCGGGCTTGATCTGAGAAAAGAAAGCAACCGGGAACGTAATGCATTCTTAGTAATATCAACTGATGAGTAAAGCAGTGCGTTACTATTTGGTTTATAAAAAGAATAGGCATTTATTGGAGTGGATAGATTAAATGTAAAACAGTTTAGTTTTTTGTAGAATTTCTAGTACCTCATGTAGAAAACGAATTAATATATTGTCAATTTGTTCAACCCAGAAACTCGTCAATTTATAATTGTTTTTATAAAGTAGTAGGAACTTCATTTAATTATTGACAACCATTTCCTTCGCATAAATGTTCAATGTTATCCGTATTTCAAAATACCTGTTCATCATGAGAAATTGTGAATAATAACACCGTTGTGGTGATGCTAAAAGAAATTTAATTCGATATCTTCCCTCCCTTCGGTATTAAAAATGCAGAATTGAAATCTTAAAAATACTCAATAACTAGAGTTTCCACGCAAACAACATTTATTTATAATTCATAAACACTGTGCTGTCAATGTGAAGTAGTGATGATGGAGATAAAGGGGATAGTAGACCTGAGTATAGTATGAATGGAACTGGTGGTGACGGCAGATGGTGAGACAGAAGGAAAGCTAGTTGTGTTGAAGATGACAGACGAAACTGACTGGAGATAATGGTGGTGGTTGCGAGTAGTGGGAGTGGCGATTATAGTGACATGTAGCAGGAACAATAACAGGAACATGATACTAGCATACTAGTGACAGCAGTCTGTGTTTGCGGCAGAGATAACCCGGACGTAATGTAATGCAGACGAGACGGGGCAGAACGCGGCAGGAATTGGATCCGATTGCACAGCGAGGTGGGACAGGGGCGGGAGCTGTCTGGATGATGAGGGCTGCGCTACAGCGCAGACTCACGACATCCTTATCACTGTGAATAAGGCGTCTTGCGATTCTCTTCAGGTTTCCCCTCGCTCTTTGCTGCTCTCTCGGGGCCCAACAGTTCAGATACCTACCCCCGTTGCCTCTGAAGAGTCAGCAGTTGTACCGTTTCTTAAGTACTGAAACAATTCTGTCGGCTTTTACTTTTCATCTGGGGTGAAGACTGAGATTAAGAGTATTGATTATGTTAATGTTCCATAATTTCTTTCATAATTTTGTTAAATATTATTTTTTTACATAGTATTATAAAATAATTGGTTTGCCCACTAAATAAATATACATTTTTCCTATGATTTAGAGGCAATGTATCACGGCTATCTTAAACAATCCCTTGCCTTTTAGAATACATACTTATGCGTGTTGAATAGGATTTAGAAGAATTTAAAAGATGAAACGACCAACCAGCAAAAGCTGCACGAATTATCATGTTTCTCCATTGATGAATAAACGCAAGAAAATATGAATTATTCATACATTTCTAGACCTTTTTCAAAATGTGAATTTTTAATGTTTACAGAGTTTGTTTCGAGTAAAACATGCAAATTTATAGGGGATGTAGAATTTCAAAGATGATCACATTTTGCCAATGTGTGAGAACGCTCTTATAACGAAGTAATACGCGATAATGACACCCCACTCTCGATTAGCAGTCAAAGCATCCTGTACAGGAGACTGGCAAGTGCACGAAGTATCAGGCACGACTAGAAATGGCAATATTGAATTAAGCTTTGAATGATGATTGAACTGAAGAAATTTACGAAGAGACGGCCATGAACCTTGATGGGTGCGTGTTAACGGTGATGCACGTTCTGTCGGTTCTGTCTGAACAATAAAATGATCACCTCACCTAGAGTACCTGCCAATCACCAGTATAGAATGAGTTGTCCAATCAGGAGCGCGACGTCTGAAACACTACGTGTATAACTTCGCTACATGAGATTTTGTATCAGATGTTCATTGGCAAAAGTTATTATGTTTAACCCCTCCCCTAGATGACCTAGAATTTTTTTTTACTTGTTGAAAATTCGTATATTTCATTAACAATTTGTAGCCCACTTGGAGGCCTCCTTTTGTCTTCTCTCTTTATTCTTGTAACCTTATGCTTCTTAATACCACACTGCCAAGCCGGACAGAGGATGTGAGCGACGGAGCCGGTGGAGGTTCATATGGTGAGAGAGCTTTGTACGGGGAGGTAGAGGAGAGCGAGTCTGGTAGGAGAGTGACGGTGCCCACAGTGGCGATTGGGATAGTGTCAGTGAGAAGAGTGTCAATGGAGCCAGTGGCAGTGAGGACAATGACATGCGTGACAGGACAGTGATGGTGTGGGCAATGCCGATGGGAGCAGAGGCAACGGGGATTGTGATGGCTGGGGCGGCAGTGACTGCGGGAGCAATGAGGGCAGGTGACGTGACGATGGGGGCGGTCTAAGAGTGTGAAGGTGGATGACGCGTCTGGGCGGAGCAGTGGGCGTAAGCGGGGCGGCGCACAAGGTGAAGTCTAAGCCCCCTGTTTGCGAAGCGCGCGATTCTTCCTCGGCGCCCCATTGGGGCGCCCTCCAATGTTTACACCGCCCCCCCCCGTCGCCTCGCCGCGCGCCTGCCGCCGGCCGTCAGCGAGGGGAAGGACTCACAGTGTCAGAATCGATATTCCTTTAGAGTGGATTTTCTACGCATTCGAAGAAACGTTAAACGAAAAGTGTTCCGTATTACACCTGCCACACCCCTTGAAATTTAATTTGTTTTTATATAATTCTGTCTAATTGTAGTTTCCTTAATGGTTTTTCCACTTCCGTGACAATTTGGCTCAATTTACGCCTTGATCTGACATTTTGGAACTCTTAGTACTTCACTTCACGGAATGAGAGAAACATTCAATGAATCGAAGGGAGCTTTTCAAATGTTTTACAGTTTCTACACTCGAGGAAGGAACTTCAATGTGTTATTGATTGTTCTAATCACGTCCACATCGAATTTTTGGGCGAAGATATTGTATACCATTATGAGGCTATTATACGAAAATCAGAACAACACTTTTCTGGGAATTCAATGTTCAAGCAGAAAAATATATACGTACCTAAGAAAAAATGTACATAAATATATAAATAAATACGTATTCAATGTATATTACATATTTTTCTCTCCTTGTGGAGAATGAACTTCACCTGAAAATACTTATCACACACGTTCCTCAATTGTATACGTTCCTAAACAGCTGTTTATACTCTAATATTTATATTTGCCTAAATTTTCCGCATATGTTAACACAAGAAATTTATTTTTATATAGCTTAATGTTACCGCATTTAAGAAGAGAATAAATGATCATTCGTGTCATATCATAATCTGCATACTTTTTAGTAGTGGTTGGAATCACTTGTGGTTCTGGACAATGTTTAGCTACTGAAACAAATTGAAATCTACACCAAAAAATCCATGTAATTTTGTCCCTTGAAACATTTGTTAGTACAAATGCTTGCTCTTCTAAGAGAAAAGCACTATGGGGTAATATAAAAACCATTAGTATAAAAAATATATTATTTTGTACGATTAATCGAAAAATTGAAATCAGTTACTCTAACACAGATTAATAAATACAACAGCTAATTTTACCAAATACTTAACTTTTGTCTTTCAAATCATTTTCAATACAAAGTAAAAAAATACCTCTACTCGCCCAAACTTTGACAAATAAATTCTTCGTCTTTTTCTCTCTCTCCTACTACACAAAAATAATAGGGACAAACATACGGCATTAATTTACTCAAGTTCGTAAACCTGATCATTGTATCCTGATGAGTTCTGGTATTTTATTCACGACATATTCGGAATGATGGAAGGAAAAGTTAGATTTAGTATGTGTTCTCCTAGCATTATTCTGCACGAAGTACACCAATTACTTACAAATAATGGTGCTACTATTATTTTAGTTAGTAATGAAACAGCTTTGTTTCCTATAATAAAATATGTAAGATTTAATTAAACAGAAATTTAAAAAATTAATTAAATTAAACAATTTTATGGAAATTATTCGTACGATCATAACATGTTTTCTTAAACTAATAGTTTAATGACACAAATTTTGTTTTAGTTTTGTCATCAAATATCCAAAATAAAAATAATAGATATTATATTAATCGGTTGACTAATGTCAATTAATTTACAATAGTCGAACCATGAAATGAATCCATTATATAAAACGATTATTTTTTATAATCGTCCATTCCAAATAAACGCAGTTGGGTTACACAGGGGAGAGATGCTACTGTTGGAGGACTACCCAATTCTTCACTGCTTGCGTCACTGGAAACAATCCTGGTATTAATAAAGCAAAGTAGGTTTTCAAAGCTGGAATTACTATTCAAATTATCTCCTGGCTGGTCGGCCATGATATATAGGAATTTTGTAATTGATGAATTGAATTACTTTTATTCAAAGTTTCTACACTATATTTAATCATTAATTAAATTATATTAATTTAATTCAAATTTCTTATATTCAATTAAAGTAATTTGAATAATCCCGGAAGTATTTGTAAGAGTAACTCCGTTTTTTTCGCCTGTTAACATTTTGTTTATAAATCTTAACTATCGCTAATCAGGCGAGTTTCAACATGTAACGACAAACCGACAATTTCGTGTGTGTCATAAAACGTAATAACTTTATTTCCTCAAATTTAAATGTAATCTACATTGTCTGATGTTTGAAAGCGTTCTATTCTAGCCGTGAGTTAGCTACGGGACCAAATATTAATTGATTTGCATTATGCTTTTGACATATCACTCATTGAATATTTGTTTTCCAGAAATTCGCTGGCTTCACCACTCTAGAATTGAAATATACTGTACGATGGCTACCACCTCTTGTACTCGGCAAAAACAGTTACACTCTTGTAAAATGCAGCAGTTGCTTGAAGATTAATTTGTAGAGTGGGATCATCAACGGGAAATCCCATTTCCATTGGCCTTTTAAAAATCACAGGGCTCGGCTTCGATGGGATGTAGCTGGTTGGTTGTCAAAGCACGAGCACTATCAAAACACGTCACGTGAGACGGACAGCCCGCCACTCGGCGTGTGTGCACGTCGAACGCAAGAGACGGCGTATGACACCTTCAGATCGGGAGATACAAACATGTGAACACCGATGCGCCCCAGGGAGGCGATAACGCTGTCGTAACAGCGCACCGACTACGAGCGTTGATGATCCAACTTCAAGGGAAGCGGAATTTCATCGTGCCGTGAACTCGCAGTTTACCCAGTAAACATACACAGCGTGACTTGTTTGACGGCCCACACACGTCCGCTGGAATTTCTATGGCGGAAATGCACACAACTCACTAAAAGCTTTGCCGAGGCCAAAGAATAGGTGTCGATCTTTCGACACATCTCGAAGGAGTGTAAACTAAACAGAACAAGTTTCAGTGTTTTAAAAATGGAGAAGTAAACGCTGGGTTTGCTGCACGTTGTAGTGAACAATGACATTTAAAATGATTTAAGTGCATCAAGTTTTAAATGAAAATTCAAATAAATGCACTCTTTTGGAATCAAATAAATGAATTCTCGTACTAGTTGGGCCTATGAGAACATTTTTCACTGTGTATATCAATGCTTTAAAAGCTAAATCTGCATTCAAAAACCAAATTTCGAACATTTATGGCAACTAGGGGTGCGTTGGGGAGTATAAAGAATGTGACAGAACTCCAAAAATATTTTATTTTCCAGGGTTTGGTACGTATACGTTACCCGTTTCCATGGAAGGACTTAGATACCTGATTTTAAGAACCTAAGAGGTTTCATTTCACAGACATGCACGATGATAAAGTATGTTAAAACCTAACGAACGTTGTGGGTTGCATGATTGCCAGCATTTACCATATTGCATATCCTATAAACGTCTAATTTTTCTTCTTAAATCGTTTAATAGAGTCACAGAGAGACATAATAATTAATATTCCCGGTGTACAAATTACATGATCTTTTTAACTTTCCTTAAATTCCAAATTTTATATGTAACAACAATTTTAGATAGTACATTTCGTACTATAACATTGCTGATTCTTTTAAGATAAGTATTTTATGATTCGATTGAATAAACACCACTTTCAAATGAGATGTGGTGTACAATAGAAAAAATGTCTGCAGCTAAAGTAATCAATATGTCCTATTAATAAATAGTGTATCAAATATGTCCAATCAATCACAGATCAAAATATATTTTTTGTAGAATTTCATACTACAAAAGGATTTTTTGTATTGACTTTATAGAAAATACTAAGTGAAGTCGTAGAATTCTGTGGCCAGAACCTTGCAAATGCTCTCAGTTGCCCGTGAGACGCAACGTGGAAACATTCACAGCAAAGAAGCGTCTAAACGGAAAGTGAGCTGTCTTTTAATCTCAGGCGCAGCGGTCTTATGTTTTATATGTGATTGTTCTTGTGCTGAATTTCTGTGAATCTGGTGCGTATTTGTGGAGTGTGAACCTCACAATGATACATTCACTTTTTTAGTTGTTTTTTTGTTCTTATTTTTAGACCTATGTAGGGGTAAGGTATATATGGTGTATATATGGTGTATATTAAGGTGTATATATGTGTATGTGTATAAATGAGCTATAGATATACAGGTCTGAGGATATTTATATATTGGGTGTATATGATCGGAAGGAGTGTATTGTAAATTGTTTTTAAATTGTAAGCGTACGTATATTGTAAAACTGTAGGGTTATGACTACCACCTGGCAATCAGCCTATTATTATTATTATTATTATTATTATTATTATTATTATTATTGAGGTCATTTTTTCAGCTACTAAGTCATCAAGCGGACATTTCACCAACAATTAAATTGGTTTTTGATAATTTGGGGCAACTGTAGCGGAATGCGCATACAGACACACCCAAATTTTCCCACATCCATTTCCAGGACGGGATTTAAACTCTACCTTCCAAAGCACGAGGCAGCTACGACTCTTCGGCCTTAGCAACCTCAGCTATCCGGGCCGGCCTTTTTTATTCTCGATCGACACTTCTTCCTCTCGAGAGGTTTGAAAAATACATTTTTATTCCAACGTTTTGGATATGTACATCCATGAGGTAATAGTATATATTAACTACTTGTGAGCATGGTCTACTACTACTTGAAAGTTTAATTTAGCATTAAAGGTTTGGAGTGTAATGATGAATGTTAAGGTAGCACTAGAAACGGTGTTAAATAGAAGTTACAGTGGCCTAAGTTTCTCCTTGGAGAAGCTTGATTTAATGCGAGGCCATTAAGCACGATGACCCAGTTTCAAGATTGCGGAACGGATGAAGAGTACATATTTTCACTGAAAGGGAAAGACACTTTACTAATGTTTCATTAAGTAGTCTATTTAACTAACAATTTATCTGAAACTCTGGAATAAACCACGGTTGCTGCAAGGGACTTTCTCAGGAAGTTATTTTCCAGTGAAATTAGCTTTCGGAGTTGGGTGCTACAACACCCTATACTGGACATGCATAGGTTATTGAAAGTTGAATAATTGATTTGTGTAGTAATATTCGGAATTCAATACCAGAGGTAAATCGAGAGTTAATTAAAGGAAACTGTTTGACGTTTTAATCAACGTTTTCCTAGCTATTTCTGGAATTTTTAATTCACCTTTTTGTCAAATAATACTCCTAGATACTTCAAAGGTTAATAGGTCCAAGGGATGAAATTTTCATTGATGTTAAGTTCGGAGAGGCTTTTCGGTCGGCGTAATATCTTAAATCGTACATCGTAAATCGTAATCGGCGTAAATCTGTACTTGTTTTAGTATAATTTAACTTGATTCTCCACTTGTGTGTCCATTTCATAAAGTTGTTTACTAAATCGTTTTAAATATGCTCCTTCGCTTTTATGATATCACTGTGAGAAGTGAATAGTCAACGTCATCAGCGTATAAGACAACGTCAAAGCCTCCTTGGTTGAAACGGTATATCGAGGTAAAAATGTTGAATAGTAAGAAGGAACTGAACTCTGTGGCACTCCTGCAGCAATAGCGAGAGAGTTAATGTGGTTGTACTGACTTTAACTATAAACGATCCGCGCATAAGGAAACTTTCCAAAATGTTTAGTAAGTATTCGGGTAGATATTGCATCCTGAATAGAAGACCTTGGTGCCATACATTGACATGCCTGACTAATGTCTAGGAAGACCATCACTGGATGTATTCTTTGGATGAAATCGTTAACCATGGTTTCAGTAAGACGTGGTAATTGGAAAATGGGAGGGTTTGCTTTGAATTCATATTGTTCCGAAAGGATACTTTACAAATTAATGAATTCTGTTAGCCTGAATGAATTTAGAATTTTTTGATTAAATTTGAAGGAAACTGATTGATTTAAGTTTTTAACTACCTTTCGGTTTTTTCCTTGCTTGCATAATGGTGAAATGACAGCCCCATTTTCAAGCAAAGGGAAAAAGTTGCATTTTAAGAAGCATTACATACGCCTACGAATTCCGATAGTTTTATATATTGTCAAGCTGTTGAATTACAATCCTAAATATGCTTCTTATTAAGATGACATGATCGTCTTTACCGATATTAGCATTAATTATTGTTTGATAGACTAATAATATAAGTGTTTTGTTTGGCGGCTTGTATACAGGTACTATAATTAACGTTCTGGAGTTTAGGGTTACTTTAAATCCAACCCATTAAAGATTTTTTATTGGGGTTGAGTCCTGTTCATGTTTGTGTTCTTTGGAAATAAAAATACCAACGTCGTCGGTGGCTGAGACTTTCGTAATTCGGTCGTATCTATAGGAATTGCAGCCTTATACATATTAAACAGAACCCCAGGAATCAGAGCACGAGTTATTTTGATTCCTTGATGTTTTAAAAAGAAATTTAACATGTTTGCTTGTCGCTGAAGTTCATTGGCATTCCAGTTTAAGGTATCATTTTCTTCCTGAATAGCCCCTTTTTTAACAAGTAAAGGAAAATTTATTTTTCGGTATTTTGCATTTCCGAGCCTAGAGCAGAGCTTACATTACAGTTGCTGAGATAATACTAGGTCAGCCCAGGAAATGAGAGCTGCCTTGAGTTGGTGCAAAGTTTTCCGAAGGACGCAGTGGTAGTGGAGGAAAATGACTGGTTGAGAGAGCCATTGTTCTTGTTGATTTAAGTTTGGGGGAACGATTTAGAAGATATATTTTGCAATGTAATCTGAAAGAAGCTGTTCAGTGACTTTATATAATCTTTGTAAAATATGTAACCTTTGTAATTTTGGGCATGGTAATCTTGTCAAATTTACACTTTGAGTTTGAGCACCTTTAAATTTTTTGAAATCAGTGTAATCAGGGATTTTTATACATTTCACACCTGTAAGAAAGAAACCGCAATTTGCCTGTGAATATCCACATCTCTGACAGAGTTTACACGTAATTACCCAAGATTTTTTTCTGGTTTGCACTCTAACACTATGAATAAATCGTTTGAAGTCGCAATGAAGTTAAAGTTTTCGACTCTATTGCACATTTTTTAGAGATAAACGTATCTCTGACCTTGCTCTTCTGAGATGAAAATTAAACGAGATACATTGTTCGACCCTGCAGATGTTCTGCTTTGTTAGCAGAGTACCCATTTAACAAATAATTCCGAGAAACACATCCGCGCAACGGGAATTGTTAGAGCGCACAAAAAAGTGAAATTAGGGCTCGATTTTGAGCATTGTCAAAATCATACACAAGTTACCCTTCATGGACAGTAATCCAGAGAAGGTTCAATAAAACACGATTATATTTAAATATGTTTGATCACCCTTAAATATATGGATCTTGACGGAAGGACGTAAAACGAGATTTTAAATAAATCCAAAGAGGTTCAGTAGATGTGAGAATGGTAGTCATCTGGGCTGCGTCGAAGGCAAACACCGATGATAACAGCGGCAAGGATGGAGACGGGGATAACGACGAGAGAGTGGAGAAGTGTGGTGAAGGCGGCGAGCAAGTCGACAACGAGGGTAGCGGTAGGCGAAGTCACGACAGAGATGGAGAGTGGCGGCAAGGAATGCGGGGAGGGCGGCAATGCAGTTGCGATGAAAGCGACATTGCCAGTGACAGAAATGAGGGCGAGGAAGTTGATACCCATGACGAGGGGGCCATGGTGGAGATAAGGGCGTGTCGAGGGCTACGTAGAGAGTGAGGAGATAGAGCAGAGAGTGAACGAGTATTTAATGGTTTAGGGGGCGCATTAACTGCTTAGGTCATTAGTACCGTAAGTACGGTCAATTTTCTATCCCTGGAGGAGGCGTTGTTCCTCACCAGTTGGTTCGTGGGATCCGGTGCCGACATTCACGACCGGTTGCTCACTCTAGTGTTTATCCCCCAGCGGAACACCGCCTCTGCCGGGTCAAGCTTTGAGCTCCCGACAGATCTTCCGACATTAGGTAGTGTAGTGCTTGAAATAAGCAGTTGGTGAATGACGGGACAGAAAGGGACGGATGAGAAAAAAAAGATTTCGCGGTCCGTTCTCGTCGGTTAGGATATTACTCTGACATTCAACTAGTATTATTAGGAGAAACAATGGAAAAAGTCTGATCAGGGTAGCCGTCAGTTACAATTCTGCTCCAGACAATGATTTAATTCCATCCAGTGATGTATCTAGTGCCGAAAACCCACCCCTGAAGGGTATCGACACCAAAGGAAGACCAAGGGGGTACCGCTGAGATAGTGAAACCGGTCAATGAATTGAGGAGTGTAGATGGTGACAACAAACATCGCGGAGATAGCTGCGAGAAAGTCTTTTTAACCATTGCAACTCTTAGGAGGTATCAAACGGTAGCAAATGAAATCGATGATCGGCGGGGTGGGCGGACGAACGGACGGACGGATGGATGGACGGATGGACGGACGGACGGACGGATAGATGGACGGATGGACGGATGGACGGATGGACGGATGGACGGACGGACGGATGGACGGATGGACGGACGGACGGACGGACGGATGGACCGACGCATAAACGGAATGGGGGCGGCGGGCAGGGAGCAGGCAGCCAGGCTGGCAGACGGCGGGCGGGCAATGGATGTTTGTGTGGGCGGGCGGAATGGCCCTGTAGGGGGAGGGGCGTGTCCGGCCACGCGCGCGGTGCGGCAAAAGGCGAGGACTTCGATAATTTGTTTGCAGTGGGCGATATTGATTTCCGCGGCGCGGAACTGCCTGACCGCCGCCGCCGCACCGGACGGACCCGCTCGCGCCGTTCACCGCCCGCTCCCTCCCCCCACTCTCCCTCACCCTCACCGACCCTCGCGCCCTCGCGCGGCTCGTAAGGCGCCCTGGGCTGCCCTCCGCCCCCTCGCGGCCTGAAGGGCTTTCACTCGCCCCCTACGCCCAGCACCGCGATATTTGGCGTTGGAATTTCCCTGTTGGTGAGAAACTCCTGCTGAAGAAGGGAGGAAAATATCAAAAATGCACTTGAAGAGGTAAAGATTTTTAGGGTAAAAAAATTGATGTTTTTAATGATTCAGGTTCATGAAAATTACAGGTTTGTTTCGTAGTACGTGGAATTTGAACAGAATTTTAGTGCGGATGTCTACCATCGCATGATATACCAAACGTCAATTTCTCTTACATATATATATTTTTTTTAAATTTCAATGTATCCTGTAAATACTGTAACCTCAACGGACATTCACAATATAAGGAAAGTGTAAATGCAATTTTTTGCGTTCTCACATGCTAGATGAAGATTTAGCCGAGATAAGCCCCTCACCAGGGCGTATTCGAAAAAAGCGAAGGTTTGAATCGTCTCCTAAAACCATGGTTAGTCGCTATTTCTGGTGTTAAGTCGGAGGAAGAGTATTGTGTAAAGAATAATATGATTGATGCGCATTAAAGAATCTGCTCACTTTTCCAAATTTCGTGAAGCCTTTCCTTACACCAGTCGAAATCCCAAAATTCTGATTTAGTTGGCGTTCATCTAAGATAATGTAGAAATAATTAATATCGACTATGTCAATAAGAGTCTTGAATTTTATAAACAATCAGCGGTTAACATGTTTAGCAATAATACAAAGTTAAAAATAACTTAATATGAAAATTCATGGAGACAGGAACCAGCAATTACCTTCGACATAACTTTGATAATTTTGGTAAATTAAATGTGAAACATCATTCACTTTCATTTGATTAATGTTTTCAATTAAATTTTATCTCATTTTACATAAACTGAGAATAAACTTGTAGATGACTTAAAATAAAAGTATATAACCCGTATACACAATTTAAATTATATTAACCATTGAAGCAGAACGCTTCAATCACTATTTTCATTTTTTAAATTTCTATGTTATTACAAGATATTAGAACGGAAATCGGAAATTAACCGCTTGTAATTAATTTTAAAAACATGTTGAAAGAGATTGGTACGAGTTTCGTAATAAAACAAATTTCCTTGGCAATTAGCAGTTTTAATTGGCCAGTTTTTGTATACTAATGCCTGTTTTAAGATGTATTTATATATTTTCTTTGTATAATCCAATAACGGTGTGTGCTATCTTTTGGAAACCATCGCTAATAAGTCCCGTAAATGTGCTGCCAGTGGAGATAGCATTACGTATCTGTCTGCCGTGCATCAAAGTCAAGAAGAAGAAGAAGTAAAACAGAAGCTTGAGAATTGTAGTGTACGGAGAGAAGCTGTCACACATGCAACTCGCAACAGACTATACCATCGAGCAAAAGTCGGAATCGAATTCTCGTGTGTCTATGTTTCACACGGCATAATTTAAAAATTATATCTTTCTGCACTTTTTATTTTGAAAGTTGCCACCACTTCAGAAACGTGAGACTTTGTCATTCTGCATAAAGACATTTTAAAACACACTTTTAGAACAATAATTTACAAAGTGCGTGGCTCCAACAATTTTCTTTCATCAATTATTTTCGCGACACCCCCACAAAGTTTCTCGACACTCTGACGCGTTCCTTTTGACAGCTACTGCACATAATAAAATAATGAACTTGTATCTCCCCGGAGGCATATCACATATTTTATATACCCAAGTATTCCCTTTTCTTTCCAATCGTGGAACTTTCTCCACGCGTACGCATCAAAGGCACGCATCTCGCTTCGAGCGATCGCACAACCACGAGACTTGCACCAATGCTGCTCCAGACACCCAAGCAGTTCTTCCGAAACTTCACTTGCACATCCCATTAACGACTACCTGCCCGGGAGGGCGTTATCGACAGTCTGCGCGTAGTGAAGGCCGCTTCCGCCGGCAGAGGGCGACCGCGCCGTGCTGCGCGCGTCTGTTCCTGAAAGTCGCCTAATTGACCCCCCGCAGCCAGGCGCGATGCCCCGATGAAGCAGACGCGTGCGGGAAGAGAAGTTGCGTAAACGTTCCCATTAAACAACGAGGCCGTTTTATCGACGTGTCAGGTCTGCGCCGCACGCGCCACCGCACCGCCAAGGGAGAGGATTTGGTAACGACCTTTGAAAACGCGCTCGCACCGCCGCCCGCCCGCCCGCCCCGCCTGCGGCCGCCGTGCCGCAACACGGTGGGCCAAATGGCAGAAAGAGGGGCCCCAAAACTAAAAAGAAAAAAAAATAGTTCGTTGCAACTGTCTATACTATCAAAAAAATGGGCTTTAATTTGACTCTGATTGCTTCATTATTTCGTGGTCCTGAATGAGTGAACAAATCCCTAAAACACAGTTGACAACATTTTATGTGTCCCTAAATCCCTAAAAAACAAGTTAACAGTTTATGAGACACATTAAGGGGGAAAACTGAGATAGTAGTTTACAACGTTATCACGTTGAAAATATATTTAAAAAAAAAATAATTGCTCTATTTTAATTTGGCGTCAAAATTCGATGGCAAAATACATTCAAATTCAACTATTTTTCACTGTCACTCTATTTTTTTTCAGCCTGATACACGCAATAGAAGATGAAAAAAAAATAAACATGAAAAACATGTTTCTCATTGAATCTCTGTAACTGATTCTCCTGTGAGGCTGATTTTTTTTCGGAATTGACGACATATTTTATTCTCTTTCATATGAGTAACGCGATTATCGATTTGTTTTGGTAGCACTTTTTACCTCTTTATTCGGCTAAACGTTTAATTGTGTTCAATTTTTTTAGTGTAACATTTTGTACCAACTACACTTTGTAAAGTTATTTAATGATAACAATGACTGTAATTAAACTTTATTAGAACATATGTTCCAATTTGTTCTATGTACTTTGTCCCTTGGTCCACGAATGTACATGGTGAGCATATAACGAACGTCATTCCATTATTTGACATAGATTTCGTTATTTAACCTTTAACGTAATGGGCACCATTCAATATTCAGACGTTACATTAGAATTACGCGTCATTAATTGAATTGAAATCAACAATATTTAGATGATTGTTTAAGACTGGAGTGATGACTTAAGTTTTGAAGGTAACATGCTATTCATTGTAAATTGCAACACCGCGCAAGTAAAATCAAACATGGGAACTGTATACAATGGCTCTGTGTGTACATTCTAACCTAGAATGTGCAACGGAAATTAGTGGCATGAATAAAGAGCAGAGACATACTAGCAGTTCCACAAATAACGAATAAATGTGACAGACATTGTTATTAAATCTATCTTTGGCGTCGAATATGGGAATCAAAATCAATTGATAGTATTGTTGGTGTGAATCTAAAAAATTCACGTTAATTCATTCCATGACGAAAGAGGGACGATGAAAATATTTCTAAAGCCCAAGTCGTAGCCATTATTATAATTAAGAAATAAATGATATCGTTAAGACCAGCAATTTGAGTGCGAAACTCAAATTAATATTAAATGAATTTGAAACTATTTCAAATTCAAAGTTTACCTTATTCGAATCTGCCATTGTTTTCGTAATTGGTAATATCACATTTCTAGTCAGTAACCTCCAAATTCCTATACGAGTGGAAAATCGAATGCGAAGTCATTTGACGTTTTTGGTAATTTTTTCATCGCTTAGAACAATGTCCATTGCGTAGTTCTAAGCGATTCCAGTCCGATTGTGAAAACAGCTCGCTCGCTCGCTCGCTCTCTCTCTCTCTCTCTCGTTCTCTCTCACTCTCTCTCTTGTTCTCTCTCACTCTCTCTCTCGTTCTCTCTCACTCTCTCTCGTTCTCTCTCACTCTCTCTCTCGTTCTCTCTCACTCTCTCTCGTTCTCTCTCACTCTCTCCCGTTCTCTCTCACTCTCTCTCTCGTTCTCTCTCACTCTCTCTCGTTCTCTCTCACTCAATCTCGTTCTCTCTCACTCAATCTCGTTCTCTCTCACTCTCTCTCGCTCTCACTCTCTCTCTCGTTCTCTCTCACACTCTCTCTCGTTCTCTCTCACACTCTCTCGCTCTCTCACACTCTCTCGCTCTCTCACACTCTCTCGCTCTCTCTCACACTCTCTCGCTCGCTCTCACCCTCTCTCGCTCGCTCTCATCCTCTCTCGCTCGCTCTCACACTCTCTCGCACGCTCTCACACTCTCTCGCTCTCTCTCGGAACGGTGGTAGAAAAATGAGAACACAAGATTATTTTCTTTTTTATTTGTTTTATTTGTCATAATCGAACCTTCAGGGTTTTTTCAGGATTTCGTACGGCCAACAAATTTACAAAACCACATGTAGTTGTTATAGAGACACAGTAGTGGAACTGGCTTATAGAATGTAAGCTTTCAATTTACATGCGTAATCTCGTCCCATATTAAATATACATATTAGTAATTCATATATACACAACACTTTTTTCCAACATGTAAAACTAAGGGCTGAAGAGGGGGATGAGGAACACAGAATAGGAGAGGAAGGAAAAGAAGATAAAAGAGTGAGCGAGAGTAAGAGAGAGAGAGAGAGAGAGAGAGAGAGAGAGTGGCATAAAATGCGAGTTAATATAATTGAAAAAAATGAAAACCCAAGGATAAATTGGAAAAGGTCTGTAAAACGGTCTGTTGTAGAAGTGAAGACACTAGAAGAGAGAAATGAATGGGAGGGACGAAAAAGAGTAAATGACCAATCGATAATTGTGCTTTCACATGGGTCCGGAACATAACTGAATGGAGCTACAGCCGCTTCGCAAGAGAGGGGGGGGTACGGCAAAGGGCAGAAACGGGCGAGGCAGACTGAGCAGCGAACTGCGCTGAAAGAACAGCGCACGAAAGGGGAAACGAGTGGGAAAGGGTCGCGAAGCAGCGCAAGAAAAAGGAAAAGCGATTCAAGGCTGGGGGCTCACCCTCAGGGCTTGAACTTCAGCCGGCGCCGCTGCCGCAAAAACACCTAGCGCCCGCGCGCGCTCGCTGGCTGGCTGGCCGGCCGGCGAGCCAATAAAACGAAATAAAGCTGCGTGCCCCGAAAGAGACATGACAGTCGCATTAATCCAGCGCAAAACTCCGCTGCAACGGCAGAGCCACATTGGGAAATTTGAAATGGGCGCACCGCAAGCCCCGCTGCGCCCGACGCGCGCCGCTCACCGGCTCACCCGCGACCTCACCCGCCGCTCCAACCCTTCACCCGGCGCCTCACCCGGCGCTTCGCCTTTCGCTTCACCTGTTGCTCCGTCTGTCATCTCACCGGCTGCTTCGCCTGACGTCTCACCCGATGATTCATCTGTTCACCCGTCGCCTCACCCAATGCTTACACGTCGCCTCACCCAATGCTTCACCGGAAGCTTTGCCCGCCACTTCACCCGTCGTATCTCCCAATGTTTTTTTTTTCAACCGATAAATCGTACCCTCACACAATAATTCAGCCGTCACTTCACCCGCTGATTCATTCATCGTTTCACCCGTTGCTTCACCGGTCGTTTCATACAATGCTACATTCGTTCGTTGATCACCTCACCCGCTGCTTCACCCGTTCACTCGTGGTCTCTCCTTCGCCTCACTTGTCATCTCACCCGCCGTCTCACTCGGGATCTAATACGCCACTCAACCATGGGAGGAATCTACTCCAGTGTTCACATCCCAATACACTACACTAGAGAATCTGTACGGATAGAAACTAAGTCAAGATTCAAGAAGTCCGTTCTGTTTAAAGAAATAATCAAAACTGCATGTGTTGATGTCGTGTGATATTTGACTGCAATTGAAATCATGACACGAAACAAAGCTTACAGGGATTTAACCGTAATATTAACATTAAATTTTAGAAATTGTTGCAACTTGTTATGAAATAATAACAATGTGAACACAAATGTAATGTTTATAAACGTAGTAATTCCACTACAAAATTGTATTGTATACCACAGTAATAAAACGATTAATAAACCAAGGTCATTCATATATAGAGCAAATATTTTAAAACGTCCATATTAATTCTCTAACGAAACGAGGCAGCATGAATAATGGCCTTTTTCAACTAAGAACATTCAACAAGTCTGTTTTCACGAATCATCTGCCGTATCCATTCTTTAGGGTTAGAGATGGCCTTTTAATTTGACACAATTTGTGGGGCAGCCGCTTGTTGCTGTGGCCGCTTGTTGCCGTGCTTCAAACGATGTAGGTTTTACATTGAGACTAGTGATACTTAAAAACTAGGCGAACACGTCTCGGATTTTAACATACTGGCTTCGTCCAAGATAAATGATTTTAAATTATATGAATAAATCATCTTGTAGCAAACTTGATTGAAGCTTCTTCAACAGGAAAGTTCACAGATTGTTGACACTGGTAACAATATTAAGCTTAGTTCATGAGAAAGACCATAAAATATATTTTTATTTACAAACCATAACACCGTGCATGGTCGCATTACCTCGCATAATCTTATATTCAATTTTTCATAACCTTTTATCACAACTATTGCATCTGTTTTTCGAGCCTCAAACAAAACTTTCATGTTCTGCGAGCAAATTGTTTCGTGGTGGCAAGCAAATTGTTTCTCCTAAATAAATGGAGAATACAACTAAGGAGAGCGTTTCTCATAAAAAAGTCAACATTGTACGAGTATTTGTATTTTACATACACATAGTGACTGTGATATATTAAGTAAAACTCCAGACACATTGTTTTTTGCTCTGAGTAATGAAAACGGATGGATATAATTAAAATTCCTTTAAATAGTTTTAGAACAATCGTTATCGCAAGGTTGAAATGGTCGCCGATAGCTCAAAATGTGGGACGTTAGGTAACGATCTTAGATTGCAGCGTCTTTTGAACAAACAAAATTTCGTGGAAATAAGAAATCGGATACCTTTACTTCTCTCTCAGTTGCAAGACCCGGGGGCAGAGGTATAAAGATCCGTGCAACATGCAAAGCGGCGGGCAGCACAGAGTAAACATAGGATTCACAGGTCGTTAGGACTGCCTCGACCCAACCGCAGCAGGTGGTTCCACTGTGGTGCCCGCTGCAAAGTCTGCGAGCGTACTTTTACAACGCACGTTTGTTGTTTATTCTGCACCTAGGGCGAGGTAGTTATCCGACAGTTTTTTCTTCATTTTTCCGACGGCATTTGCACACGGTGAAAAAAAGTAAAATAAAAGGAGTAAAATAAGTACCTTGAAGCACTTTTATACAAAACAGCATGGGCCGGAATCGAACGGTTGCGGAAATATTCAAAGCAGAAAAATAACTGAAAGTAGCCCACTCCCGATAGTGAAAAAAAATCTTCAAAATGTCGAAAAACTACTTGAAATCAAGAGAAATTCATATAGGTGATTTTTTATTCATAATATTCTGAATTAATTATTTAGTATTTTCACTAAAACTCTGCGGTAGAGTTGTTTTCATTGCAGTCATAACACTGCAGTGGCTCTCAAAACTTGTACCGCGGCAGAGCAGTGTATCGTTGAATTACACGAGCGTGCTGCGAAAATAATTTAAGAATGAAAAATTAGCACATAATACAGACTATCTTAGCATGTAATTACTTTTATTATCGTTGGGTCTCGTAAGACTACGCCATTATATTTTAAAAAATCCAGACATTAATATTATTTTTGAAATTTATTTGGAAATGTGCTGTTTACTGTTGAATAGTGGTTCAATTGGGGGGAAATTGCAGATTAACACATCCATATCTCTCCATCCACACATGTAACTCCGCATGTTTTTATTAATAATGTGAGCCAATGCTGAAAATATCCTGTGTGCATAAGTCGGCCTGTATTGTTAATAAATGAACTAGTATGGTTTGTAGCTTACCCAGCGTTTGAAGTGCTAAACCAAGTAAGAGATGTTACATTCTGCTCTACGCGTGAGCCACAACATTCTCAAAGTACATCAGACAAAAAGTGCACATCAAGATTTGACAACCACTCCTTTGTGATTTGTTTTTCGCTACTTTTACAAAATATCCTGAACGCCTCGTATCACGGTTCCTTACCGAAATCTCGAATGTGTCTATTCTATTATACCTAATCTCGCAAAACAAACTACGTATCTGCGTAAATTTATTTCGTATATAATATTGTTCTTTCATCTAAATTTGTTTGGAGTCACATTCACTATTTTCCTAATAAGGTGTGTCAAATTGAAAAGATACAACGTAGTTATTAACCTCAATTTATCGTGTTATGAATTTAAGTGTTATGAATTTAATTACTAGTTCACTCGCTAGGATACATACCCTCTTAAGGCCAAGATTCTCAGACGTTTTGCAAGAAATAACTCAGAACACAAACCTTGGATTTTGGGTAACGATATGAACAGAAACGACTTAAGCTCAGACTTATTTCCCTTTAGATTTGCAAAATTATTTTAGTTGCAATACTGGTAAATTGTATTGAGACGGATTTGGCATGGTTAGTGTCATTTACCTCACATGGATCGTGAATATTAATTTCGTATCTGCTTTTACCATTTCGAGCAGTATTATAGTTCATAACATCATTTATTCTCAAAATTTTCGATCACCTTTATATCTGATATTCTAAAATCGTATGGCACGGGTAAAAAGGAAAATGACAAAATCTTTGCCGATAAATTTAATTCGTGAGGTTCACTACTTTGATTTTATTTTCTTCAAATCTAGCAATGTTAACAGAATTAATGGAGTTACCATAAAGAAACAGTTGCTTTCTGAAAGTTTGTGTCATGAAAAAGGTAGTCGCTTTTGTAAAATAGTGCAGTAAAATGATTGGCATAAGCTTCATCATGTGGAGTTCCAAAAAATAATCTTTTGTGTAAATAAGTAATTTTCCATTGATGAAATAATTACTTCCGTTCAAAAATATAAAATTAATTTTATACCCAAATGTTAACACGATTTACTTTCAAGAATTTTAGACCAATTTTACAATTAGTCGTGGCGTTTTTATTTTGGTTGGTTCTACAACAAACCTTACGTACATAAGTGAACTTTTTCAAAGATTTCGAAGTGCATGCCAGAATATTTATTTTCCTCTCATTTCATGTTTCCGCGATACATTCACAGTATTCTTTGAAATATGTAAATTGGTTTTGCAGTAATTTGCGTCAATCCGGTTTTTCGTGTATCCCAATATTCACAGTGAAAATAAATTCTCCAGTTTCATACTATTGATGAATATCAATCATGTATACGCGTCCTAGCGATAACCATTATCACGCGAATATTAAATTTCCTCAAATTATTGGAGAACTACGATAGCTACAATTCAATTGTATTCTTTTGATTACAGGTATATTCATGTCACCGAGTATCTAGAACGCAGCCTTTATAAAATAATATTGTGTATATATATTTATATTTTGATTTAAAGGTAATAATAGGAAAGACAAGCAGAGATATTTTCAAGTTATCCTCTTCGATACCAACACATACGAAGAACGTGAACCTTTATCATCGCGTATTTTCAAGAAAACCGATTACAATTTTTAGTCGGTATTTTTATTCGTTCCCTTTTCTTGCGTATTGATGGTACAATTTTTTGATTCGTAAAATTGGCTTTCATTCTCCTCTTGCAATGTTTTATTTGTGTTTAAACGATAGCGTGTGGTATAACTCGGCCGCCTTTGAGGCGAGTTTTAATCCAAACACATCGGTACCCCAATCGGCGAGGCGGTTTCGGGGAAGTGCAAAGGCAAAGACATTCCGCGCGGTCGCCCCGGGGCGGTTGGGCTTCCAAAATAAAATTCAAAAGACAGGAGGACCTTTGGCGGCGCGCGGTGTGTGCCGTGGCTGGCGGCGCAGCGGTGGGAGTAGCGAAGAGGAGGGAGCGGGGTGGGAAAAGCCGAAACGACCGGGCTGACGCCGAGACCACGAAGAGCGAGGGCGGAGGACAAGCGGATAGAGGAGGGGGATAGATGTGCGGTTGGGCAGCAGGGACGGGAGGCAAAAGCGGGTAGCGAAGATGGGTAGGAACGACTGACGGCGAGCGTCGGGACGAGTGGGATGGATCGGGATCGTATGGGATGGGATCGGATCGGACCGGACCGGACCGGACCGGATTGGACCGGATCGGACCGGATCGGACCGGATCGGACCGGATCGGACCGGATCGGACCGGATCGGACCGGATCGGATCGAACCGGAAGGATTGGGGGGTATGGGCACGTTGGATAGGTCTAGGGTGGATTGGGACATACTGAGGTGGATTTTGGTGGGTTGGATACGGGTTGGAGGCGGGTTGGAGGCGGGTTGGAGGCGGGTTGGAGGCGGGTTGGAGGCGGGTTGGAGGCGGGTTTTGGAGGCGGGTTTCGGAGGCGGGTTGGAGGCGGCGTTGGAGGCGGGTTGGAGGCGGGTTGGGGGTGGGGTTGGGGGCGGGGGGCTTGGTTTGGGGGCTGGTTGGGGCTGGTTGAGGCGGGTTGTGGGCGTGTTGAGGGCGGGTTGAGGGCGGGTTTGGGGGCGGGTTAGGGGGGGCTAAGGGCAAGATTGGGGGCTAGAATGGTAGTGGGTTGTAAGAGATTTGGGTGGAGTTGGGGCGTTATAGAACGGGTTGAGGGAGGTTGGGGTGGAGTGGTGATGGAGTGAAGTTTGGTGGGTGGAGGGGGCTGGAAATGGCGATTGGGGGGGCGTACAATGTGCTAAATGGGCGAGTGGGAGGAATGGGCTTGCTATGGCCAGAGCCATGGGTCAGGGGGCGGTGGGACCACGTGGACGGGGCGGGGGCGGCGCCCGGGCAGAGGAAACTTCTGCGCGTCCGCAGCAGGGGCGGCAGCGGCGGCGGCCTTGGTCGGGGGTGTGGTCAAGTGCAGTCTGGGAACTCGGCTGCCCTCCAAAGAGAGGGCAAGGCGGCGGGGGCGCGGGTGCGTGGGAGAACCACTCTCTCTGTTGTAGGTCGCAGGGAGGAATCGCGGCGCTGGGCGGGGGTGCCGGGGCAGCTCAAACACAGCGCTATTCGGGGCCCGAGAGGTGAGTGAGGCCTCTGGTCAACCTTCAGTATGTTCCCCTCTTGTGTGCGGATGTGTGTGTGTGTAAGGGAGAGAGGAAGCAAGAAAATTTGCATGCTTCTGCACAGCTGCTTTGAATTTCCTATGTTTGAATGTTTTCACCACACATTTGAATTACTGGGTTTTGATAAAAAACTGTTGTGGAGGAAATTTAGAAGAGCAACTTTTTTACTACTTCAAATAATGCTCGATGTAAAATGTTGTTGTATTCACTACAAAAAGTAAGAGATAAACGTGATGAAACGAAACTTTGAAAAATGAATGTGTAGATATAATGGATGCACATTCAATTCAGTATACGAGAAATGAGTAATATTTCATACGGGCCATATGACGGCATTTTAGTGATGATTTTGAAAATACAATGTGTGAATTGTGAAAGTGAGGTGGGTTTAGGTTGTGTTTTTAGAAATATAGCTCGAATAATTGCTTTAAAATCAATACATTTCTACAGACAATTCAATACAATCACACAACTTCAATTATGACATCGTAAGGTTTCATCCTCGAATCATTTGAGCACACTCACTACAAGAGCTCCGAATAGCACCATGAGTGAACTAGGGAATTATTACCACAATGACAATATTGGCTATCTGGCTTTGAACTGCAGCAAATTACCAGAGTGCTACGTTTGATTATCAAATAATAAAAAATGAAAATCATTTGGTCATGAATTCATAAAAGCAACATTAAAGAGGAGAAATCCTTCGGTTCAGTATTCAACTGTTTGGTCCACGTATATGTCCTCTGTGTATTATCCCATGATAAGTAAACTATTACACTCGCACTTGTTTGAAAAAATCATAAAAGTGTAAATATATGAACATGCAAAAAATTCTTCTTAAATATTAATAAAAGTTATGAATTATCAATCTTTGTACAGAATTTTCTCAGTGAACCTTTATCTAAGATGCAAACTAAGAGGAAGACTAGTCCGAAACGAATAGAAGAAAAAGTATTTTAAAAGTGTTGACTTTTTTCAACGGTTTTTTAATTAAAGAGGTCAGTTCAACGTGCCAGATGGTAGTTTATTTTCATTTTCAGGAGACATGTTTCTAAAATAAAATAATCACATATGGTTCCCCTGCAAGGAAAACAAGACACAAAATAACGTGACATTAGAAAATGGGATTGTTTTCCTGCTACGGGAAACACGGACCACTGTTTGGGGTGCACAAATCACTACATTTTTTTCAGTACATAAAAAACGACTGACATAATCCACTTCATAGTTACAGATTCAGACAATCAACACAACTCAGTTGATAGCACCCCCTTTTCACTTCTCAGCTGCGCACATTCACGAGTACACAAACCACTTTTGCTCCACTTGAAAAGAGATTGCTTCAACGAGTCCATTATTCATTACATCACCATTTACACAATCAGAATCACCACCACCACCATGACCAACACCATCACCACCATCACCATCGTGTGCCCCAAACACCGGCAAACTTCACTTCAAACTGACCCGTCAACGTGCCTTCTCTTATTCCCGGCAGATCGTACGTACCAAAAGGCTTTCGCAGCAGTCATCCGTCTTGCGTCCCGCGCGGGCCGGGGACAGCTTCGGAACAGCGCCGACACCGCTCGCGTCACACTCCGCCGGCGCCCGGGGCGTGTAAACACCGGGCTGCACCCGCTTATCGCGCTGCACTCAGACGCGGCTCGGCTCGGCGCGGGCGGGGGCTGCGGCGCGGGGCGACGTGCACACGGGGGACGGTGGGGCACACGCTGGGGCGCCTTCTTCTTTTTCTTCTCCTCCTCCTCCTCCTCGTCCTTTGAAGCGGTCGTTTGACTTTCAAATGCGCCGGCGACGGTGGCGGCGGGGGCGGGGGCGGCGGCGCTGCCGGCGGGGCAGGTCCCGCGCTGGCGTGGCCACGGGCGTGGGCGAGGGCGGGGGCGGGGGCGAAGAGGGGCGGCGCCGCGCGCGCTATCTGGCCGCCAGCAGCACCGCGGCCACCGCCGCCGCCGCCGCTGCCGCCGCCGCGGGCGCCAGTACCCCTGCGGTCGGCCGCGGTGTCGTCGCTCCTGCAACAGGCCGCAAGCACACAGAGATCAGGCGCTGCCACTTACTTCTAATTCGGACCCACAGACAGACAGGACCTTTCTATGTATGTGTTCGGACCGCTCCGACCGCAAGCCGAGCGATTGCGGGGAACGAAGGCAATATCACTACTTGTTTAAGTGCGTTCCTTTCTCTTTTGTTGAGTAATGTGAACGTTAGAGACAGTGTCCGAGGAGCGTATTATTTGAAGGATTCACTTCGAGTTCATCGCAAGACACGCCAGTGTAGTTTTAAGCTCATTTTAACGCTAGTTGGACACATGCCAGTCAATGCAGGATCCACAAAATCAGTCGCGTATTATACACCAGAAAATGAAAACAAAATATACTGATTGGGGAAACTCCGGACGAAATAGTGAACTCAAATGACTTACCATTACAGTTGATGATTATCTCCCACTAACCCTTTCATTTACATTGAGGAGCTCTTTATCGGTTACAAATAGTGAATTCTATTAATAACGGAGAGCAGTGGAAATTGAAATTTCAGACAATGGATAAGTTTCAGGGAGCTTTCAGACACAGTAGCATGTTGGAACGATAAATATATTTTGCGGTTTGGATACATATTAAAATCACGAATTAATACTCTCAGAGTAATTGTACCTTTCAGAGATTGCAAATATTGCTATAGAAACGGTAAAATGGTAATTCACGAAGATCATAAAAAGTTTCCATTCTTCCTTAGCTCTTCTCTAGTCACGCAAGTTTAAAACAAGAGAAATGTAATTATTAAATAGTAATTGATTTGTAATTAATTAATTTCCAAGATATCTTTCATTTCCAGAATCAAAACTCATAAAAAAGTTTTATGCATTTTGAACTTGAAAAACGTGTTTCGTAATCCTTTGTTGAATTAAATTGATTTAATTAACTGGTGATTATTTCTTAAATACAGTTTTGGAGTAAAACTAGGAAAGATAGCTATCACATACAAAATTAACAACAATCTATTTTTTACTAATTGACTTCTCAACATATGTTTTACAATTTATTAAATAAATTGCTAGAAAGTTTAATGAGAACGTTACTAAGAAATAATAATTATGAAAGAGTATTTAAAATGCGTTATACATTCAGGAAGACGCTGTAAGTTACTCACAATACTCTCACTGTTTCCGGATGCAGATAGTCCACGCTGCATGGAAATGCCTTTTTACAGTTGCTTCCTATTTCCATAGAAAGAGCTTTCGCAACGAAATGCCCATCAATGACGATATCACCCAATGACATTTGCATGTCGCCGTTTTGCAACAAAAAGTGCTGGGAGAGAGTGGACATTCTAGGCAGGTGTTCGACGCAATCACATTATACACGTCTCTTATTATGTGTATTTCACTAGTTTTATACAGTAGCATAAATCGAAAATATATAGGTCGTTGTAAAGAGTTGTCGACAATAAAGAATTTGATAAAACAGTTAAAAGACAATAACCGATTTTTTTATTAAACTATCGAATTATTTCTGAAGACTAGAAAACTGCACTTCACCGAAGTAGATAAGGTTGAAGATATGGAACACTACTCATAATATTATATAGTTATGTTTCTTACAAAATAAAGAATATATTACTGGCCAAGAAATATTGTCATTGAGACAAATGAGTGCAAGAAAAACATTAAACGTCCGATAACATTACCGCAATGAACATACTTACGATACAAAACTGAAATATATTATATATTAACAAAATATAGCTTTGAAGATTATCTCGCAAAAGCCAAAGAGACAGCAGGAAGAACATTCTTTGGCGCACAGGAAAGCCAAAACAATCCTGTAAGATGTAAATTGGCAGAATGAATCATTTAGTTTTGACACCTAAGATCAAGGTTATCATAAATGCCTAATAACGCGGCGATCCTAGGACCACGCGGATGTGTTATTTGTATCCACCGAGGTCCAGTCATACTCACCCGTGAGCAAATGCACGAGACCTCTTTGGGAAGATGAGCACTTTTAGGCCGAATCCATTTTTACATCCCATGGTTATTAGCCATGGGGGCCAAAAATAGGACGACGGTGATGGTGACGATGATGATGATGATGGTTACGATGATGATGATGACGACGATGGTGATGATGACGACGATGATGATGATGACGGGTGAAGGGAAAATCAGAAACATACAAACAAAAACACACACAACCATGCCCGAGGTGGGACTCAAACCCGCGATCTTTCCATTCGATATCGCCACGGCACTTCTGCCTAAGCAATCTCGGCTATCCGGATCGGCAAATGCCCAATTTATTAGTTCTAAAGAGAGTATTTATAGGAAGACCTCACTGAAAGTTGAGACAGTTGCTAACGATAAGCGTTGAAACTGTAATTTTTCGAGAACAGAATTTTATGGTAGTAATTTGCCTATAAAACAAGCGTTCAGTCAGTCTAAACTGATTAAAATTCAAAATGAAATAAATACTAGATGAATAGGCGTTTTAGGCGCTAAAATTGAAAAAAACAAAAACATTTTAGGCACTCCGAATGTCTTGTAATACGGAAATGCTCAGGGAAAGTTTGTAAAATATCTACGCAAAAAAAAAAAAATGGTCGTTTGCATAAAAATCCGCTGATCAGTGATCAGCGAGTGGAAGTTGTTTGTGAAGGTTGAAGTGTTTGAGTACACCAAATGTTGCAAATGTTCTTCTTTTCATATCACATTCCAAGCTCGAACATTCGCCCAACCTCTGGCTTCGGCGCATCCACCGCCTGTCTTGTGTTCGCTTCGTCAATGCCTTCACTGTGTCGGGACTATTTTTTCCGCCCCGTTCCGCCTCCGCTGAATAGCTTCCCGGATCCTACAGCCGACGTTAATTTTTATTCTCTTTTATATCAGTTTATAAGCACTATTCACTATTAGCAATTTCAATTTTCATTGCCAGTTTGTTTCAAAAATATTCACTGGGACTCTCGAATATTTTTACTAAGTTAATCCCCAGAGTTTTTTATTCAACCATTTTAATTATCAATAGGATTTCCATTCATCATATCATATTTTCATTCAATTTGTATTAGTGTTTTCTAGACTTCCATATCTATAAATACCACGTATTTTTCAATATACATCAGCTGTCATTTACAATTACTTTAACACTCGTTCCATCGTGCCCCTCCGCATCGCTCCCGCTCCTCCCCCGTCCTCGCCCCAGCGTTTGATGGTGACGCCGCCTCCGCGCCTGCCCACGTCCGCCCAGCCACCCTACCTTCGTTTTCGTCTCTATCTACCTCCATTGCCAGTACCGTTCTCTACTTTCCCCCCTTTCCTTCATCGCCTCTTATCCCGTCACCGTTATCGTTTCCACCTTCATCGCCATACCGTCTCCCCCTCTCCGTCTCCCCCTCTCCGTCTCCCCCTCTCCGTCTCCCCCCCTCTCCGTCTCCCCCCCTCATCCGTCAACCACCCTCTCCGTAACCCCCCTCTCCGGTAACCCCCCTCCGTCCACCACCGCCCTCCGTCTAACCCCTTCTCAGTCAACACCTCCTCTCCGTCTCTCCCCCTCTCCGTCTCCCCCTCTCCGTCTCCCCCTCTCCGTCTCCCCCTCTCCGTCTCCCTCTCTCCGCCTCCTCTGCCTCCTTCTCCACCTCCTCCACCTCCTTCTCCGCCTCCTTCTCCGCCTCCTATCTATTCTTCTCCGTCACCTTCTCCGTTTCTGTCTTCCTCTACCTCTTCATCCCGGTCTTCGCCTCCGTCTCCGCTCTTGCCCGTCCGGGCCTCCACCCTCGCCCCCTGGTGCAACGCTGGCGGTGAGCGCGCGGGCGCGGCTAGGCGGCTGGGCGGCTGGGCGGCTGGGCGGACGGGGCCGTACTTTCCGTGCGCCGAGCGCCGCGCTGGGCGCATTGCCCTGGGAGACACGTTCGGCGAGATGCCCTCGCCAAATTGCATTACGCGGCGGCGGCGGCGGGAGCGGTCCTTTTGTGGCGGCGCGGCGCGGCGCGGAAGCCCCTTTTCCTGGGCCCCTCCGCCCCCACGCGCTCCCGCTTCCGCCCCCCCCCCTCGGTCTCGTCACGCGCCCTCGCCAGACGCACTCAGCCTGCGGTTGCGCCGCTACCCACTCGTACACAGGCGGTTCTGCTTTCGGTAACGTCGGCCCTCTGTCTCCCTGTGTGGTTTTTCAACGTTCTACTCTTTTTTAAACGGACGTCGTGGAGGTAGGTGGCGTATGTTTCACTACGGGTTCTCTGAGAGTTTCTTACCGTCTTCTCACATTTTCACCAATGACGGCATTTTAATGGTCGAAGATTTAGGTTTGAAGAGAGATTCATATAAAATCAATTACAATCAATATGACGGACGACAAAGAAATTATTCCAATGTCTCTTACAAATTAATTTTGTATTTAAAACAATGAGGTGTTTAATGCATTACTTAAAATGATGTAGAAACTTAATTCTTTAGAAAACGGTTTTTTGGGCCCAAGAAAACTGGTGATCTAAATAAACACGTCAGCATGAATATGTTAATCAGACCTCGGTTCACTCTAGATCTGCTCACTTTTCTCATTGAATGATGCTTAATCTCCAAAAGGTGAGTGAGCTTTTTTGTATCACTTTCTTGTTTCACCTCTCTTATTAAATTTTCGAAAATTAATCGACACTTAGTTGGTGCTTCCCTTGCGGGTATGCTGAAAACCTTTGAAGCAATTTACATGCCACAACCCTTTTCCGCTCTCTTTTGGGCAGTTTTCATTCTCGCGTGGTCTCCCAGCTCGTCATTCGAGCTTCTGAATAACACTATATTATGTATTGTGAATTGTAATAGTACTTTAAACGAGTGCCATATTACCCACAAAATATACGCGAGTCTCAAAATAAAAGTGAAAAAACTTCTAAGGAATGTTAGAGGTCAGTGATAATACGAAATGACAATGCGGACTTTTAACCTTTATTTTTAAGCTTTAACTGCATCTGAAGTGCATTGTCGTTACGATGTCTGCCTCAAATCCGGCTGACAAATCGAGACATTTCTGATGTCCAAGCTAAACAATGAAGACCATAAAAACTAATGACTCTCGTTGCCACTCTGCGGGCTATCCCTTGAGAATCCGTTTATCTGAAAAAATCCAATGCAGAGCTTGACGTCAACCCAATCAAGAGCACCCATGTCAAAAGCGAGTCATGTGCAGCTTTGCGATATGAGATTTTCCACCACATGTTCATTGGCAAAAATGTGAAAGATGTTCATGTGATGACCATCGGTCCCCCTTTATGCTCTACAACTTTCTAACATTTGTTTTGAGACACTGTAGATACGAAAAAACTACAAACCATCAAAACTTTGTAACTGATAATTGTAGTTTGCTTGCCTGAATGAACTGATAGATTTGCTTACATTTAAATTTATACATAATTTAGTATAGGTACAGAATATTTTTGAATGAATTATTATATAAATACGCATGTTTAATTACTGCTCAGTGCTCTCTCACTAAAATGAATCTATACGAATAACAAGAACTTTCCTAAACACTTTTCCAGAGCAACCGACGTGGCTTTCTCTCTTGCACCCCCACACGGCAGTTTTCTCCTAACCACATTAAAAACGTTCGTTTGTGACCCTGTAGTCTCCGCAGTTTGTATCCCAAACTCCGCGCCGCGGAGGGGCATCTCTTTCGCGAGCGGCCTCGGTTTGGGGCATCCAATTACAAACCGCCCGCCCGCCCGCGTTCTTCTCGTCGCATCCGCGAGCCCTGCGCACCCGCGTCACCCGCCTCACCCGCACGGCAGCCAGGGGGGCGTAGCCTCGCTCCGCTCCGCACCGCGCCGCGCCGCACGGTACGTGTCGCGAAATCATAAGAGTGCAAGAAATTAGCTAAAGTCGTTACAATAAACTGCGCGTCACCACCGCCGCATGCCACTCTCGTCATGCCCCTCTCCTTCCCCCCTCCCCCGCCCCTCCCCTCCACCACTCCCGACGCGTGCATTGGCGCCCACGCGCCCCCACGCGCGCCCGCCCGCGCTAAGCTGTTTAGTGGAGGAAACCCCTTAAACAATTCGCTCCCAGCTAATTTCGAGCACTGGCTTACAAATTACGTGTTTTGCCTCGCGGCGAGAGAGCTTGCAGAGCGGAGGTTGCGGTGGGGGCGGTGGAGGCGGCGCGGGTGGCGGGGACGTAGCGACGGGGGTAACGAAGCTGGAGGGAGCGGTTGTGGCTGTGATGTTGGCGGTGGCGGATGTGACGTAGGCGATGGTGGGACGGGAGCGGAAGGTGGAGATGAGAACGAAAGTGGTGAAGGCGGAGGGAGATGCTAGAGCGGTGACGGAAACGGTGGTAGTAGCGGGGACAAGCGACGAATCGGAGGTAGAAGCAAAGCCGGTGGCGGAGCCAGGATCCAAGGCGATGCGGAAGTGAGAATGAAATATGTGTTGGGAAGGAAAATGGTAACGCAGCGATGACGATGACTGTTACAATAATTTTTTTTAGATTAGATTTATTAATAATGAAACGGTGATGGTAATAGGAATGGTAATGCTGACCGGGAAGGTACTGGTGACGGTGTTGGTAATGGTGATGGTACTAATGACGGTAATGTTAATGGTGACAGTAACGTTAATGGTGACAGTAACGTTAATGGCGGCAGTAACGTTAATGGTGACAGTAATGTTAATGGTGGCAGTAACGTTAATGGCGACAGGAGTGTTAATGGTGACGGTAATGTTGATGGTGACGTTGAAAGAGCTGGTGGAGTACGCTGGTGCGGAGGCTGGGGTGGAGGCTGGTGGGAGAGGTGAAGGCAGGGCGAAGGGAGAGTCTAGGCGGGGGCATAGGAAGGGGAGGGAGAAGGGGGGTAAAAGTGAAGGTGAGGCAGAGGGTGAGGGTGGGGGGCAGGCGGAAGTGAAAAGAGCCAGAGGCGTAGGCTGCGGCGGTGGCGGTACCGGAGACAGAGGCACTGGCGGCAGAGTGAGCGCTCGCACTCGTAGATTTCGCAGTCTAAGGAGAGAATCAGGAGGGCGCGGGTGGCTGCGAGCTGGTGAATTTAATTGTGAAACGGTGAGTGGGGATGAAGTGCGTAGATGCGAGAATGAAGAGACGGAGGAGATGGCGGCACAAGTGTAAGCTTACTTTGAAGAGCTGTTGCAAGTCGAACAAGGTCAGGCACACGGAAAACAGTTGGAACAGGGAGGCTGGAATAGAGATTGCGAATTGTGTAGAAAGGAGGTAAAATTACATATAAAGAACAAACGAACATATAAAGAAATGCTATTAATATAGATATAATTCATAAAATAGTTACTTATTATGAGTACACTTACATGAATGTTGACAGTGAAAAGTCACTTTGTAATGCAAATATTAAAAAGAAAATGCCTATTAAGCAGGCAATGTTACGTAACATACATTCAAATTAACGCCATTAAGGAGGGGTGTAAAGACAAAACCAAGTGAACTTGAACTTGGCTAAAGAAAAGGAAATACATCCTGGGAGGGAAGAACACTCCAAGGCAGAAACACTTTAGCGGTCTCAGCCCACAAGATCGCGGGTTCGAGTCCCGCCTCGGGCATGGATGAATTTGTGTTTGCGTGTGTGTGTCGTCGTCTCCCTCCTCATAATCGTCATCATTTCATCTTCCATATCCCCATGTATAACAATCCTGGGGCGCTAAGCGCTAAATTAATAAGATAAATGATTACGGATAAGATGATGTTACATTTGGAATATGAGGTACGATAAGAAGCCAGCACACAACAACACACATCTTACATCAAAAACCTGGCACCTTACGACGGGCCCACACCCGTAGATTTCAACTGCACGTGCTTCACCTTCACCTCAAACGCCCTGGACATCGACGCAGTCACCGACGATCACGTTGCAAATAATCTGAAGTTAACTTAGCAATACACCATCGAGTCCGACCAATCGGTTTTCGGTACGTTGCGACATCAATACCCTTCCGTATCAACACGCGCAACATCAGTCCGGCGAGCGCGCCGGCCATGCAGCGGGGCCGAGGGCCTTGAGCAAACGCGGCGCGGGCGCGGGAGCGGGCAGGGAGGCGTGTCGCGCCGGGCAGCAGCTGGGTGGCGGCGCTGCCCTAAGCCACCCGCGCGCAAACACTGCGCGGGATAATCCAGCTATTCCGAGGAGACGCGAGCGCCGCGCGCCGCGCGCCGCGACGTGACGCGCAGCGCCGCTCAGCCCCCTTGGCCTCGCCCCTCGCAACCTTTGCTAAATTGTTAATCCAATCGCTGCAATAGACAGCGAGGCGGGGAAGGAGAGGCTGGGAGGGTGGGCGGTGAGGGGCGGTGATAGGAGGTGAGGGGCGTGGAGGGGCGGGGAGTGTGTGGCGTGGAGGGTGAAGGCTGGGACGGAGGTACAGGGCGGGGAGGGGGAGAGGGAGGTGCGGAGAGGGTGGGGAGGAGTGGGGTGGGGCGGGGAGGGGCGGGGAGGGAGAGGGTGGTGTGGGAAAGGGGGAGGTGGTGTGGGAAGGGGGGCGGCGGAGTGGCGGTGGAGATGAAAAAGGGCTGCACGAAGAATGGAAGAGGGGAGGGAAAGGATGAGCAGATGAAAGAGACAGTAATTGTTGGAGGATCGACGGGAGGGGGAGGGGAAGGTGAAGAGGTTTTTCAGGAAAGATGTGGGACAGGGACGCTCGGACAGAAGAGCAGTGGAGAAGCATGTAAAGGAGAAGGGAAGAGGTGCCGGTGGGAAGAAGGGATAGAGTAGGTGTATCGAGAGGAAAAAGTCACGGGAAGAGCGCCGAAGCGCAACGAAACACAAAGGAGAATGTGAAATAAATGATAAATTAAATATACTTCCCCCCGTAAATTTTCACCGCAAATTAACAGAAAGTAAAACGAGATGAAGAAAGAAAGGGGTGTGAAAGAAATGAGAATAGGAAAAGGGAAAGAAGGAGAGAAGGGGCAGGAAGGGAAGAGCATAAAGGATGGGAAAAGTTGGAAAGAAGGTATTCCAGAATAAATACGGGGGGGTGGAAGAAGGAGGCAATGTAAGACGTAACGTAGTGGTGTTGGAACGATGTATTACATAACTGCTGACATGACGAAAGAAGAATAAGGAAGGAGGAATAGGTTGGCGATTTAGGGAAGAGGGGAACGGAAAATATGTAAAGAAGGAACACGCAAGGGGAAGGAGAGGTGGCGATGGCCTGAAGAAAACCCTCTTAACAGGTAGCGTGCGGGAGCGTCTTACTAATATTTGCAGGAACAGAGTTTTAAAAAGTCAGACATAAGTGGAGATAATGGAAGAAAAAGAAATCGATGAAAAGATCAATGTTTTAAGTGGGGTCAATAAACTATTCTTGAAAGTATGTCTTAACAAAATGTTGATTATGTACAATCTCGTTATTTATAGGTTAGTCCATAATAGTAACCATAAATGCTAAATATTGAAGGTCAAAAGTTATACATTTTTTTAATGTATTATAAGCTACGACAACTAATAGTCGACGTTTGATTAAAAATTCTCGAAATCTTGATTTTTTTAAATATTTCATTTTTAATTGCTAGGAAGGAGGCAGAGACGAAATAGAGATCAATACTACTAGAAAAGACAGAAATGGAATTCTCCCTATACATTCCCCTTACGTAACACCATACTTACCTTACTTACATGTACTATACTAACACCATAAAGAGGTCAAGTTGAAGTCCAAGAGTTTTGTTGGATGATTCCTCGGGATTAAACTCGTCTATAGGTTTCAGGCTCCAATGTAAAAAAATTGTGTGCTCTAAGACTCGACTGGGAACCTGGACTTGGACTGGGCCGCGCCGGGGAAGCTCTCAGGAGAGGAGGAATGCCAGTAGTCGAATGTGAAAATCGGTGTCGGTCACACGTTTGCTGCGTGAGAGAAACAGCCACATATCGGGAGATAAGTGGCAATACACCCCACGGAATAATGATGTAGTGGTTGACTCTCGAACCGGAAAAAGCTCAACACTCACTCAACAACCTGTATCCGCGCGTATACCATGTCTCAACCCCTAACCGCAGTCCTGCCGCCACCGGTGTGTTCCACCATTCACACACAAAGAGGCTATCCACGAGTATCCCACCTCAGCCACCTCCTCCACCTCTTCCATTCCATCTCGTCCCCGCCCCAGCCACGACCCTCGCCCGCCGTCGGTCCCCGCCCTTCCTCGCCCCCGCCCCTCCTCGCCCCCGCCCCTCCTCGCCCCCGCTTCTCGGCCCCGCCCTCCTCGCCCCGCCCCCTCTCGCCCCCGCCCCTGCCTCGCCCCCGCCCCTCCTCGCCCGCCGCCCTCCTCGCCGCCGGCCCCTCCTCGCCCCCGCCCTTTCGACCCGCGCCCTTCTTCGACCCCGCCGCCTCCTCGTCCCCCCCCTCCTCGTCCCACCTCCTCGTGCCACACCCCTCCTCTGCGCGCACCCTTCTCGCCCCCCGCCTCCTCGTCCCCACCCCTGCTTTCCTTCCACACCCTCATGTTCTGGCCCCCTCGCCACCGCCCCCTCTACACAGTCCCTCTCGTTCCCGCCCCCGTCTCTCCCCGCTTCTTTGAGAGAGAAACGTTCCAGTGGCCTGCGTGCGGATGCGCGCTTTACTCGCAACGCGCCGACTGTATTGGGCCGCTCGGAATCTTCGTCTTTAATCCCAGTGTATTAATGCCGGCTTCCACGTTTAATGAGCGTTTTCATCACTTCGCGGACGGAGAATGGAGGTTACGGTTTTAAAATAGCGATGCTGGAAACGCGTCCTTTCATATTAATCTTCAGACCGCGAAGTCGTACGCAGAAATATTATTCTTCTCCAACAAGTTCTCCAGCTGACGGCAATCTGTTAATTAGAATAATGTGGGAAGACTCGAATATAATAATGTTTTCGCCGCTGATGAACTAAAACGTACAAGAAAATTGCTTGTTCGTCGCAGTCGAATATTTATCTTCATAGAAGTTTATATGCAGAGGAGCTATGAAAATTCCGTTATTCTGCTGGAGTACAACATGACATTCATACCATTTGTCTCACCCAAAAACCCGTTCCGATCATAAATCATCGCCTCAGAATCTTTGTTCAGCAAGAAGTTGAAGTTAACTACCAATTTCCCAATTGCGAAACTTTTAAAAATATACACGATTCAAATATTTTTTAGCAAACATTCAGCAATTCACGATTTCTAATTACTTTAATTATTCAATTACCCCAGAACCTGACAATTAAACTTCATACAAATAATCCTGATTGTGAGATCGCAGTGACTTCCTAATGTTATTTTAGTTTTAAAAAAAAGTCAATTTTGAAGGATTTCGTAAATTTTAGCATTGAGTATAATACGCAATCGAGAAAATTAAACTTTCCATATTTAATAAACCATATTATTGACTGTCTCGTACTACATATATTTTTCACGCTCTATCACCTTATCATAGACCTATCAATGGGTCTCCTGCAGTCCACACTTTCGACAGATTTATTATTTTTCCTTGTATAGAAGCTACAGTTGAAATAGCACTGGGACAGTATGACCAACCTGCAACTACAAAAATGACTTCAATCAAAACGTTTTTTAAAATGATTTTATTGGAGCTCACAAAATTTCTCACCACTTGTGAAGAAATCTAGTACAAATTTCGCTCGAAAGAATGTCAACGCGAGTCAAAACGTTTTCATACGCAAATAAAGAGAATTATTTGTTTCAGGATTATATATTGCAACATAAAAGTGGTGCGACTCTGAAAAAAGTTTCAGGGCTGAACATTTTAAAGAGAAAGAACATTATAATGCTAAAATATATTGTAGAATGGTAATTTCTAAAACAATACACGTATGCTCCAAAATTTTGATGATTACCAAAAGTACAGCTCAGAAGAAAAACTTATTTTATTAACTCTTATTTAGACATACTATTCCTTTTTTACTATGAAAGGAACTCTATATATCTTTATGAGGTAAATGGATACATTTTGTTAATAATGTGTATAAATAGGTAATTAATTTTATTATTTCTTCACGCTGCAAAGGTGAACTAAACACCAAACATCAATTGCGTTTGTTTCGCAAGAACCACTATCATTGTTGTTTTAATGTTTCGTTGCACCCAGCAAACAATAAGGCCAGTAGAGTCTTACTGTACTCGTAAAAACTCGAATAAATATTTTTATTTCTGATAATTATCTTTATAACAAAATTGAACAGTTTGAGTGTTCTGAAAAGTGAAAACTGTATGAAAACCAATGACAAATACAGGACACGCTTTACAAGCGCAATAAATAGTTTTCCTTTATGCAGGTTCTTGCATAAAAAACATCCGAAAAAATAAACGAAAAATATGAAATACGCAAATGGTCATACAAATAACACAAGACAATCAGAAAGTAAAACAATTTACAATGCAAAGTAATCAAATATTTCACTATGGTCCACTACTGTCTTAATTTTAACATGTGACAAAAATATGCATTTGACTTATAAATTCATTTCTTTGATGCATAATACCATTTTGTTGATACCATTTTCAGTAGCATTTTTAGGTCGCTTATTAACATCTCGGTTATATTGCGACTACTGAGATAGTATTAACTGTAGGGAGAACTGTAGGATAAACACATATAGACTACATGAACACACACAAACATCCATGTCCGAGGCGAAATTCGAACCCGCGATCCCTCTAGCAGAGGCGGCTACGGCCCTTCAGCCTTAGCGACCTCTGCCTCCATGTCGGCACATTTCAGTAGCAGATTCATAAAATCATCTTTTCGATTATTCTGGAGATTACATCTGCATTTGGGGAGACTATTCTGCTTTTAGGGAAGGACAATGTCTTTTCCCACCTTGTTGGAGATCCAGAGGAACGGCAATACTTTTTAAGGTTCAGTTTATTTCCTCAGTCAATCACTAGATCAATATGATGATGTGATAAAGTTAATAGAAATGGTGTACGATATACATTGTTTTTGGCGCAATGATCAGTTTGTACAAAATAGTGAAAGAGTATGGGAGACAGGGTTGAAAAGTTATGAAGATAATTACACAGAAGAGGATTAATTCACTGGAGTGGAGTGGAAGACCTTAATTTTCGTGAAGAACATGGGCAGGAGACATTAGTTATAAGCTGTGAAGGGTAACAAATAAGAGAGAAAAGAAGAGATAGACACATGGAAGTGATAAGGAAAGGCAGAAGAGAAGACGTTGGACGTAGTATAAAAACACAAAGACCATAAAATTGCACTTTAGGAATTTCATTAAAATCTATCATTTTGTCCAGCAAAATAATATTTAATTCAAGTACTTCAGTAAATCCTTTTGCAAGGATAGTCTTGACAATCAAGAGACCTCCGTAATTACAAGAAATTAAAAAATATGAAAATTATTATTTAGAAGAAACCAGAAATTGTAAATACTAATTGTAACTAGAGGACCCTGTCAGATAATACTCGGAAGTTTTTTCTCTGTTTATTTTTAACTTAAAATAGTTGTGAAAAAGTTATTTATTGTGTAATATTTTTACGTAATTGTTCATAATCTTAAAAGCTTTGTAAGTTCGATTAAGAATTAAATACAAATGTTAAAAAGGAAACACATTGGTACAATGAAAGAACTTACAGTAACTAGTGTGTCACATTACAAGCATCTTCATTGTTAAAGGGAACGACGAGCTGATATAGAGAAAGTCCGCAGACGTTTGCGTCAAAGAATGAACTAGTGGTTCTACAACGCCACGTATTTTCTCGTATTATTAATTTCTTGCACTTTTGTAATTTTCGAAAACACCCATAGTTCAACGAAAATTAGAACTGTGCCCTTTCTTTATGCATTTTTTTCTAAACGAGAAAAAAATTGGAGTAATTTTGAGAAAATTTTTAAAATGTTATGACTTTATGTAATGGGCACACAAAGACCAAAACATTCGTTTCAAATTTGCTGTGACTCTAGTTAGAACACATTGATTGGGGAATATCAGTTTTGGAGAAAATCATCTAAACGATTTAGGCACTAGAGACGACCAGACAGACACCCAGACGGATGGACGGAGAGACGTTTGGCTGGAAGCCAATTTTTCGGTAGTAAGGACCTACAAAAGTCACTTCTGACCACACAGAATATTAGATGAAGTAATTTACCATATATCGGCACAAGGGCTACTCAGAACCCTACAATGAGACTTTTCTGACGAAAAGTCGGTATTTTCCACTGTCGCATTATAATACTTTCTCTTTATTAAGGAAGGGGGTATTAAGCAAGAGTGTAAACAGGCGGTGAATGCTGTAAAAAGGATTAGAAATGAAGGGACCAAATTTGGTTTTTCCTATTATTATTATTATTATTATTATTATTATTATTATTATTATTATTATTATTATTATTAT
>BOPP01000125.1:2227078-2246139 GCA_017312745.1 Gryllus bimaculatus | reverse complement strand
CTCATACTGTCCTCATCGTCCGTCCGCCGCCCGCCCACCCTCCCACACCCCGCCATACACCCCCACCCACCCCCGAAATATCCCGCCCCCCCGCCATACCCCCCCTATCCATACCCCCGCGCATACCCCCCGGGCCCCCCATACCCCCGCCCGAACCCCCCGCCATACCCACCGCACCCCCCGCCATACCCGCAGCCGCCCCCCCGCCATACCCCCCCATACGCCCCGCGGCTCCGCCATACCCCGCCGCCCCCCGCCATACCGACGCCCGCCCCCTCGCCCCCAGAAGCCGCGTCGCGGTCCTCGGCTGATTGTAGGCGCCCGGGCACATGCAGCGCTGCAAATGCTGTCCATAAATATCGCGTGTGGCGGTTGCCAGAAAATTGATAGTTAAGTAAGACGCCGCCCGGCGCTCTCCTGTTCATAATACTCTCGAGCGCCGTACATCTCGACGCCGCGTTTCATTCGCCCGAAAGTAATTGCGTTTTTCGGTTAGTGATACAAATATACGGCATCCGTTCCCTTGATAAATACAACCGGGGGCTGTTCTTCACAGGGGAAACGAAGTAACGACCGCGAGCGCTCTCTGCCGCCAGAAACGAGCGGTAAAATACGAAAATATATAATTCTGGGACATTGTCGCGCTGCCGCGGCCAAAGTAATAGGTATAAAGGCTTGTTGCCCGAGTGAGAGCTTGCGGCCTCTTGTTCCCAGGGAGAGGCGGGAAGCACAGAAGGGCGTTGCTATCCTGCTTTAAGAGAATAAGAGGATGAGAGTCTTCAGGGAGCGGAAGTGATCGGAGAAACTGAGCCTCTGAGTTAATAATTTCTTATTACTTATTATTATTATTATTATTATTATTTTATTATTATTATCTTAGTATTTTATCTATTATTTTCAATTACCTTGTCTGTAAGATAACATTCGCTAGTCGAGAATTAATGCATCAAAGAAGGTTGACTCAATGACTGAACAGTATATTTTCTTCAAAATACGGACTTAAATCAATAGAGTATTCACTATGTTTAATATTATTTATTATTGGTATGATAATGATCAGAGAAATTTATTAACAATCACATTAATATTTCATTGTTGCCTAAAGTTTTAATTTAAGAAAATTGAAATAACGTAAGAATAAATTAAAATTAAACTGTGCATAGAAAAAGAGAAACTGGTTAGCTATTTTTTATGTAACCGCATATGAGTTACAAAATGGATTTTTGTGTTGAAACATGAAGTCAATTTTGAATTATAGAAGATGTTTGGAGGCACAAGATATTAAAAAAGAGTAAACAAATTAATTAGATTGCTACATAAAACAGCGAATAACTGATATAATGTTAATGATACTGATAAATGTGATAACTGTTGCGAAAATTGTACTTTTGAAAAACAGGAAAAATATGTGTTCGGGTACCCTCTAATTAAAGAGATAAATTAAACACACCCGAATAGACGCATTGAGGGCCAGATGACGCAATCTGATCTCCTAAATTCGGAAAACAAGGAGAATAGAATTGTCTTTAATTATTATTGTGGTAGTCTGTCGTATGTTTGATAGACAGTTGTCCAATTATGACGCTCACAACTGACGTCGAGGTTCTGTTCGCATTGTGACCAATTTTCTCCTGTAGCAGCACGATGTAATGAGGAGGCGTGGTAAATGAGCTCACAAATCATAGAGCTACGAACAGCTTCTCACGCCACGCATATCACGCTTGGTAGACGGCGAAGCAGAGTTATAAATTACAAAATGTAGTGATAGGGGAAACAAGCAATATACACTCTTAATTGTGTAATTTTCTAACATTGAGCAACATATTATTGTGAATCTACCTGGGAAACGCGTAACTCTCACGACAAAATAAAATGATATAAGGACGAGTTACATTCTCGTGGAATGGGCTTCCAGGGGTTTGACGCTGCATTGGAAAATGATCGAAGAACTCTTTATGTGGCAATTAAAAGTTTATAATGATTGAAAACACTTGCTACAAAAATTCTTTTAGCAATACGCAGTGCGCAGGCCTTTAGTGATTTCGCTGCGCACAAAGTAACGCTACTGTTGAGGCTTTCGATGACACCGGCTGGCTGGAGCGGAGCGGGGCACCGTGCAAACGGCCGGCGGCGTGTTCGGCAATACTTTCGCGTCCGCCCCGAAGTTGTCGGGAAAATTCGCTTTCTCCCGTCGGCCGGTCGACTCCGCTAAGCCCCCCAACGCCATGGCCAATCGAAGCTCCGGCCGGGGTCCCACGCCCCCCCCCCAGCCAAGTTACAAGCAATGTCCACATATACTAAACATTGCACCACGGCGCAATTGCGTCCCCGTCGGCAGTTCCGGGATCCACAGCAGTTCTTCTCAATGCGCCACTTAATGTTCGAACGGTGCGGCCCGCTGCTGTATCACACCCGGGCGGACAATGGAACGCCGTGTCTGTCGGCACTGGCAAACTCCAAGTTTAATGTTTTCACTGATCCCGGTCCTGGTGCGCACTTTCCATTTCTCCTAATCACCCTGATTATCAATTTTATCCCTCGTAATCTCCCTGCCCACTTAATGGCTACAATCACTTCCACACTGTGGGTAATACACTAACAACTGGCTTGGGGCAGCACAGCGCCGTCGCGTGTTGCGGGCTCTGCGGCCTCTCTGCCTATCCTCCCCAACCGTCATCTATCGCCTTCGCCGTCCTCCCCCCGATTTTACGCGTTGTGGCAGCGGCCGGCGCGGCGGCGTTACTACGCTGATCGGATTTAAGTGTTCTTTTTAATTAGAATCTAGTAATCAATTTTGATTGTTAAATGCAGAAACGTTCTTCCGTTTTCATTATCGCTCCAGTCATATATTTTTCATGCGACTGTCGGAGTATTCATTGTGATAACTACTATTATCATTTGATCACTCAATAATCCACCATACTATGAGGGGCGGGCGGGAGTGAGGGGAGAACATAAGCAGAGAGGGGTAGGAGAGGAAACGGAGAAGATTGTTAGGTGTAAGGAGTAAAGCAGAGAGAATGGGGTAGTGAATGCGTGAACAGAAAGTGGGTGCTGATGAAACGTAATGAGGTACCCAAAGTGGGTACCCATGAAATGTAATTAGGATGGAATGTGATGGAAATGAAAGAATGACAGAAAGAATGATGGGAAAAAAATGACAGACCTGACAATGACAAGAATACAACATTCAAAAATTTAGCAGAGGTTGAAGGTAGAATGTAGCTTGAGTGCATAGACGTAGAGACAATGCAAAGAAACATAACATTTGCCATGAAGCTTTCATGAACCCATTTGCCATATATAAACACTGCAGAGGTCTTCTCTGAAGAGGAATAATCTGCTTTACCTGCCTAATATCATGTTCGGCACCCACGATCACTCAGATGTAACGCAACACGACCTGGCATGAACTCTACCAATGTCTGAATTAGTGCTGGAGGTAATTGACACCATGAATCCTGCAGGGCTGTTCACAAACACGTAAGAGTATGAGAGGGTGCAGATTTCTTCTGAGCAGCACGTTGCAAGACATTCCAGATATACTCAATGATGTTCATGTCTGGGAATGTTGGTGGGTAGTGGAGGTGTCTGAATTCAGAAGAGTGTTCCTGGAGTCACTCTGTAGCAATTCTGGACGTTTTGTTTCCAGATCTCTCTAATTCAATACACATGGCTGTACCAGTATTTTGGCACTTCAAAAAGTACCTGCTGTTTGTGCTCTTACTGCACATTTTGGAGGTTTTTGTGACAGAGCCAATTTGTTATATCGTAATAAAATTAATTTCAGATTTTGTGATAACAGTGTTGTGATTATTTGTGTGAGTCAAGAGAATAAAGAAACCAAGAAAATAGGTTTATATGAACTTTTGAATAAATTGAAACTGATGATCCCTAATACACCCTCTTTAATAGTGTTGTCTGACATTATTCTATTAACTGTGATAAGAGTTCACTAGTAAGGTGGGAACTACTCCTTCCAAACCGCTAGTGATTTACTGATGATGGTTTAGCGAAAACAATGCTGCTTTAGAAAGTATTACACCAAGGACCACAATAAAGAAGACCGTAAATAGCAACAACTACGTTACTGTTACCAATAACAGAAGCCGCTTCAGAAATGTTATTGAAAGCTACAGCAAAGACTAAGTGGAACTGTCTGAGTTTACCACGAAGATATAACTAGTGCAGAAAGAGAAAGCACATGGAAGAACACAAGACTCAGCGGAGAGTGAAATCGTGGGATCGCTTTAAATCAAGAAACATCGCGAGTTTGTCTTGGTTAGAAGAAATTTAAAAGTCTCGCGATGCGACCGGGCGTGTAGGATGCGGGTGAGAGGGAGGGAGGCGCAAAGGATTCTCCCCATAATTTCATTTTAGCCGCGACGAGTCAAATCTCAGCGGTTCCTCGGCGAAGAACAGTTTCTGCAACGCACGCAACCCCATTATCGTGCGCGAGTGCGGATGTGCGCGAGAGAAAGAGAAAGACGAGGAGAGAGGCAGGGAGAGAGAGAGAGAGAGAGAGAGAGAGAGATGTAAGGAATGCTCAGAAGAAGGAAATGTATGGACTGGTCTCTCTCAAAAAGCAGAAAAAAATTTTGGGAAAACGAGGAAATGAAAAAGAGAAAATAATTAATGGCAATAGCTGGCAATGCATCGGAAGTTAAATAGAGCATATGAGAGATACGAGAGAATATTACATCTATGAATTAATTTGAACGTAAAACAAACGAAAATTGTGGTGGAGCCCAAAATACGTCTTAAAAAAATGAATGATGTAGCAAAGTATATTGATGAACAGAAAGTTACAATGATAAAGGCAAAATAAAATTAGATAGTTTTCCTGTTGTTAGATATATTTCACTATCGAATTGTATCTAATAGAAAAGAGCATTCACTATCTTATATTACGATATCAGATCACAGTATTTTGATATTAGATTCAATATCTAAAATAGAATACAAAAAAGATGGTCTGAGAATTTTCATTAGATATTAATGTGAGATGGGTCATGAATATCAAAGAACATTTTAACTTACATTCTATTGCTATATCGGGCCATATCGTTGGCAACTATGGAATAATATTAAAATACTACCACTTACAATATCAATTGTTTATATAGCAACAATGTAACAATGTAACAGTATTAACGAACATGCTTTTCCATAGTTTAGATATATATTCTGTTCTTATCACTCAACTAATCACAACGTACAACAATCACTCAACAAATAAGTCATCTAAGAACGGTTATTATTTAATGTTACAAAATTTTCAACACGAAGGGAGTGTACACGTTTCTTAAAAGGGGCTTTCACAAATAACAGATTAGGAAAAGAATAATAAGATATATTCTACAAAAACGACCAATCTCTGTCACATCAATCCATCAAACGTCGTGGTAAAAATCATTTTTTGTAGATTCTTATTTCATCTATTTGAACGGAACAGCAAGTCTCTGAATAAATGTTTCAAACTTCTAAGCATTTAGTGGAGTCGACATTAGTCACTTTTTGAGCCTATACACACGTAGTCTGAAATTTCATGTACCGAAGTTACACAGGTGACATTTACTTCTGATCAATCGCGTATGATTATGCACTGATGGTTAGCGTATCAGAATTTGACGCAGTCAAAGGGATTTAGGTTTCCTGCAAGCAGCAAGATGCCTAACTTTCAGAGGCAAATGTCACATGTGTACCGTCGGTACAGGAAATGTCCCGTATTTTCACTTTTTTAAGTGATCATTTGCAACTCCTGTACACGCTTTAAAAGTTTGTATAATTTATTATGAAACATCTGTATAAATATATTCCGAGTCTCTTGGCTATGGAACAGTTTACTTTCGCACATTGAATGCGAAACAGAAAGGGTGCAAAACAACATTAAGAGAATGTAAAGTTGGTTTTAAAATTATAAAAACCGAGAGTATAATATTGTACGTAAAACTGGTAGCCAAAGAGAAAAAAAATTAAATGCCATACTTTTCGTACAACAGAATAGAATATAACGAAAGTGGGTGGCGAAGGAAAAATTGAGCGCACAAAACTTTACGAAGAAACTGAAATGGAATTCCGTGCACACCATAAACGATGGTCGTATGGCAGTGTTAAAAGTGAGGGCATCATTGTAGCGAGGAACGGTCGTTACAGGCTGCGAAAGTGGGAAAGGAAAATGGAGAAAAAAGAAGCAAATTAAAAGAGATCCAAATTACGTTCAAGAGGCGCACGTCGCGTTGTCAAAGTGAACGAAAGAGCCCGGGGCAACGGGCGTGGGACAGATCGAAGCGAGCGGAAAGCATGCGAGTGGCCGCCGATCGGGGCGCCTGAGAGCGAGCGGGAGCTGAACGACCCGCGGCCATCCTGTAGAGGAGGTGGCGTCGGAAACGGAATGCACGGCACGACGAAGCACGGAGGGGATGGTGGAGGCAGAGGGTGGCATGGTGGCAGAGTGGTTGAACGGCATATTGACGGGTTACGGAGTGTCGCGATGGTGGTGGCAGAGGGGAGTGGGGAGTGGGGAGTGGGGAGTGGGGACGTGTGGGAGTGGGGAGTGGGAAGTTGGGCAGTGGGAGTGGGGAGTGGGGGAGTGGGAAGTGCGGGAGTGGAGTGGGAGTGCGGAGTGCGGGAGGGCAGAGAGTGCCGTGGAGTGGGAAGTGGGGAAGTGGGGGAAGATGGTAGTTAGTGGAGTTTAAGAGTGACAAATGCGGGATCTGATATGGCGTGGCTTGCGTTGCGTGGGTTGACCGCGGTTGGTTGATTGAGAGGCCAGGTGTGTTGAGCAGGGGACATATGGCTGCCGCGGCAGGAACTGTGGCGGCAGGGACGAGCGGTGGAGAAGGGATGTGGGGAGTTAGCGGGATGGCGAGATGGTATGGTGGTGGGGGTAGCAGGTCGCCGGGATGTTTGGCCACGTGGGGAGGTGTCGGGATGGCCAGGTGAGAAAATGCGAAATTTCCAAGTCACGGGATGTGTATACGTGAGTGGAGTTGGCAAGAATGATGGAGGTAATGGACAACAAAAAAATTGGGCATTTGTCAACATTATATCGAAAATATGAATTCACAAACCTCCAATACAACACAAACATAACATTTCCTTAAAGGCGTGCCATAAGGAAATTTTACGCCTGCATTTAAGCAACCTACAAAGCTCTTTTGCAACGCGAAGTGCAGTCTCTTTCCCTTCAGGAGCCACAACATTACGATTTATTTAAGTATCAATAAAGAAACTTCAAATCATGGTGTCAAAGTATTGTATTGCAAAACGAGCACTTAACTCATACCCACGCCCTGGAGTCTGCTGTATCCTAGCAACATTTCAAAAATCACACGGAAATTTCTGGCGGCTACCTCAAGGGGATTCTTGTAAATTTTAGTTAATTACACGGCCTGCCATTTAGATTCACATTCTCAGTTGTTGCTAATACGTTGTATAGCAAAAAAGCTAAAGAAACGATCTTCTGTGTCTAGATATGCCACATCTAGATACAGAAGATCGATAAAAATCTCAAAAGACGGCTCGTGGTGAAATTGATGTTCTGTGAATTTTACTCGTGGCGATTGTGGACACGATCACAAAAATAACACAAGTTGTGCTAAAACAGCACGTACTTTCTCCGCCTTGCAATTTTCGAAAAATCCGAGTTTTTAGCCAACAGTGAAGGGGGAGCGAGGGTAGCAGCAAACGAGCAGTTAATAGGCAGGTGGCACAGTAGCACCGAGAGTCCACGCAACAGACAGCGAGGACAGAGAGAGAGCGGACAGAGAGAGAGAGAGCGGACAGAGGGCGGACAGAGGGCGGACAGAGGGCGGACAGAGTGAGGACAGAGGGCGGACAGAGCGCGGACACAGGGCGGACACAGGGCGGACACAGGGCGGACACAGGGCGGACACAGGGCGGACACAGGGCGGACAGAGCGAGGACAGAGCGAGGACAGAGCGAGGACAGAGCGAGGACAGAGCGAGGACAGAGGGCGGGAGGTTGGTGGAAATACACGGGGGCGGTTCGACGAGTGTTCCACAGCGGTTTGCTGGGAACAAGTGACGTGCGATGGGGCGGGGCGGGGATGAGCGGGGAACACCGGAAAGCGCCAAACAGAGAGGCGATTTCGAAAATTTTGTATGAGATAGGCACTGATATAAGTACAACTACATTTTCCAACGTATTTATGACACAAAATGAAACGATAGAAAGTGACTAAATGTGAGAATAATGGAACTAAGAGTTCAGTTCCGTCAGCAAGGGAACGAGAGAAAGAAGAAGAACAGACATTGCACTAAGCGTAGCAGCGAACGTACAGTTAAAAGGCAGGTGGCACAGTCGCACCGACAGTGCTCGCAACAGACAGCGGGTGGGCGGGAGGCCGGTTCGCCGACGTGGAAAGACACGAGGGCGGTTCGACGAGTGTTCGACAGCGGTTTGCTGCCGGGGGGAGGGCGATTGACGTGCGGTGGGGGCGGGGCGGCGAGCGCCGGTCACAGAGGCGGCGCGGCGCGGCGCGGCGCCGGGCGCCGGCGTCGACGACGACGCGTTCTCATTACAGGCTTAGCCCGGCCGGGCATGTAAATAGGCGCTTTGACGTCGCGACGCAGCCCGCCCAGGGAAGGCTCGGCGCGCAAAAATTGCCGAGCGTGGGCGAACGGACTCGTAACGAACGGCCGCCGGCGACGACGCTTCAATGTAGTCATTACTGCAATTTCAAATTGAATTTCGCAATGTTCATTGTGTGCTCGACTTTCTTTTTTTTGGCGTGCCTCCGTTCAGCCAGAGAGAGCGTATGTTCGCTATTCGTAAAAAAAGCAACAAAAACGCGCACACTGGGGAAAATCAGGTCGAGAGATTTTCTAATACCTCATTAAAAGTTGCATCAGACTACCGTGATAACCGGGCAGAAGCAACAGTAATGTTCGTGAAGGGAGAGGACAGGGATCGGATTTTTGGGGGGGATCGTTTTTTCTAGGTGGGGGGGGGGTCATTTGCAGGCTTAACGTCCACGCGCAGTCCAAAGTCGCGTGACGCCACGAGCGGTAGCAATTGGTGACCGCACGCGCGATTTTTTAGAGACACCATTCTTTTTTTTTATGACGTGCTTTTCCATAAAACGGTATGCCACTCAACTGACCCAATATAATTCTCATCGTGGCGAGGTGTAATTTCCCACTCATTGTTCGACCTCCGGGGGCGCATTTTACATTGTTGATGGGGACCCTTGCGGCGCAACGGTTGCCCAGCGCTTGCGGGGCTTCTCAATCATATACCCCGTCCCCTCCCTGCCCCCCCGCCGGGGGCTCTTCCCCCCCCCCGGTTTTTCACCTCCAATTCCCGGCGCTCGTTCGCAATCATGTGGACCTATCCATATCGATGGCTTTATACATGGACCACGTTGCATGCACTGGCTGCAGTGTCAACACAATGTGGATCACGTGCTCTGTCTGCTCGCAGCGGGGCCCCGCGCCCGCAACTAGGATGAAACGCGCCTTCATTACGCCTTGCGTTTTGCATGACGAGGCTCCCCAGCTCGCGCTCGTTCTCTTAATTTCTGAGCGGAGTGGATGCAGCTCGAACAATTTCACACGGCGCAGCGAAAAGTATTTGAATAACTGACTTTGGTTTTTCTCTGCTTGAGTTAATTTTGGAACACGTGTCCCGATAGCCTAGAAGCTAATTTTCGAGCTCCTTTAACATTACTATACTAAATAAAAATTATATTAATTCTAAATCAACTCTCAACAATGATTATTAATAAATTATTTATTTGAAAAAATATACGTAGGTCTTTATGGCAGAATTTTAAAAATGTAAGCATTACAACAATAGCTACTTATTTTATAATATACATACTAAATCACAAATATAATCTCTTTTAACCCAGAAATTTAAAATAACTAATCGAATTTCCTTTCAATACAAATTAAAGAACGATTAAAGATAGTGTGGTATTTCCGAGTGCTAGATCATTAGCAATAAATCCGTGAGACCTCTTAATATACTGTTTGTTATATTCCTAGTTAGGGCGGTGTTCCTGCCCCAATAAACGTGAGCCAATCTATACCTGGGAGAGAGGAGTTTCTTTCTCCAGGTATCTCCTCCATTGGACGACGCCCCAGCCGAGATACGCTCTAATTTTCCGACTGGTCTCCCTGCATGTGTGGTAGTGTAGTGCTTGTAGGAGTTCATAAAGGGAAACGAAAGCACGAGGATGAAGGAAAAATTGCGTGCGGTGCTTTGTCTGTTTGTGAGTTCCTTCTTCAGCATTCACCACACCTGTATGTCGGTTCGTGAGGTTGTCCCCATTCACACCGAAACAAGTTGAAATTTCTCAACTGATCCTCCGATATGTACGACTATAAGGTAAAATAAGTGTGTGTTGGTGTGTATATGTGTTCGTGGGAACCACATAGAACTGCCAATCAGAGCATCTGCCCGTTAGAATTGTCCTCCAAATAGTGGTTGAATTCGACTTACATACCTCTTTAGCTAGTGTCAAAAATCGGCACCATCAGGGCTCAAACCCTAGACCCTTCGATTTAGAGTCACTGTAGAGAAAATGGAAATGCTACCTCTGAGTCAAATCATCCGTTAAGAAGACTGTTTTATTTCAATAATTTTGCAATGTAAAATAAATGAACCACGTTTAGAGCATCATTTTATATAAAATATCTAATATCTTAATTAGAAAACAGGATATAAAATGCAGAACAATAACATTAGATACATCAAATGTATTGATAATGTATCAAAAACCCATTGATAGTGCTGTAGAGGCTGAGTGAGCTTTACCTCAGGCATAAATATTTTCTCCGAACACACATGGCGGGTACTAATGAATACTTTATAGAGAGGAAATGACCTTTTGTGCAGCCCTCGTGATTAAAACTACAGTTAAAAGCTACAGGGATGAATATAACGCACAAAAGGAAGATCCAAAAACATGTATGCGCAAATATACACCCCCATTTCGAAATTGGAATTGAAACACACGACCACGCATTCAATTTCTAGACGATTCTGTTAGAATACTCCTGCCCTAGTGATCTTGACTACCCAAGTCATCGATTAAATGTTTATTATGCAATGACATTGATTTCATTTTGTCGCTTTCTACGTACGTAGTATACAGGACATATTGTAATGTTGCAGAAAAGAGGCAATTTTCCACAGAAAACTCGTTTTCTTGGAAAGCTGGCGCCAGTAAAATAGACCAATCTTCATATTATATGAAGTAAACAACTTGCTTAACACTTGAAATCTGAATCCACGTTTTGTACGTCATCAATGCCGAAAAATTGGTTTACAGCAAAATGTCTGTGTCTGTCTGTTCAAGTGGCACAGGTCCCTTTTTCGTTTAACTCTCTGAATTGCCAAACAATTTCGACGTCAAATTTTTTTAATGAAATCTGGTCTCCCAAATTAGATCTTTAAATGAGAGTCATGCACAATTTTTCCAAAATATTTTTTTCGTTAAATTTTGAATGAATTGAATTTTAAAAACACGTTTTTTCTTAAATAAGCTGCAATTTTTTTCCTCCATTTTTTCTAGTAAAACGCGAAGTACGTTTATAAAAATGGGACAGGTCTCATTTTTGTTGCTATCAGAACTATCTGGAGTAATTACGGACATACGAAATAGCATTTTATTCTCCTGGAGATTGAATACATTTTAGTTAATTCATAGAGACTTGCCTTGTTTTTCTTGTTACGTTTCGTTCAAAATTGTCTACTATTATTCTATTCCTGCCGCACATTGAACAAATTCATTTATCAATCAATTCTGGTTAATAAATTACTGAGCTCAGTCACAATCAGACGCACACCTGTATGTCGGTTCGTGAGGTTGTCCCCATTCACACCGAAACAAGTTGAAATTTCTCAACTGATCCTCCGATATGTACGACTATAAGGTAAAGTAAGTGTGTGTTGGTGTGTATATGTGTGTCTATGCGATTGTCAAAAGGGAAAGGAGGAGACAAGAATGAAAAAAGAAAGATCGAAATATTTTCGTGTTCGCGTTTTGTTCGAGTTCTGCTCGGACTTTTGGCTTGTATTGATCAGAGCAACTGTCAACTAGAATTCTCTTCCAAACAACGGCTGAATTCGACCTAGCTAAACAGCGCAATTATTGGGACTCGAACCATAGAACCTCAAGGTCAGAGTCTCTGCAGTGGCATCGGGTGGAGTCGCTGGGTCATTTCAGCCGGTGCAGGGAATTGTTTCCCAGCGATGTCATATACCAGGCCGAATACCAAACTTTTTTTAGACGAGGCGATGCAGTGGCCGCCGAGAAAGGCCAGTTAGCGGGGGGGGGGTGGCGGAGTACCGCCGGGTTGCGAGGCGAGGCCGCGTGTGCCGCAAAGGGCCGGCGCAAAGGGCGCAGGGCAAGGGCACCGTGGCCAGCCGACCACTCGCCCTGCACGGGAAGCATTTCAGGGCAGGCAGGCGAAAGGGCGCGCCTCGCACACGCCGAGCGCTGCTATCACTATGCGGCCGATGGCGGCGGCGGCTGCGACCACATCGCACGTCGCGGCGAGTCTTGCAAATTGAACCCTCGCCCCCATCCCTCGCCGCCAGGCTGTGCGGCCGTCGCTCAGTCAAGATACGCCGCTCTCCTCCTATCTCTCCCTCTATCTCTGTCTCTCTGAATTTGTCGTTCTGCATCTCTGTGATTCTGTCTCTCTCTCACCATCTCTGTCCCTATGTCTCTCACCATCTCTCTCCGTCTGTCTCTCCCCATCTCCCCCCTCTGTCTCTCCCCATCTCTCCCCCTCTGTCTCTTCCCACCTCTCCCCCTCTGTCTCTCCCCATCTCTCCCCCTCTGTCTCTCCCCGTCTGTCGCTCTCTCTACTCTCTCATACTCTCTTTCATCTCTCGCTCCTTCTCTATAAAATCTTTGATCTGCCTTGCGAAGCCTCCAATTATCCCCAGCATCCTCTTTCGCAACACTTAGCTCTGTAGCAACTCATTCGACAGCGTAGGTCAGCGTAGGTAACATTAGGTAGCTTCATTTACCAAAGTTTATTTATTAATGTCATATCAAAACAGTAACAAAAATTATACGTAACGTTTGGGGGAGATGGAGATAAAAGCAAGAAGCAACACTGAGTCCGGAAGCATTGAATAACATCTGCAATTGCTCAATGGCTGAGAAGAAGCTAGAAGAAAAAACCGATCGAGGTAAAAATACCATCGCAAAATGATCTTTACTAATGCAGTACGAACATTAGCATGCATCATCATCATCACCATTTTCATCTCCCAATAAGAAGCACAGCAGTGACAACAGTTGTAGCCCAGAGCCAACACATCTGGTGTAATTAAATAGTTAAATAAAATGTGCAAATTTGTTTCGTGAAGCAATTAATATCGATCGCGAGAGCCCAAAGTAATCGCGGGCATCAGGACGGCAAGCCACTGAACAAAAGAGGGCCACTTTCCGAAACTTGGAGAAGAGCAAACCACACATTTCTTAAATACGATAGGACGGAAATCGGTAATAACAGCGAACAAATCTATGAACAATTCGCGGGAATGGCTTTCTTTGCGGTATAACTTGGTACACCTCTCATCACGAACATAAGTTATAGCGTCATAGTTTGTATAACTTGCAGATATTTATTTGACTGGCACTTATAATTAATTTCTGAAATAAAATTTGATCAGTTGTATAAATAATTATTCAACACTGAAAATTCCTTCTGAAGGAAACATCAATACGGGAATTGGTCAGATTATTTTATGTTGCAAAAGGGAGAGAAACAACGACCAATGTAAATGTCAGACTCTGTCTGGACAAATTAATTTGTAAATATTTTACAAATTAATTGTTACTAAATATTTATACAAGTAAAAATAATTCTTATACATTGTTGTTTATGGTATTTAGAGTCTAGGACGAATGAATAAAATTCACATAAAAGCTATGGTGAATGTATAAGAAATTAGTTCTGTCAAAATCGTCTCTGAGATAATGTTTGTATCTCACTGTAAATATCCCGCAGGATTTCTCTTATTCTTTTGTTTGCCTTTTCACACCTTTCACTTCAGCTTTCTTCCTCTTGTTCCTCTTTTCTTTCCTTTCATGTTGTCGCTTTCTAGAAGCCCTTCGTCCCATTTCCTGAGCGGTTCCGCGTGGCGTGGTGTGGACCAGTGCCAGCTGGGGGACGCGGCGGGGACGGAAAGTGCGGGAGAGGTGGGGAGGGGTTAGAGAAAGGGTGAGCTCTGGAAGAGCGGGGGAGGGTGGCGACGGCAAGTGTGGGGATGAGGGCGGCAAGGACAGGAACGAGAGCGAAGGCCAGGCTTAGAACGGCGGGGTGAGGGCGGGGACAAGAACGAACAGAAGGCGGAGGTGTGGGCGGAGATGTGGGTGGAGGTGAGGGCGGAGGTGAGGACGGTGGTGGGGGCAGAGATAGGGGCGTATGTGAGGCCGGGGGTGAGGGTGGGAGTGAGAGTGGGGATGAGGACGGGGGTGAGGGCGAGGTGAGGGCGGGGGTGAGGGCGAGGGTAAGGGCGGAGGTGAGAGCGAGGTGAGGGCGGAGGTGACGGCAGAGGCGAGGGTGGTGGTGAGGGCGGGAGCGGGAATGGAGGCGAGATCAAGGGGTGAGGACAAGCGATGGTAAAGGCGGTGCGGGAGGATCGAGGCCAGGATGGAGGTGGCAGTGGATGAGACGATGGCCGAAGCATGGGCGTGGTGGGAAGCAGGTAAGAGGAGTGGGGGGCTGGGTAGGGGAGGGGAAAGTGCTGAGGCGAAGCAAGGAGGGAAGGGATGGAGCTATAGATCCAAATGAGAGGGGTGGAGTCGGAAACAGTGGCGAGGACGGTGGCACGGTGGGAGGAGGGTTTGAAGGCGGGGTTGGGATTAAGGCAGCGGCAGCAAACGCAGCGGAGGTCTGTGCCACGAGGCCGCAGGGTGGGCAGCCGGACTCCGGTTTCTTTCGTAAACGAATTGCTCTTTCCCGCAAAAAAATGGCTGGCCGTGAATCAATCATTTGTGGGCCAGTGAAGAGTGCTGCTTCTACTCTAGCCCGGTCAGAGCCCAGTGCCTTTGCCAGAAAATTTAGTTCCAACTTTAGTTCCTTATACGTGAATCGTGTTCTACATATGTTGCGCTGGAATAAGTACATTTTCTTAATCAGATAAATCATCGAAAAAATAAATGATTTTATTATTTACTCCGCCTAATAATAATCATTCACTGACGTATAATTTTAAAACCTACTCAAGAGCTTCCAGCATATTATAAAGCGTGCACTGTTCACTAACGAAATCATCTTCCTTATTTTTCTACCCCCTTATAAATAAAGCACCTCAACAACCCTGCGAAGGTATTAAAAAAATGTCCATTTTACATATAATTATCTCTTATATCTTAACTAAAAGGGAATTAAATCTCAAGAACGCCGTTTAATTTCGAATAAATACAAGCTTAAAACCGATCGGCACATGTTTTATTCGGGAGCATTTCTCCTAAAAATTAAAATGTAATCCAACTCACCGGAGAGGCAGAGTCTCCAATTACCATCCGCCTGTCCTCCTTCACTCAGTGTTCCGTCTCCACAAACGCCAGGGATCGGTTCTCGAGGGCGCGGGCTGAGCCGCGGGCTCCGCGAAGGGAAAGACACTCCGGAGGCGATGCCCGCTATTCAACATCGTTTCCGTTCCGTTCCGCTCGCTCTCCGAGAAATTCTGCCTCCCCTGCAGGTCACGGGGGGGGGGGAGGGGGAAGGGGCACTGGAGCTCGTTTTCTTCCCGGCGGCGCTGACGGGAGCGTCGACCGAAAATTGATAGGGAACTTGTTTCATCAGCGGCAGCCAATCAGAAGTCACTCGTCGACCGGAACCAATCAGACCGGCTCATTGTAATCGCGACGGCTGATGTTATTTCGTCGAATGTTCTGATCTGTTTCGAAGAAAGTTTCGTTCTGCGATTTTTTAACGAATTACAAATGTAACTTTTTTTAAACTTTCCAATGTATCGAGAAATTATTGATTTATTCCTTGCGGAAGAAGGTTGAAACACCAATACGGAGTTTTAGATTTGTGAACAAGAACGGAAAAATTCTTACATTACTGTAGATAAGATCACCAACATTTCTAAATGATACATCGTATCAAAACCAAGTTATTTTTCAAATTTACATTACTTATATTACCTTTAAGTATACTTTTATGCTCCCTATGATGCATTTTGTAATTTGAGAACAATCAGAAAATAAAAGAATGATGCAAGTAAATCGGCTAATATTTAAGATAAATTATTAACACTATTTATTTTCTTACATTAGGAGAATACCAACAACGTTGTTCTACAGTAATTTAATTGCAACGCCCTTTCAGAAAGTTAAATCTACTATTCAAATTTAAACATTTTGTTGAAGTGTCTATTACATTTCTACAAACTCTAAAGAACCGTTGTGCCTTGCTACAAAAAACAAAGTACTAGCTAATGCTTTAGTTCTTCTTTGAATAGTATTAAATGATAGGAAAATATATCTCTTTAGAAATAATCATCTATATTTCGACAGATCAAGATCAAAAGCATTTTCAGAGAACACTCAATTTTAAATCTGATAACAATGTACACGTAGTAAGGAAATGACGCAAAGCCTAATTATTGTAAATAGAAAAGAAATATACACATTAGAATCAAGCAAGACTTGCAAACTCTTCTGGGTTAATTCCGATACAGAGATGAATCGCTTTGAAAAAGAAAGTATTAACAGAATATCACTGAATGAGTTCCTTTCCTCGGTTAATTTTCTCCCCCTGAGATCGCGTAGCTCCGGTGTGTTGGCTTTTAACTAATTCAAGGTGTACTTGAGTGGCTGCTCTAGTATGTGCAGCGGTGATGAACGCATGTCAAAGTTCTCGAAACAGAACACGCTGCAACATGCAAGATACAAGGAGTCTGAAGTTACTTCTAAACGTTCCTTAGTTCCTCGCCGTTACCCGATGCTGCACCCCATCAGCAAAGTTCATAAACATGTTCCTAGATAGAACAGTCTTCAGAAAGACACTTATAATAGAAAATGATATTAAGGACATGCCATTTGCACAAATTCCAAACTTTTAACTAAGAAATAATGTTTTAATTACTAAGTCATGAAATTGATGGATTGCACATTTAATATATTTGGGAAAAGGATACATGTATCCGACGTCTGCTGGACATGGCGTTTATATACCCTAAAACTGGCATTTAAAAACACGGCAATAAAACTGATGTGAACAAAACAGATGAATGAATGAGGTCGAAACTGAAGGACAGAGCGAAGAAAAAGGAAATAAAAAAGAGTTCGCGAACTAATAAAACTAGGAGCCACACCAGAACATACTTTTTTGCATTATTTTTTAATTTGCAATTTTCGAAAAAAACAGAGATCGAAAATGAGACCCGCGTCATTCAATTATGCATTCTTTCTTTAATCTCTGGAAAACAATTGTTGTTTGAATTTGTTTATTTTTACGAATTTGTTTATAAATAGCATTCATTTAAAGCCCAAACTACGCGAAAACTACTCGTTTTTTCCCAAAATCTTTATAAGACATTTTTTAAAGAGTAAAAATTTTATAACAGATTTTCTAAAGCAAAAATCTTTATTTTCATTTTTGTAGTTTTGAACGGAATGTTCGAAAAATTGGATTGTTTACGGAAAGTTGGACAAAAATATTCTCTATATAGTGTCATTTTAGTGAAAAAATTGTTTTTAAAATTTTAAAAGTTACCTACATTTCTCGCAAAACTCGCAAGAACTCCTATTTTCAAAAAATTGTACACGACCTATTTTCAAAATCTGTCTTTAAGGAACAGATTTCATAAAGAAAAAATTATAATCTTCAACATTATAGTTGTAGGAAGACGCCCAAAAACTTGCACTTTTGCAACTTTCGAAAAATCTGGGATTTCAACAAACATGAGACCACTCTCTTAAGCATCCTTTGCGGTATACGGGGACAAAGTTTAATCAAAACATTTGTAGATTTTTTTGTGAAAATTGTGAAAGTGTTTTTGAGGCTTCAAGTATCGAAAACATCCAAATATCCAAATTCAAATATCCGTTTGAAACTCCCAAAACTTCGAGTTCATACTGATCAGTCTAGGAATATCAATTTGAGAGAAAATTAGCTGAGCGAGATTTACGTTAACCACATACGGACGGACAGTCGGTTTTGCCGTCAATCGATTTTTCAATATCAAGGACAAACAAAAAATTGATTTAGGATACACCACGCATTAAAGGAAGTAATTTACTGTATATTAAAACACGATTTACCACATTTTTCATTACCAGGGGCCGCCAATAAGAGAATTTCTGCCCACGGTTTTCAGCCCACGATTACATAATTTTCTGTTCTAACGAAGAACCTTCGTATGCACAAGATAGAAAAATATACGACAAACAAACGTACGAACGAACAATTAATTAATTAGTTGAATAAATCAATGAAGTTAAAAAAATGTGTGAAGTAATAAATTAGTGAGTGACCTGAACGAAACAGATGAATGAATGACGCCGGGACCGGAGGACAGAATGAAGGTGTGGCGTCTTTGCCGGGACAATAAATTACAGACGTGAACGGTTTGTAAATATTAAGTTTAATTTTCTATTCTAACAAAAGACCTTCATATGAACGAAAAAGTAAAAATATACGACAAACAAACGTACGAATGAACAATTAATTGATTGGTTGAATGAATCAATGAAGTTAAAAAATGTGTGAAGTAATAAATTAGTGAGTGACGTGAACGAAACAGATGCATGAATGACGCCGGGTCCGGAGGGCAGAATGAAGAGCAAGGGCAAGGGCAAAGGGCCTGAAAGATGGAGTTGGCGAGCGGGCGAGCGAGCGAGCACTCACCGGAGAGGCTGGGGCCCAGCACGGAGGCGAGCTGCGGCGCGTCCTCCTGCAGCTCGTACTCGACGCTGTTGCGCCGGTACACGTTGAAGAGCCAGGCGGCGCAGCGCAGGTGCAGGCGCGAGTCCAGGAACATGGCGCTGCCCACCTCCAGGTCCAGCGACGACACCGCCATCTCCAGCGCGCCCACCACCACGCTCGCCGCCC
>BOPP01000125.1:2223692-2226126 GCA_017312745.1 Gryllus bimaculatus | reverse complement strand
ATAATAATAATAATAATAATAATAATAATAATAATAATGAACTGCTTATTTGTGGAGAGGTTCAAGTACCGAGGTCTGCTCTTCCGCCAAGCCGCTGCGAATGGCTTTATTGTAGCTAAGCTACCCGCCAACATTTTGAGTATGCCTTTATGTTCAAGTATTATATCTAAAATGTCAGGTAATATTAAATAAGCGATTACATAGCTACCGTATAGGGCAATGATTATAAAATGAATAAATAACGTAAGTTACGAAAAAAAGTCTGTAAAAATTCTATTTTCATACACACGAAATTATTTCGTTTCCGGTAATTATCCGGAAATTATTTCGTTTTTCATATCGTAGCATGATTTAGAAGCTGCACAATAACACTAAGAAACAGAGTTGATGCAAATTTACCCGCGGTTTTGGCGACAGACACCGCATTAGATTAAAAAATCTTTATTTTTTTATAGTTACGAAGCCATGAAATGATTTAAATGCTTCCACAGAATGACTGCTGTATAACAATGAATTAAATAAAAGGAATTAATAATTTCTGTACTTATTTCCAATGATTCTAAATATCAGATAACCGAGAATTTACGATGTTTGACAGTAGTAAGTAGCAGTAAAATCAATGATACATTTGGCGCATGTCACACTAGCAAGAATAATTTGGGAGCCACTTAACCATGTAGTTCATAGACAGACATCACCACTATCAATCATCTCGACAACGCAAATGACCAATATACTCATTATCCTGCAAGAGATATCTATACGAATGGGATGTGAAGGGTTAACATAAATCTAAAGCTGAGCGTTCAGCTCTGAATGAAAGCCGGAGACTTCCGCCATTATCCAACGTATGAAAAGGTTGCCGTTACTGGCGATTGCAATCCAGGATACGTTTGAAGTACGTCGTTGCAGCAAATATTACCTTCTGGGTATTCTTTGCTATTGCCGACAAAAGTACACACACAGACACACACGCGCGCGCAGAGCATTCATTACGAAGAGGACAAACGACGAGGAGGAAACGTTCATCTCTTCCGTCACTCGAGTTCCGGTCACACTCCCATTGAGTCTCTGCAAGCACGCGGCATCGGCACGCCAGTATATTATTTTCAGAGTGGGGAACAACTTGCGTATGATGTTAAAATACACTTTATTGTGTTAATTTTCCTGCGCACGGATCCATCTACAAACAATAGACCTGCCCACACAAGCAACAGTTGACAAGAAACAAATGTCATTTCACGGTCGCAGATAATAGACGAACATACACACCCGGTGCGTGCTTTCTCGGGCGCACAGTTTCAACAACAGACCGCATTGGTGGATTTATCTGCATAGCACGTAGTATATGCCTGTTGTTGGCATCAAACAGGGAAATGTACATTTTCCCCGCTTGTAAAACCATCCAATACTGTAATCAAAAGGGAATGAGTGTTGATGTTTTTCCTCCTTAATGAATATACAGGAAGTTACATCTTGCAAAGACTTCAAAATGCAGTGACAAAGGAAAACTGAAACTTTTCTTTCTTCAATATTCCAATTGTCTACTCGGTACCCGCCTCTTAATATGGAGTAACGACTTTTCTAGTCTTGAGAAATTTCATCGAATATACTCGTATATCTACACAGCACAAGCCACTAAGAACCACAGAACACCTATGCTCTCCATTTCAGAAAAAAAAACATACAATAGGCATGACATAATGACATAACCCAGACTTTGAACAGGACATATCATCTGGCACTACTATACAAAATAAAAAATAGGAACCCCTCATTATATTGCCTTAAACATCTGCAGTTTTCTACCCAGCAGAACCTTTTCGGTTAATGACAATAACCTCCACAATAACCACCACCCCAGGCAAATTAATGCAAGCCTCTCCCAAGAATCACCATTATCCCCATACTTCAACTAGTAAAATAGGGTGTTATTATTTTCGACAATGCGTGCAATGTTCGTGCATTGTTCGTGCATTGTTCGTGCACTGTTTCGACAATTAGTGCAATGTTTCCACCAAGGGTGAGAAAAATAATAGTAGTAACTGTATTAATATTTATATTTATTATAGGTTGTTTTTATTTCAAAAACGTGTATTTATGCACACATTTTGGCGAAATGAATGATTATATTTTTGGGGAAGCTGTAGCTCGCATTATAATTTGTTTAAAAAAATATTTCTTACAAAATTTGTGAGAAATTTTATCCTATTTAAAAGTAATTGAATTATTTTTCTATAGGACACGGTTAAAGAGTTACAGAGAACACATTAAAAAAGTCAGAAAATTGCCGATTGAGCCTCCGGAAGTTAGCACAGGGTCTACGAGGTAGAAAACGGGGGGAGGGAGTTACCTAGTGCCTTGGTGTATTCTATATATTCAAATAAATACTTTTAAGACCATTTTACAGATAAAATGTACCCTCCGACTGCTC
>BOPP01000125.1:2208692-2218692 GCA_017312745.1 Gryllus bimaculatus | reverse complement strand
GTCTCAAGCCGTCCTATCTCCTTTAACCTGGAGGCAGGTCTAGGTCGCGTTGGTGCGGTATTCTTCATCGCGCCTTCCCTTCCGCCCTCAGCCCGCCCCGTCCACTTCCCCTCACTGTTAGAATACGAAGCATCGCTAACAAGAGAACTATACCTCGGGGAGGGGGGAGAAGAGTAACTTCGGCTATGAAAGAGCGCTGCAGTTGTGTGGTGTATAGAGGACATCTCCCTTAAGGTCAGCAATAATGGGTATTAGGGCGACAGAAATTATGATTACGTTATCGCGGAATTTGATTGTTTAATCATGAGTTGGGATGAAAAAGTTATAGAAAAAGCTAGCTAAAGCGAGGTGATTGTGTAGTTTGGTTTTCATTTCAATTTTTGCGAGATACTGAATTAACTAATTCTTCCAGAGATGATAATATATTTCGATGTAAAATGCTATTGCCAGATTTTTACCATTAGCTCCCTTTTACGGTCTTCGCTTGCGAAACAAAATTGCTCGTGTGGATATGTATCTATTTTTTTCACTCTCGGCAATTTCAATTTCGCTTTCCACTGATTTCGTGAGGTGCCTGTAATTGGTATTTACAAATTGGAAGTATTTCGATTTAAATAATGCATTTAAAACATGAATAACAAGTTTTGAATAAATGTTAATAAAATGTCTTGAACAAATTATTTTTATTTCTTCTTTCCTCTATCTAGAAACAAATCTGCAATCATGCGTTGTTAAAAATGCATTTATACAACATAAGGATGTACAATGATCTCCAATTGTGCATTTGTAGGATAATTTTCGAATTCGCATTGTCGTACAAATAAGTTTTCATGTGAGAAAACGCATTTAACTCTGAGACCTTTAGTAACAACGTTCTTGCAATATGTGGGATTTTCTTTTTCTTTGTATCTACTTTTTACTTCACTTTGCTTTCACTTTTGCATTTTACAACAATTTTCCTTGGAAATTCAACACAAAATGAACATTACTTTAAATAAACTTTAAACGTAAATGCAAATGCAATTTTTTCAACAACTAAACAAGCTTTCTAAAGTGGAATAAATGAAACATATGATTTATCACACTTTAAAAGAAAATTACTACATCAATGTTTAACAATCTCGGGCGTATTGTCTCATGAAAATGTTTACTTTGTATTTTCTTTCTTTATTTCTTTCTATTTTTCTTTTTTCTTTCCCTTTATTTTTTTCTCTTTCTCTCTCTCTCTCTCTCTCTCTGCCCTTCTATACATTTATTTTATTTATAGCGATGTAGTATAACTTTCAAATCAAAGCATTCTAGCCTCACGGCTATGCTGTTGTGAAAATAATAATTCTGCAGATTTCTTGCGGCTATTTCCAAGGCCATTGTGTGTATCTTCTTTTCATCGTCTTGTGCTTCTCTCGGCTCGAGTCCAACCCATCACTCTGCTCGGCAATTTCTCTTCACTTATCCATCGCACAAAAATCGGCATTGAAAGCTCTCGTAAGTTATCAAGGCCCGCTGTTTCTTGACAACGCGCGCTTTAACAGGTAGTCGAGTGGTATCACCGCCTCCATGGCAGGCAGCCCGCGCCACCAGCGCTCGCGACAGCAGCTCCAAGCCGCGCAGCGCCGCGCCGCGCCGCCCTCACTTGTTTCTGCGAATCCCCGAACGCGGGGCTTGAGTGCCAGGGCTCAGCAGCCGGCGGGGCGGAAAGCGCGCGGCGACGCTCGCGCAGAGTGGACCGCCCACGCGCGGAAACGCTCACGCCCTTCGGGGCGGGGAGGGGCGCACGGGGAAACGGCGGAGGAACGCCGGGTAGGGGGGGGGGCTGAGAGACGCGAGGCAGAGGCGTGAACATGGGCGAGGTAGGAGGTGCAGGGGTGAGGATGAGGATGGCGGGGTGAGTGAGGCGCGCGGACGAGGGGTTGTGAAGAATTGGAAGGTGGGGCGGCCGGGGCGGCGGCGCGGCGATTGGCTGTAGCGAGTCGATAGCGATGCGCGATGATCTATACGGCGACGGCGGCCGGCGGCGTTCGGGGGAGGGGGCGGTTCGGGGCGGTTGATGAGGGCGGCGGCGGGGCGGCGGCTGGGGGCGGCGGCGGGGGGACGGCGCGGGGCGCGCGGCGGGGCGGGGCGGGGCGGCGGCGCGGGGCGGCGGCGGGGGCGGCGCAGGGGCGGCCGGGCGGGGGCGGCGGCGGGACGGGGGCGGCGCGCGGGGACGGCGGCGGCGGCGAGGACGGGGGCGGCGGCGGGTTCGGGGCGCGATGAGGGCGCGACGCGGACGGGGGCGGTGACGGGGACGGGTTGCGGCGCGCGGGGACGGGGGCGGCGGAGGGGACTGGGTTGCGGCGGCGGAGACGGGGCCGGCGGCGGGCGGGAGCCCGGCGGGCGGGTTCGGGGGCGGCGGCCGGGTTCGGGGGCGGCGATGAGGGCGAGCGACGGGACGAGGGGCGGCGGCGGGGACGGCGGCGGCGGGGGAACGGGGGCGCGGCGGGTTCGGCGGGGCGGCGTATGAGGGCGGCACGGGGACGGGCGGCGGCGGACGGGGACGGGGGGCGGCGGAGGGAGGGGCGGCGGCGGGGACGGGGAGGCGGCGAACGGGGGCGGCCGCGCGTTCGGGAGGCGGCTGGTTCGCGGAGCGGCGGCGGGTTCGGAGCGGCGGCGGTGTCGGGTGGCTGGAGGGCGGGTCGGCGGCCGGTTGAGGAGGGCGGGCCGGGGGGGGGGCCGCAAGGGGGCGGCGGCCGGGCGGCGGCGGGGGCGGCCGGCGGGGACGGGGCGGCGGCGGGACGGGGCGGCGCGAGACGGGGGCGGCGGCGGGTTTCGGGGCGGCGATGAGGCGGCGACGGGGACGGGGGCGGCGGAGGGACGGGGACGGGAAAGTCGCCCAGCAGGAGGCAAAGCGGGGCGGCAAGCGGGCCGCGGTGCTGGCGTAGGGAGGCACTGCCAGTGACGCAGGCGGGGTGGTGAAGCAGTGGCAGCGGCGCGGGTGGGGCGCATAGGAGTACCGGGCGGGTGCACAGAAGATGGTGGTCGTGATGGCGAGGTGGTGGAGGTGCGTGAAGGGAGGAGCGTGGCCTCCGGCGGGACTTATGGCAAAGGTACTCCGCGTCACTCGAGCGACCATCCTCCCCATTAGGAAGTTGATGAAAAGGAACTTTAGAACTATTCCTAACAGGAAACAAAGAACAGTATTAGACTAGAAGAGAAAAATATTACGAATAAAGAAATTGGAAAACACATAAACGGCCAGTATAAATAATTGTATAAACCAGAAAAAACTCACATTTTGAACAAGTATGGTAAAGAGACATTTAAAAATGTAGGAAAATAAAGAAAAATAAATTGAGAAAAAATAATGAATGTAGGCCAATAAAGGAGTGGAAGAATCGCCAAAGAAAGAGAAATAAAAACTGCACATAAAATAGCAAAAATTTGCTTCTCGGAGGATCATAGAGCAGGTTATTCGTGTGGTCACCCAAATTTATTAGCAGCAATTTTTTAAATCATTTTCTAACAAAGAAACACTAGTTAAAATTTGAAAATGTGTTAGAATTTTAATTTCGTAGGGTGTAAATAAAAACACGAACAATGAATTTCGGAAACATTGTTTTATAATTTAGGCTTTCAATTTATAAACGGTTTAAGTGTTCAAATAATGATTTATCAACTTATGACAGTGAAGGATTCTAAAATCCAAGTCCAATGAAATTTAGAAGGTTCTATGGACCAGTTAAAGCTAAGTTAGAAACAAATATATTTCAAGCGATAATCCATCAACCCCTGGATCTATCTGCAGCAACTCGTTCATTACGTCTTTTTGTTTTCCTTTAACCTAGTACTCGAGACAACCTCTTAATAATGCTGTCATTGAATTTGCTTCTTCTTAACTTTGAAATTGAATGTGCGTGTCAGTCAAACTATCATCGCTTTCAGTAATCTCATTATTAATTATTATTATTATCATTATTATTAAATAAACAAACACCTCAAACTAAAAGAAAAATAACATAAAAAATGGTAGAGTACAAAAAATAAGATTTTGCATAGCAAAAACGGAGCTATTAAAAAATTGTAGAGAAAAATTACGAATATTCACCAGCATAAAATAGGTTCCATTATTTTTGTAAAATCTATCTATTGTTTTGAAGTTTCATTACCTTCTCATTTCACTTAATGCTTTTATTTCTATTAATGCATCAACATCAATAAATGTACTCTGCACTAATTTTGATTTACTGATGACCGTGTATTGCATTTTCTTTATGAATACTGGGATACTTAATGCACATCACGAGCTGCAAATCCACTCATAAATGTGCTAGATAAATGTGTTTGTGAATACGTATTCACTCCACGATATTAGCTGAGAATTTTAAGCCGTCAAAAGAGAACTCGTACAATCGATAATGCATAACGAATACTATACTGTGTATGTCAGTTCGGACTTATCATTAAATACGGATGATTCATTAAGTAATTCCTGTGCGTCCAACTTACAACAACTACAATTGTGTAAGACTGTCAATGACTTTATTTGAACTTGGTTAAATACGTATGTTACTTTGTTTCTAAATTTTCCTATAAATGAATTGAAATTTGCTTTGAAATACGAAGTAAATTGCAAACATTTTATAATATAACCGCATTGCAGAGCTTCAATGTTTCGGGGCTGATTAAAGATCCGAGTGGTCAAAGTGTCATTTTATTTTGCGAGTAAGAAATGTTACAACACGAGACCGATAGGTCGAGTGGAGGAATCCTATGACACAAAAAAAATCAATTTAACCACGTGTATCATACAATATATTTTAGACAGCATTACTGAATTTCCCTCTATTTTAATTTGAGTATACAAATCACACAATGATACATTAGGCAGTAGCTGACGTGGTCACATGAAAGTATTTTATATTCTTTGCATTCACCGATTTATCTGGACACTTGAGAGTCGTTTCACCTTTAGCACGCTATGCCTTGCCTGAAACAACCGGCTTTTTTAGAGGCTGGCTAGAATATTTTCTGGAATATTTCCCTTTCATTTATTTTTTGAGGGGTCTGGATATGCAAGTAATGTCTTATACTCAGGTTTCCATTATAAATATTTTCTGCTAATGTTAAATAACGTTTCTTCTCTCCAAATGACTCTAAACTGAGATAAAATTATAGATGTTTTTATCAGTTCACTGGGGCGTTTGCTGTTACGTACTACCCTGCGGCGAACGTTTGATCAAGCAATGACGCAATGGATGGAGGAAGCGTTCGTAACGCGACGTTTGTCGTAATGGAATTGAGTTCCCTCCGGGAGGGGGGCTTCTCTATAGGACCGAAGCTGTTCGGGATAGGCGGCTTTTGGCGAAGGCCGATATGGCGGGGCGGAGCGCAAGGCGGGGGAGGGGGGCAATTCTCTTGAAAGGGCCTATTCCTTAAAGGGGTGAAAGGCCCCCGTTTTGTGCTGACGAACCATCGTCCTTGCCCCTTGCCTGCCGGTGACGAGGGAAGGAAGCGAGCGAGGATAGCCCGGTCATCCAGACATCGCGTCGGATCTGAAGATAGCATGAAGAGCTCTTGGCAATAGAAAGGAGATGGACGCAGGGATACAGGAAAACATATCTTTTTCGTGAGAGTATACTACGGGTTTCGTGAGGGTTTGCTAACATCTTTTTTTATCGGCAAAGTCGAGTTTTCTCTTTTTCTTACAACTTTTTTCTTTTTGTTTGTTTGTTTGTTTCTTTCTTTCTCTTTTCGTTTTTGCACATTCAAACTGGAACGCATTGAAAAATTATTTATAAATGTTATTATTATTATTATTATTATTATTATTAATATTACTTCAACGTGACTTAGAACACTTGCGACATTGAGCTGAAATAAATTTTATGGAAATTAAAGGACGAAAAAATACAGCAATTACGTTTGGACGAGGTCGTAATTACGTTATAATTGATTGCAATATGAGTAACGACTTCATTCCACGAGTATCGTGATGCAAGTAACTTGGTATTCAGTTAAATAGTAAATTAAGGTAGAAGCAGGGCCGGATTTAATTTTCCGGGAGTCCCAACCACAAAATAGTGTTGCCCCCATCCGTAAAAAAACTCCAAATTTATTAAATAAAAAGCTTATCTTCTTTGAAGAACTTCCTGTACAAATACAGATGTAGGGAAATTGTCATTCGTCAATAGAACTACAAGAGATTGGAACAGTTTGCTGGTAACAATTTTCCTTGCAAAGTTTATAGTCTCAGAAAAGTGTTTCAATTAGTGTTCTACCAATTACAAAAGCAACTTTAACATCTCACTGTCAGTTAAACAAACATTTTCAGTTATGTATTTCAGTGAGTGGTTGTGAATGATATCTAAGGATGTTAAACGTATGACAGTGCAATGAAACACGGGTCAGTGAAGTACAACGACATGCAGTGTTGTGCATCACCGTATTCTGTCGTGTGTGATATTAAGTTAATCATCATCACCGTCATAATAATAATAATAATAATAATAATAATAATAATAATAATAATAATAATAATAATAATAATATTACTATATTATTAATATTGTGATCAATATTACATCGAATTTATTTTATAAATAACTGCAATACTCAATTGCAGTCATTACAATTGCATCTTATTACAATTTTCATTACTTAATATTTTTATTTACGCGTTGCAACAGTGCACCTCAATGATATCGCGGTTTCCCTGCTGTCTCCGAAGATTATCGACCCTTGTAAATGACGTTTGTGATTCATAATAAAAGGAATTGATGCCACTTGCACATGATAAACAAACCATCATTTGCAATTATTAGAAATATATACTACATCGCACGCGTCTTTAAATACTAGTTTTCTAGTTCTGACGTCAAGATACTGCAACACTGAAGTGCCGCCATACGAAAGCCACAAATCAGAAAAATAAGGAGATTCTAGGTCAAGAAAATGAATGTTATGGAGTTTTATCGGCGTTTCATTTTTATTCACGTCAGTGGGGTAAAATATACGGTATTGGACGAGCGGATTTACCACCCTTTGGATGTCGTCTACGGTTTTTATCGCCCTTAAAAGCTGCAGCTCGAGCAGCTCATGCAGAGTCATTCTAGGCGGGGAGGGGATACCTTCTGAAGATTGCAAAATGACTAGGCATACCTCAAGGATCCCTGCCCATGACTTATTACTCGCCTTTAAATTTGATTTTTCACAATATATTTTCTACAAGAACACAGTAACATGCATTTTCAAAATTCGTGCTTATTTTAAAAAATAATTTAAGAAGTATAAGTAACGCAAAAACTTCAAATTCAAATTGTAATTTGAATACGGTTAGTATTCTCAGTGGTACCACTTTTAAGGTCACTCTGTTTAGATACTTTTGAAGATTCAAATAAAACTTTGCATTGACCAATATGAATATATTACCATTAAACAATCATTACATACATGTTTATAACAAAAACTTCAACTCCCAGTTTTTGTAACTAAGCTTTCTTTTTCTATTGCGATACAAAGTGTTACCATCAAAGGTTGATACTTGCGGCTTTCTATTACTTTATTTTAATTTACAATTCAAACCATGGAGATCCTTGTTCACAGTGTTCATTCTTTTTCCGTAGTTCCAAGGGTTACAAACCCAAAAATTAACTTTAATTTAAAAATGCTCATAACATTTCACTTTACTGTCAATTGAAAAAACTGAATGTTTAGCTTTTATTTAAGGTTATTATTTTTCAAACGGCGGTGGTCTTCCCCCGCCCAATGGTGAGATCCAGTGCTTATCTCCAGTCGGCTAGCGCGGGTGTCCCCAACCAGGTATCTTCCATCAGCGGGGCACCGCACCAGACGGGAAAAGCTGAAAGCTCTCGGGCGGTCTCCCGACATGTGGTAGAGTAGTGCGTGTGTGTGAGAGAGATGAGAATAGGACGAGGAAAATGAAGGAAAGATCGCCTGCGGCGTGGCCTGTTTCTTAGATTACGTATTCGCCTGGACAAAACATGGCAAACTACCGATCAGAATATCATAAAATCCTTGGTACTCGATTTTCCGTTCAAAGGCACTGCAATAACATCATTTGATGCCCTGAGCCACATAAGCCAAGGGAGAATAAAATTACTATAATATGTTTGAATTTGGTCCATAGCCTTCCATATTTAAGTTGGCGAATGAACAGAAACCCACAGAAGAATCAGTTATTAAAGTATCATCGAATGAAAGCCTGCCATTCTTTCGGAATCATCAGTCTTTCAGCCTGTGACGCTAATGATGATAAAGTAAGACAACGTGGTGACTAATGTAAAATTAGGTTGAAGTAGGTGAAGGAATGCGGGACAGAGGGAACAGGAGAATCTCGAAATATCGTGTTGCTAACCCGTTTAGTTTTTTTTCAAGCATCGACCGGATTTGGGCATGGCAGATTCGAGTTAAATTATGGATTATTTTAAAACTTTAAATTACATTTGTAGCTCATAATTTATATTGTTACTTTAAAACATAGTATTTATATGTGCTAATAAATGGAAATTTGATAACGTAAGAAAAATATTTTATTTTGAAAATGTTCTGTACTATTACCCCTTCATTAAGGCTTACGAAATTGCATACCAAATTATCTCACATATGACATGAATAATGGTTTTTAATGACACATTATCCATCGCTAACGTATAGACAACTAGTTTCCACCACATTTCACCTGACTATATTTATCATAGGGATAAGGATGCAATAAGGATAAGCAATAGGCGATCAGTGAGCGATTAGTGATGTTGGAGTTTGTTGATGCAAATAGAAAGACCGAATGCGATTTCGAGATGCAAACAGTCAGTGACAAGAACAAGTATAACGAGGGATGGTTATGATAATACAAAAGTCACTTGTAGTTCCTTTCTATGGAAATACAAAAAAGTAAAAAAAATACGAATATATTACGAATCTTCGAACTAATCGAATTTGGGGTGAGAGTAATTTCAGTGGAAGGGCCATTACTGGACTCATAGCTGACGAGAGTTGATCGTATTAAGTCACACGGGGAGCAATAACTGCTATTCTTTCAACTAAAAAAGTCTTAAACTAAATGTGTTGCATATGAATTTTTATTTATCATATTAATTTTCTTTATTGAACTAGAACAACAAATTATTTAAAACATCTCATTTACTAATCTAGGGTATTAACGAAACGATAGAACTCTAGGATTTGGCTAAGGTATAAACAAAATATAAATATCGAAATAAACATTTACACTTATTTTCTGATGATTTATCAACATTTTTGAAATAACCATTCGATTTCAACGAAATGATTCGTATGAAACTTCGAAACAACTCAGAAACTGTCGGAATGGGTTGCATTAGACGCGGTTTGCATCATCCGCTTGTTGGTCAGCGTGTGCCCACCATAGCAAATGTTTGCCCCGAAGGCAATACGATTGCGGTTATAGCCAATCAATGCATATTGAAACTGCAACAGTATACCTGGAACGGGTAGCACATTATAATTAGCCGAAGATTTTTCATTATTTTATGCCCCGACCGCTTCCACCACATTCCAGGCACCGCGGACAAAAAAAGGTGCGAGCGCATTGAAATATACAGCATTTTAATTTCAATTAGTCATTGAATCCAGGACAAATGTGAATGGCCGGTGGCGTAATGGCCATCGGTAAGTTATAAACGGTCATAAAGTCGCCTTGCACGGGTGGCTATTGTGTTAATATTGATTATCGTGCTCGTACTCTGGGGATAATAAAGTTAATGCCGCAGACGTGTTTATGAATGGCATCGGCGGTAACGCCGCCCCCAACGGCGCGGCGGCGGCGGCGCAGCGAAGAGCGGGTTGGGGGCGGGGCCGGTGCAACGGGGATTGGTCAGGGAGAGGCGGGGAAGCAACAGGGAAAGGCGGGAAGGTGGGGAAGGACAGGGAGAAGCGGGCAAGAGCGAATAAGCGAAACAGGAAGAGACGGGGAGGTGGGGGAAATGCCTCAGCGGCGCACAGTGGGGAGGGGAGGGGCAGGTTGGGG
>BOPP01000125.1:2181839-2194903 GCA_017312745.1 Gryllus bimaculatus | reverse complement strand
GGCGGGCGCTCGGCGGTCGGGCACGCAGGTACGAGTGTGGGGCGATAGCGAAAGGGGGTGGGGCGGCCGTGTGTGTAGGGGTGGAGGCCTTGTGATGGAGCGCCATAAGCGCCGGAGGGCGTCGCGACGCGTTTATCGGCCCGCAGCCGCCGCGGCGACGTTTGCAATTACGCAGAGCTGGCCCGCAGCCGCCCAGAGGCGCGCCCGAGGCAGCCGACGCACTCGCGGTTACGCACGAGTTATGTACACACTCTTCGGGAGCACGTCCGCCAGGGGAAAGTCCGCCGGACGAGATCCAGCCGCAAACAAATTATTATCTGTTTGCTGCATGAGCCAGCGGAGGCCCCGGAATCTTACCCCATCCGTCTGCCCCTTGACCACCCTAACCTTTACTCCTCCTCCCCCTTTGATCCGCAGCTCATGACGTATACTATGTATAAATACAGAAAGAGCGAGCTCCCAGCAGCTCATACTATGTAGTGATTGCGAACGAGGCGTTTACGCTCTCAATAAACGTTGTAAACTCCATCTTGTGTATTATTCACGGCAACGTGAACTCTCCTCAGCCATCCTCGAGTCGTCACCGAAGATTGAACCAAATATTACTCACGTATTGAACTGACCTCGCGGCCACGGGCGACGGCAATGGACAAGCGCATTGCCGCCTCGTGCTGTTGTTGCGTATCAATCTTCCATTTTACGTTAAATTAATGCATTCTGAGAATAACTGTATTGTTTTATGATAATGCTTGAAGGATAGCCTTTAACGAAATTATTTTATTTCAAATATTGTTTTCAATATTAAAATTTTGGTCGTTTGCTTGCAAAACAATGTATGTAAAACAGGTATATGCACATGGTTGTGTCGTAACGACAGAAACTTTGCATTCCAATAGTGTTAATGAGACCTTTTACAGCCCACGAGTACTGAGAGAACGGTTTCTGCAGCCTATGAAACTCATTTTTTCCGATGCAACAATGTACTCAACATTTTCCAGCTCTAATACAATATCCTTTTAAAACTTATCACACAGTTATGATTTTTTTCTGAAGTTCTGGTAGAGTTTTAGAATTGGTTTGAAGGTACTTTTTTAGGCAGACATTCAATCATATGATAATTTTTTATTTAAAATCAAACAATCCTTATTCTAAAATAACATCAAGAAAGGCTGTCTTATTCTCACTGAATAATTTTTTTTTCCAAAACAACAATTCTGGTACAAGTATTACTGTTGTAACCAAGAGCTTCTAATGTTTTGAATTCTATTCGATAAGACTGAATTTGAGGACTAAGGACTGAGACAGAACTGATTTTCTCCATTTGGAGCTGAGTGGGAGTTCCATATATACGTTTTAAGGCACATGACGTTTCCGATTGCGTTCGTGCAGCGTTTAACTGAGAAGGATTGGCGTTCTTAGTACAAATGTGCACGCACTGAAATTCTCGCGGAGTGATTCAAAAGCCTTTTGCCGAAGATATGCGGAGCTAACAACTAACTTTAATTTATAAAAGAAATTTGAATGAAAATTCACCCTGTAAATGATTTATAAATATTTCAGTTGATTTGAGATCGCCAAATGCCTCCTACTAATTCCTTTCAGTAAGTAAAGAGCTCTGAAATTGTTATCAATTGAATTATTTTGTAGAATTGGTAGAGGTAGCAAAGACGTTGATTTTCAGCCAGGAGCCAAAAGTTACGTGATGTGCAGAATATCAACGAATTTGTGACGCTTGTAATAAACGAATTCGTTCGCCGACTGACGAGCTATTTCTTTTATTAATTTCAAACGTATACTGCTGCGGGCTGTGACATTGGAGCATAGGGGGAGAGAATGGAGTGTATCATTCCTCAATGAATAAACCTTACCATGGTGATGATGATGAATATGATGATTCACGAACAGAAGTACATCCAGTTCTTATAATTGCCTATAACTTGATGGACACGATAGTAAAAAGATTCTATTTATTCTAAGATACCAAGTCATTTGCAAGGGACATAACTTTCCTAAAAATATCTTGCAACAATTTTTTAAAATTACGCAAATGACGGGAAGATCAAAGTAGCTACTTGTAAAACGTACGTCATAGACTGAAATGACAATTTGTAATTAGACAACAAATCTAGTGGTAGTTCCACGCATTGTCTACAATTAATTTCGTTTGTTATTATGGGGAATACATTTTAATCTAAAATGACATTTCTAACCAAACACTGTGAAAACTATTACTGAATTATTAATTTAATTCTAATAATTCTTGATAAATCTCGTTTCTAATCACACAATTAACTTCATTAACGATCAATGATTTTACTTGTAATTTACAATGAATGAAACACACAATGAAATAGTCACATTTCATTCATATCATAATATATTTTGTTCACAAAGGCTTTTTGACTGACAGACGTTATTTAAAAAAATTATAAATAAAATCACAAAATCATAAACTTTAAGATACTTATTCTCCATTCACAACGTATTTTTGCGACATTTCGACGATTATAGTTTGCCCCTCTTCTGGCTACAAGGAATAAGGAGAAAATGATGAAAAAACATTATCTTCGATATCTCGCAAAAAGTACTTTGAAAATTAAAAAAATGTTTAAAGTTTTTGATTTTGTTATTTTATTTATATTTTTTAAATAAGTCGTATCTCACATGAAAACGCTTTGGGTAAACTATCTTCTGACATAAATATTTGCTATATACAATAAACAGTATGTTGCAATAAATTATGTTTTAAATAAACATAAATACTCGGTATACGGTCAAATAGTCATTTATTGACGAGGGACATATGAAAAGCGGCATAGTTTTAGAGCAGCCCCTATGAGGAATTGTGTTTCAAGCCAGAGGGCGAGGTAAATCGCCTGTAGCGGGCGCACGGTGGCCGCAGGCGTGGTCAATTGGATCGGCGCAAAGGCTGCGGCCAACCTGCGATGTATCAACGCGCCAAATGAAGCTATCGCCAGAGGTATCGACTCGTCACCTGTCAGCAGCCGCCGCCAGCCACGCCGCCGCCACCACCACCACACATGACGCTTGGGGCGTCGACTCGGGCATGGGTTGTGGCACCCACCCTTCCCCGCCACCACTCGATCCTGCTTCGTCTTCTGGTCGTCCGTTCCTGTCCTCTCACTACTCCCCGTCCCGCCCCCCTCTCCCGTACCTCGCCCTGTCCTCTTTCTCACACCTGATCCCCAAGTTTGTTCTCCGCGTCTGTCGCCTCCCCGATCCCGTTCCGTATTCCCACGCCTCCGAGCCCCTCATCCTTTCTCTTTATCGGGCCCCGTCGTTCCGTTCTCTCATCCGGCCTCATCTGGCCCACTCATACAGCCCCCTAATCCTCATCCGGCCCCTATCTCCTTTCCACGCCTATCCTCCTATCCCTGCATGTGTCTGTCGTGTTTTGTGCTCCTGTTCCCTACCATCATTCCAGATCCATTTCTACAACCCGCTTCCCGCACTCTCTCCCTTGATCGCCGTCATTGCCCCCGGCTCCTCCTCTCATTCCCCACTCCACAATGTCATTTTTAACCACCGCTCTGGCCTCTAAATAGCGCCTTTGCCACCCTTGTTTTTTAGCAGGGACCCGCGAAAGTATCGCTGCTTCATCAACCGAGCAGTACGAGCCGATGGCTAGGGCAGGGCATTTGGGGATTTGTATCGCCCACTACTGACTGTTGCTGTATGATATAAGCAGCAATCAGAAAAAAATGAGATAAGTCATTTGTCTGTATTACTTTTTATTAGTGAAAAAAATTCCATTAAATTTAATGAAAGCAGTATTTTATAAACTATTGATAAATAAAAATTACGTATAATCCTTTTGTCTTTGTCAATTACGACTTCTTCCTAATCTTCTACAAAAGTTTAAGATTTATGCCTTTCCAAGAATTATAACGAGTCTTTCCATCGTCTCCTTGGTCTGCCAGCTTCTCTTCTTCCCTTCAGCCTTTCATCCCTAGTAATCCTCCCGATTCTTTTCTCTTCCCTTCTCTCAATATGACCGTTCCATTTCATTCTTCGGTCTGCCACAAATTCCGTAATGGGCTAAACTTTGAACATTTCCCTGATGTTTTCTTTCTTATCCAGAAGAGTAATTTGTAATTTTTCTCAAAACTCTCATTTCGGCGACCTCAAGTTATTGCTGAATACGTTTTTTCCCTCCTGCATTCGAATTTATAATTGGTCTAATTATTGATGGATATATTCTAACCTGTTTCAGTTTGTATCAGAGTCCTGTTTCAGATGTTTGTAATGACATATTGAGTTGTTGAGGTTGGCAGCGATCCTATTACCCTTTATTAATAGAAATCAATTACGAATGTTAATATTAAATACTTTTCACATTTTCCTTAGATCTCTTTGTACTCTTAACTGGTCATTTCGGAATCACAGTTTACAATTCAACAAAGAGCTTATAATAATTGGCATTATTCAGAGACATTTATTAATTTATTTACATTTGCATATGTTACATTTTCATATTTCTTTCATATCTCAATATTATTGGCTAAGATTATGAATGATTTCAGTTGTACCAATCTGAATACGTCTTTATTTTGGACCCTATTGTAGTTCGTGGCCGGTACTGGAATTTAAACCCATTGTTGTTGCTGGGAAAAATTCAGTCGGGAAGTTCCTAATATGCATCTCGGACGTTAAAATTATATTAAAGCGTGAAGTACTCTTCTTGAATCCCGAGTTGTTATCTAGTTTTTATTTCATTAGTGACTATGTTTTGAAGAATATTTAAAAATAGTAGGCAATATTTTCCAATTAATTACCGACTCTTAATTTTTTTTAACATTGAAAATTCTTCCATTCGTAAATTAAGATTATCACAAATTTATATTTATAACGAAGCAGAAATGAAACTCTTACTTTTGCATCAATATTTATAGGCGCGAATGCGGTTTTCTGTTCGTAAGTCCAGTTTTTTTTCTCTGCAGAGTAATAACGTCTGCTACAACAATTAATAACAAATAACTATTAGATGAGACAGCACACCTTAATACCCATGTGTACTGAGCAATTCCAGAGTAAACAAACCAATCTTTCCACTTCATACGGCTCTCTTCAACTCCCCGTGTTCATTCATATTCTGTTTACGGGCTGCCAGCCAACCAACCAACGCCGTTGCCGGAATCGACTCGGAGCCAGATCGCACCGGACGATAGCAGCAGAAAAATACTTCTGTTTCCCACAATGCCTTTAGACGTCTGCTACATAGTCATTATATTCCGTAGATTGTGATATGTAAACGGACTTTCCAACGAACGTTCTTTGTCCTTCTCGAAATCACGGATCGTATTTTCTTTTTTTGGACCATGCGATAATGTCTAGATGGAATCATAACTCTGCCCGGCAAAGCGGCAAATAACTGTTATTGCGTGGGCAGATATTATTGCGTGGCGTTTCGGCAATGGGCCAACGTCGATGTAAAATAAATATTTAGATATTTGAACGTGATCAGTAAACGAGCGATTTGACGAATTGTTCTATCCTCTCAATTCTCTGTGCTTCCGGTTATATTAATGGCCCGGGACTGCTCGAAGATACTAATGAATTCATTTGTCAGTATCAATTTGTATAGAAAATTCAGTTGTTAAGTGCTTCCAATTGTTGACCGGAAGCCAAAAATGAAAGTAAACCCTCGTGTTTACATAAAATTTTATTTTTTTGCGTAATCACTAGAATCGTGAAAGAGAGAGGTCCGTTTGTACAATTTATACGTATAATGCAAGTACATTTCAAATAAATCAATTATCAATTGCAGAGTTATTGTTATCATTCGTAACTAGTTTAAATCCAGTTATTCATTGATAAAACATTTGATTAGAATGTACAATAATCATGCATCACATCTTCATACTGTTGGCTTTAACTTCTACTAAATCTCAAGTAAGTACTTAGACTCATCGAAATCTAGAAATTTGCAAGACAAACCCAGAAGAATTTTTTTTTTTCAAAATCGAGATTATTAAAATTAAAAATGAAATAGTTCTACTTTGTTGTTGAAAATAATAAAATGTCTTTCAAAATGATCTTTAACAGATTTTTTTATTTTTCTTACATTGCTCTAAAATTAAAGAAATGGAAGTGAAAATGGTTTAGAAAAGGATAATTGTAGTTCTCGATTTCAAATGTCAGAAGTCGACTCTTTATTACTCCAACTGGAAAGGAAGCTTCATTTGTGGACCGCCAACTGCTGCCCAAGTTGGCAGTGATTCAGATACAAACACCAATTACTCAACTCCAGAGGCAATCAATATCATTTTAATAATCTGCGCAAGTCAGAACATCCTTCTCTGTTGACGCCAGAATCGTACAATGCTATTTTCTACGACAGACTACAGAGGTCAGAGCTCATGACCAAGAATAAAAATACGTGATTTCATTTAGAGTAATATTAAATATGTGTTTAATAAATTTAATTAAAGTAATGTGATTGTCATTACATAATGACAACACTAAATTCAAGTAGATAGTTTCCTCGATTAGAATGATTTTCTCATATTGATATCTAAATACATAAATTGCCAGATTTCAAAATCTGATATGAAACTGAATTAATTGAATTCAGTATAATTATGATTGGATACATGCCAACCAACGAGCCAGAAAATTAAAGAAAATATAAAATACCATTTCACAGGAGTATGCATTTTATGATATTTTATTTACAATTAATCAGATGTGTTTTGATACTTTCATCACCAAGTAGTTTATTTATGTTTCCACGTCCTATTTCTTTCATAATGCATATTCTCCATTAGGTTTTCTGCGTGATGTGTTTGCAGAATCAGGCCGGTGTATTAGTTCATTTAGTAATGGATAATTCGTCCTATATGTTTTAATGAAATGGAAAATAACGTTGCATATTAGCTTCATTACATCTCTCACGGACGTTTGTGTACGCGCAAACTCTTAATATGAATTTATTTCAGACCCTAGTGACGCGTTGCAAATGTAGATGACATTCATCCTTCATTCAAAATTCATTACATTTAGACTGCGAGAACATGTAGTTTATTTTTAAAATAAAAATCCATTAAAGTACTGAATATCCTTGTTATAATTATTTTTCATTCAATATGTAAATTTCGTTGTGATTAAGTAGTGATGACGATTAAGTAACTGTTTGGATACAGTAACATAAAAAGAAAAGAAAGTGATGCATTTTTTTAACAGCAAACTAATAAAAGATCTGGCATGAACATTAGTTCGATAGAAACTATAAATTACGTAACGAGAAAACGTAACAGGTCAGAATTTTATTATTCAGCTATTACTCGCTCTGTTAGCAAGTAATCGCAACCGAACATTTTTTAAACTTTCTCCTTTATAATAGACCTTACTAACGAAATATTGTTTTACCAATGCATTCTCATGACTGAGGCAACCATGGGTCTTTCTTACCTGCCAGATAAGATGTATCATTATGATAAGAAATTGGTTGTAACGGAGATAATGTCTAACAAGCTTCACTTAATTTTAAAGAATTGAAATATTCCGTCTATATTTAACCCTTATGGAGAGTGTGTCAGATGAATGCAATGATAATTTGCGTTGGTTAATGAGAAAAAATTCGGTTAAGAGTCTGCAACATCAATTTGGCAGCTGGAAGCTTCTTGCTGCTAGTGTTTTCAGTGCTGCTGAAAAAGGACCGTTATTATTCAAGATTACATGCTATTCTTACACAATATTAAATCTACAAACATTAATGTTTTCATTACATTAGCCTATTGTATCTATTTCAACTTTTCTTGATTGCATTTCTCTCTCTATGAGTAACACGAACACTGAAAGTTTGAATATGGCAACCTTCTGTGTTATCGTCTGACGACAGGGTTTGTTGGTGTTAATTAAATTCATTGTAAATAATCTTATCCAATAATATTGTTACAAACAATTACTACTTTCACGTGTTGTTAATGGTAATGTTTCTATGTAATAGGGATTAACTCTTTGGAAAAACATTAACGTGATTTGTTTAATCCACTGAATTAAAAAACAATGGAATTAGAAGAGTCGGCACGATTATGCATGTATGCCGATAAGACGATTCAGAAAACTCATAAAAGATAATTGAGCAAATGATTAGGACTGTGTAACTGCTAATTATGTAGTAAGTTTAACTCTCTGCATAAAGTTCATTCAATAATTTAATTTTGCTCTAACGTGAAGAAATAACCAAAGCCGTATTTGGGAAGTGATCATACGTGATACAACCCAAAAACTATTTCCTGACTACGCTGATGTGTGTGTTGTTATTTGTTGCAGGCGCGGAGCCTCTCCGAAGCCTCGATCAGAAGCAAATCGCCCGCTATGGCCCTCACAAGGCGTTCTGTGCAAACCGATGGCGAAGTTAGGTAACTAGTGACCGCACTCAGTCGGCTTTGCCAAGTTCGCCAGCGGAAGCCCGAAGTATGCGGCGGCGGGCGGGGCGGGGGGCTGGGCGGGGGGCGGCGGGCGGGCGGGCGGGGCGGAGCGGCGGGCAGGTAGCGCGGCCGGGCGGGCGGCGGACGGGCGGGCCGACACTCTCGGCAGCCAAGCGCACGCGGCGACATTGGCAGGGCCGGGTGGGGGGGGCCGGGGCGGAGGCGGAGCGGAGGTCGGGCGGGGGCGTGAAGCGGGAGTGCGGGGCGGGGGCCGAGCGGAGGGTCGAGGCGACCGTTGGCGCGAGTCAGGGTCACCCAAGGGCGCTGGCGGAGGCGGCGTTAAATGAAATGGCGATGTCTGTGGTAGGTGCGGCTGGAAAGGGAGCGTGGACAATACAGGAGGCAATGGTGGATACTGAGGCGCAGGGCGAGGAAGAGACGGAGGAGAAAATAAGAGTTCGAGAAGATAGAAGAAGCGGAAGTAGAGCAGAAAGAACCCGTTAAGGAAGTAGCGTATGAGGTAGATGGAGAGGCGTATGAGGAGGAAGCGGAGGGGGAAACAGAGGTGGAGGAAAAGGAATGAGAGGCAGAAGGGGAGGCGGGAGGAGAGGCGGAGAATGAAGAAGTGGATGAGGTGTAAGAGGCGATTGTGAAAGAAGACGCGACTGAAGATGAAAAAGCGGAAGACGAAGAGGCCGAGAAAGTGGCGTAAGAAAAAGTGGAGGAGGAAGAAAAAAGAAGAGAATAAAGAAGAGGTGGAGGTGGAAGAAGAGGGGGAGGAAGAAGAGAAACGAGAGAGGAAGAAAGGTGGAGAAGGATGACGATGCGGAGGAGGAAGAAAAGAGGAGAAGAAAGAGAGGGGTGAAATCGGAAGTGCAAGTGCAGATGGAGACAAAGACGGAGGCGGATGTGGAAGTGAAGGTGGTCCTCGCAGTGAGAGCATCAGTGATATTGTGAGAACGAAAACAGAAGCGGTGGCGGTGACGTGAGGATAACGTCGCGGAGATGGAAGAGGCACTGATGGAGACAGGTGAGACAGCGGCAGAGATGGCGGTGGCGACGGTGGTGGAGATGGAGGTAGTGGCGGGCAGTAAAGGCGAAGGCGGCTGAGGTGGAGGTGGTTGAGTGCTAGAATGTCGACGGGTGCGGCTGACAATAGGCAAACTAGAACATGATGTGGAACTAGAAAGGGCATACTGGCCCAAAGACGCCAGCTTTGTGAGCGAGAATGGACGGCTTCACGATTGTCTACTGCGTTCCAGTGCTTGGGTTTGTGCTCCAGTGGCTTTCATGGCTATAGCGGAATATGTGGGTTCCGCTTTAACATTAAATCGATTTCCTGTTTTGAATTTAAGTTCAAAATAAAATCTTTCTAATCAATATTAGTTCATAATGGAAGTCTGGCAATAATATTAATTTTACCAAAATACATGTTCAGTGTCCTTATTGTTTACTATTGTCTCTTATTTTAAGTAATAAATAAACAATTCTTCTAGTAAACGTCATTATCTGTTTTAGAGTAATTTTCAGATTCATTACTACTGAAATAATGAAAACAAAGAAAATAGTAAGTAACAGTTTTCTTGGTTTGCAAGTGACAAACTGTTTATGAAAAATTTGAGTACAAGCCTAATGATTTTCATATTCAATTATTTAAAATATTTTAAAATTGTATTCGAACATTTTAACGATACCTTCCGAAGACACTAAGAAGAGAGGTACGCATTCTAAATGGAAAGAAAGACAGATGACAGCGGACTAGTGTTTTGGTACGGAGTTACACTGAAGTGAGACCATCAAACCGGACAATGACGCTGGGCCGGAAAAATACTCAAATCGTATGATGGCAGTATATTTTCATAAACATGTCGAAAGGTAAGAGGGTACATTAATCAGTCACGAACAAAAATTGATTTAGTAGAAAGTATACAACGAAACACACGAAAGATTGATACAAAAATAAAGGCTCTTCTTTACATTATGTTTCAAAGAGCCGTAGATATTCTCAACTTATACCTCCAGGGCACAAGTTTGATATTTCTCTCTGCACCGAAGTCTGCATTTTATTAGTAGTCCCATCTTTGCACAACATATTTGACATTGGTATCAGAAATAAAATTTTGGCGACCAACAAGTCTTTCATTAACCAAAAATATTTTAATCGTGCAATCCCAGATCCGGACTGTATTGCGCATGCTTTAGAAGCTCACTCAATTATCTCAAGTTGCCAGGTAGTCCAGGCATGTCAAACTTTGCTAGCCCTTACAGATGTCTGTGAGAAACCAACCGAAATCTCAGTCGAAAGTTAGAGTTCACTCAAATTGTTTCGTCAGTAGCAATGATATTCTGTTTTAACGATGCTGTTACGAGACGTCCGACCCAAAGGAAATACGCCAAAATAATTCAATGCTCTGCAAAGAATTTGCATCTTGCGTTATTAGAATTCTTACATTTTTCCGCATTCACGCTTGCACAAGCACATCGTCTCCGTGTTTCCCTCTCCGGGTTCAGTACTTATCCAAAAAAAAAACCGAATAACCCATATCAACTCTTCAGAGATAGTGACACACGCCTTATCACCTACCTTCAGGAGGAAGAACTGTAGTATATGAGGAGAGAGAAGAGTCCTTGTGCAGTCTTTTGAGCGTCAAGCCACTCACTCAGTATTTAACCTTACTCTGCAAATTATATACTTCAGCACGTGCGTCGCATCTGAGATAAATCCCCACTTCCAACGATTTGAAACGTTTTCCGAAATACTATGAGAACTACGCGATTTTCCACAGTTCGGTTCATTGACATGAAGAGGAATTTGGAACATCGAAAGTCAACAAGTATTGAAGCCCACATCTCAAACACACTACGCAATATTTTGACCGCCAAACTGCCTCTCCTGTATATAACCTTACCGTGCAAATTATTTCCCTCGGCGCGTGTATGGCGCTAAATTCGCCCAATCTGGCACGCACGTCATCCCCTAGCACGCCAGCCACGCCCACTGCCGTGAAGAGGAATTTGGAAGTTCGAAAGTCAACAAGTATTGAAGCCCACATCTCAGACACACTACGCAATATTTTGATCGCCAAACTGCCTCTCCTGTATTTAACCTTACTGTGCAGATTGTTTCCCTCGGCGCGTGCGTGGCGCTTAATTCGCGCCATCCGGCGCACGCGTTTCGCTGCACGGCGCGAGTGCGCGTCTGCGCCGTCGCGATCCAATTGGGCGCGTGGTCCCGCGCGCTGCGTCGCCCCGCGCCGCGTAGCGCGGGGCGTGTCGCCTGGAGCTAATTACCGCGCGAGTGGTGGTGGGAGGGGAGGGGGGAAATAATAAACTTACACATTAGGGGCGGGAAACCGCAGCGTGATGGGAAAGTAATTTAGTTTGGCGGCGGTGGCTTCGGAAGAGGGAGCACGACCTTCCCCGCCAGTGCCGCCTCGCTGCGATCGGGAAGCGGACTGTTGGTGGCGGAGCCTGCGGTGCCGTTGGCGGAGCGGTTGTGGGAGTGGGCGGATATGGAAGGGGGCCGTAATGAGTAGCAGAGGGGAGAAAGGTGAGCATGTTAGGAGAATGTCCATGTCGATATATTATGTGTTAGTTATACCTGTGGCAGAAGCACCAACAACGGTCGCCACTGACTAAAATCGTTGTTTTATTGTATAAACTCTCGGTACATAGTGACTGAAGAATAAAATAGATTGTTTAATGTATAAAATACTCTTAGTGGGAATCGAAACCGGGTTTCCTGGTTTACATTTACCCCGATTAGTAGTTGTCCGTACTCTTAACTACTGAGCTTATGATACAACCTACGAAAACCTACAAAAAAGGAGCGATCTTAATGCAGATCGATAAGAAATAAGGTAATCATTAAACAAGAGAGGATTCCTTGAAATAAGTTTTGATCATATATGTTCATAGTATTTCAAAAATGTTTCTTAGGCAAATCATGTGAATGAAGTGATCATAAATGTAATTTGTTTTGTCATGCTAATGGAGTAATGGTCGTGTGGACATTTAGGATGTTCACAATGGTATCCAAAATTAATACTGATCCGTCAGCTTTACACAATACGACAAAATCATTTAAAAAATACATTTTGCAGAATTTAAGCTTGGCTAAATAAAAGCAATCGTTTGAACTTTTAAATCGTATAAAAAGAATCAGAAAATGAAATATTTACCCAATTAAACAGAATTCTCAATTTCACGGCTCAGTGATTCCTCCGATTTCAATTTGGTTCAAAATCGTTCACTTCTAATGGATCATCCGTTGCCAAATATATCCTCTGTAACGAAATGTGGAAATAAAAAATTCCGCTACGCCACGACCGGATATAACCTATATTCGACATTTAGATGTCGAATTAAGCACGAGGAGGCATAAACCATGAACAGGCGACTCTTTAATGCCCGTAGAAACTCAACCTTACAGTAAACAGTGTGCCTCTTGTCTCCCACGAGGACGCTTTGAAATACTAGTGCAATGTAGTCAACTTACCATCAGTTTACGTCAATAGGTTACGAAAATGCCCAACAATCAAGAAAGTGGGAATAATACCAAGGCTTGGAAAAATATTGGCTTTTTCAGATATAATGGAGCAACAGCAAAAAAGGCGTCTATCTATCTATCTATCTATCTATCTATCTATCTATCTATCTATCTATCTATCT
>BOPP01000125.1:2141011-2181817 GCA_017312745.1 Gryllus bimaculatus | reverse complement strand
ATATATATATATATATATATACATATATATATATATATACACATATATATTATCTACAGCACTGATAATGATATACATGTAGTAAAAGTTCGTAACTATTTTAAGAATACGAAATGCAGTGATGAACGTCAACAATCTTCAATATTGAAGAGACACACTTAGTACGTTCAAAAATCAATTTACCCAGAAAATGGGGCAATGATTTTGAAATCAGAGGTAAGGCAATATAGCATGAGAAAAGGCATTAAAAGTTGTTTGGTCACACATATCTTAGCGAATTTTTTTTATTCGATATCTCGTATTCTAAAAAGAATTGAATGTTGATGAATTAGGCAGATGCCGTGCGTTTTAATTCCACATTATTTTAATTCTTAACGTATAAGAAATTTCGTTATTTTTATTATTAAGAAATAAATGACATGAAGAGTTATAACTTGAGTGTGCCAATTCTATTTATATGAAGCTTATGTAAAGCCTCTCCCGAAAGTAAGAGTGGCCCAAATGTATTGCGTAGTTCGATCAGTAGCAATGAGAACGCAACACCAAACAGGCCCAGGCCCTTTGAGGGAACTGCCCATAGCTGCTGGAGGCGATGACCGTGTGCTATGTCACACCACATAATCTCAGGTTGAGCTTGTGGTGAGGATGGTCCACTTGGGTTGTAACCTCCTCATTTTAACTAATTTAACTTGATTCCGCATCTTAGAATTCGACTACACTTTCGTTATTACTGTAAGATTTCCAATTTAGAGGGTAGAGCACAAGTTTGTTACTAAAACTATGCAAACTTGATACAATTGGTATACGATTGCAAAGAGAAAAATAAAACATAACAGACATGATCGCAGAGAGATTTCACTTACTAAACTCTCTGCAGATTGAGTAGAACATTTGAGTGTGAATGTAGAATTTGAGATGTCGATGTTCGGCGTATCGAGGTTCTACTTGCATTCCAAAAGAAAGCCTTTAAAACGCACATTCACCTCGAGAAAATTACGGCTTTGATTCACTTCCACTGCCGAAACATTTGAATCGGAAGAAATAAAAACGCTAGATGCCCAGAAGCTTCACATTTTGCTTATCTTCTGCTTAGGTGTTTATGTCTATTGAAAACATCAAATTCACAGATTAGCACAAAGAAACCAACGCTTAGTTGATCAGAAGCATATCCTGAAATGAGGACTCTAGTTGTTAACTGGATAAGAAAAGCAAAATATTGAAATTCGCCTAATCGAGGTTCCTCCGTATTATCATCTATGAATGATTCGACGTACATACAAGGGATCGCGAATCACTTTAGAACGCACATTCGTCTCGAAAATATTTCAGATTCGACTCACACCCACCACTAAGACATTTGCGGACTCACAAGTGTATGCAAAGGAAACAAAGTCGAGTGGTCCAGAAGTACGCATCCTCAGATGAGGACGTTAACTGGACAAGCAATCCAAAAAATGGAAATTCGGCTGATCGAGGTTCCTCTGCATTATCATTTATGAATGATTCGACGTACATCGAAGGGATCCAAAACCTTTTTGGAACGTTCATTCGACCCAAGAAAATTTTGAATTCCTCTTACCTCCACCACCAACATATTTGCGGATTCGAAAATGTGTGCAAAAAAAACAATGTTGAGTTGAAAAGAAATACGCATCCTCAAATGATGACACTGGGCATTAACTGGGGAAGGGATCCGAAATATCGAAATTCAACTTATCGCGGTTCCTCCGAATTAATATCTATTAATAATTCGACATACATACAAGGGTTTGAAAACTTTTTTAGACCCATTGAACTCCACAAAAGTTCAGATTCTTCCCATCTACACCACCAACACATTTGCGGATTCAAAAATGTGGGCAATGGTAAAAAGTTTGAGTTGGCCTGAAATCAGCATCCTGAAAAGAAGACACTGGGCGTAAACTAGTTAAGAAATCCGAAGTATTGAAATTGGGCTTATCGAGGTTCCTCCGCATTATCATCCATGAATGATTCGACATACATCGAGCACCTTTTTAGAACGCGCATACGACTCGACAAAATTTCGGATTCGCGCCTCCTCCGCCACCAACACATTTGCGGAGAATAGCCGAGCGACTGCGCGAAAGGGGCTGTGGGAGCAGCGCGCTGTGGTGGCTGCAAAAGCGTCGACGGCGGCGGCGGCGTGGGTGGGGCGAGAGAAGGGGGCGGGGCGTCCTCTCCACGCGCCGGAAACTACTTGTTGTGCGAGCGACGAAGGGCGACCCGGCGACCTCGCCGCCGCCGCCGCCGCCGGTCTTCCGCCCCCGGCCTCAGCGCCGCCGCCGCAAGACTCTCGCGCTGTATAAAAGCGGTCGTATACTGGCGGGCGAAACGGACTGCCGGGCTGCCGCATTGGTTTTTATGCGTTTTCTCGCCCCGCGGCAAAGGGAAAGAGGCGGGGACGAGGAAAATGGAGCGTGTCCATTCGTTTATTCGCCCGCCCGTCCGCGTGACGTACATTCAAACATATGTGCACGAATTATTGAATTTATTTTATACAGTGGAGTGGATGGTTTTTCTTCTTATTCAGAGTGTAGTAGAAGGGTTTTAGTTGCATATAATGCATGATCTTTGATGTTCTGTATTCTCGAAAAGGGAATTGCATTATAACCTATCTTCTTTCTCCTTATTTTTTTAGGAGATTAAATGTTGTTCTTTTTGTAATAATAGATCCTCTTGTTTCAAATGTTTATATCCACCAGACATTGATTTTGAAAGGGCAACATTTCGGATTCTGTTTTATTAGAAACTTATGAATATTTGTTTGTATTACAACAATATTAGGTATCTATTCACATAGAAATAGTACAAAAAGCCACTATTATTGGTTTCAGGGTTTATCGTATTCAGTGTATCGTACGTAAAATTCCAAAATGGATTTAAAAATATTTCATTTTCTTTCCTTTAGCAATTCAAGAACACTGTAAACACAGTATAGAAGAACAGTCCTTTTGTTACTGTATTACAAATGCACTAATACAAATCAGCCAGCAAATATGAATTTTTTTCATGACAGCAAATTAATAGAAAATTTCATCGCAATTCTAAGAAACAATATCATAACAGTTTTTATGAAATTTCTTGCAATTTGATTCAAGAAGTGATCATATTATTTCGTGTTATTTCATTTAAGGTTACTACAATTTAATTCATGCGTAAATATACATCCCTATTAGAATAAAATGATTTGCAACAAGTAAGTACATCACGATCTTATCATTAACCACTTTGAAATACAGTACTAGTGACCTGCCGTCTTTCTCGCTTCTCTGATCCTCACGATCAATTTCACTCTCAGTCCAAACGTTGCGGCGATACCCCACGGGCGAATATAGTTCAAATATTACCTCAGTCACAGGACAAATTGCGCTGTCCCCGAGGGGCCACCCATTCTTACATTTGTCTCTGCCCTCCGGACTGCAACGGCCACCGCGCGACGCGACGCGGCCGGCGGCGGCGGCGGCCCCTGCAGCCCTCGGCAGCCCTCGCAGCGGCGCGCCACAGTGGGCCCCGCGCGCCAGCCACCGACTCGCTACTTTTGAAACAGGAGTTTCATTCAGTGTGCAAATATTGTAACATTCGAATGTTACAAAATGTTATTTGTGCACCAAAGGAGTCATAAGAGTTCTAATGACCGAGGGCGTTTTGTAGCCTGAGTGTTGACGTCCGTGGTACATACATAATTTTATTTTTTATCTAATTTAATTTATTCGGATTTACTTATTTACTAATTAACTAGATGTGAACTTGACTTGGTTTGTCTTCGTTATTTCCCTCCCATTCCTTTTCATAACTCCCTGCATAAGAGAACATGTAACATAATTCAACTTTTTTCGTATTTTCCTCGTAACCACGGTCCTCTCCTGCCATGTAACTTATGCAGTTTATATCGATCTGCGTATAAAGGCAAGCTATCACGTATAAAACAAACTGTAACGTATCGGTAAAAAATTAAAATGTAATTTACTATCACCGCAATAAAGCTTTCACATAAATAGTATGCTTGGCATTCCTTGTTTCTGCATTTAGGCGGTTTTGGAGGTTATTTCGTGTTTCCAGGTGCGTTAACTACTATGGTCATTAGCCTCGGGAGTGCGGTGTATGTTTTCTGTTATAACGGTGACCTTCCACTTTCGACTAGTCTCATACTGTGCGCGGTAGTGCAGTGCATTTATGTATATGTATGTGCGTAAAGATAAAGGGAGGACAAAGAAGAGGAAGTAAAAATCGCGTGCGGTCCGTGTCTGTGGTGTTGTTAAACAAGGATTATTACTGATCAGACTAGCCGATCTCTAGAACTTCGTGTCGAAATATTGTGGATAAATAGTACCCCGATAATTAACTAGTGTCAAAAATTCGCCACCGAATCCTAGAACATCTCGGTTAGCGATGTAGCAGAGGCAAATAATGTTTTTGCTGTGTCGAAGGCACAGAGCAAAATTTTGGAACACTGAGAAGAATTATTAAAACTAATAAATGATTAGCCTTCGTTAAGATACCTGTATATAGTTATTGCAATAAACAAAGAAATATTCATAGACACATTAGAATCCCAAAGGTGGCGGGATTTTCAACACTAGTATAAAAGCTGGGCAGAAGCACCGCTTTGATCTCAGGCATATTTGTTCGATTGTGTCCGTGGGTTTTCATGAATAATATCAGGTACATACCACAGTTCTCCAAATAAGAGAGCACGGACCTGGCGTGATTATTCCTTGTCTATCCAGTATCTAGCCCATTCTTAGAACCCAGCTGTGGTTGATTCTTCAACCCCGTATTGTTCATCCCCAACTGACTAAGAAAAATGACTGACAAGAATCCGAAAATCATAGGATCAATTTTAACATGAAACGTATGTTTTGTATGAAGCTGCTTACAGTCAATATGATGAACACGAACAGAAATTGTAACAAATGCGCATTGTTTACAACATGACTTTTGGCTGACGCACGAAAAAGAGTTGTAGAGACTACGACGTTTTGTAATGAAACTTATAAAAGTAAAACACCATTGGACGATTATCTAATAAAACATGTCTGTGTCGACATAGATAAAAGTCTGTTATCCACTTTGGGTGTCCAAAATTAAACTTTTCCAAAAGTGAGATCAGTTTGGTAATAAATATTTTAAGCTGGGCCCGTGGGAACATTCCCCACTTTGTAAATCATTGTTTTTAAAGTAAAATAGTTTCACAATCGATCCAAACTTAGATCGATTGGCGGGCGAGAACCTGATCTACGCATTGAAGAGAAGTACAAATAGCCCCGGGCAAGTACAAGGGTAAATGTATCCCTTGATAACGAGCAACTCAATTCTTCGCTTCCCCTGATCCTCTCACGTCTCCTTGCAGGCTCCCAAATATATTCACTTCGCATGTTCCTCACATATTCCCTCGCACGTTCACACTTTCTCTGGCCACTTCACCACATATTTCTGACGTCTACTCCGACTTGCAACCGACTTGCGACTTGCAACTCCGCTCGCTCCTCTAGTATTCTCTGCATGTTTTCTCAACTGTTCATCAATGGTTCCAAAATGTTCTCAGATTTTCCCGAAAAATATCTCCCAACTGTTTTTCCAAAATATTTCCCTCAAATGTTCACCCAAGATGTTCTCTTCTCGAATTCCTCTACGAAATGTCTCCCGTAAATGTTCTACCAAAGGTGAAAACTTGTTTCATTGCAACCCTTTATTAATTCAACTTAAGTGCTTACATCTAGGAGTCCGCTCTAGAACTCCTTTCCCTCTTGAATATTCACAACGCAGAGCCATTGAGAGTCGTAGTACACATTTAATCGAAATGAATACAATACAAAAATATGAAAGGTATTAGACCCGTTTTCAACACTTTTAAAGATTTCTTTTTACCTAAATACATATTACCATTGAGAAAAATGAAAAATTGAGTGTAGTTCAAAATATTCTATGGAAGAAAAATAGTTTCTTTTAAATATGATTTATTAATTTACCTTTTGAATGATTGAAAATTGATAACTTTCAAAATGTGTATGAAAGGGAGTGTTTCCAAGTGAAATAAAGAGCACCGATCTTTCTGAAGCAACGCGTAAGATGGAATCAGCTGTTTAGTGCATCACAAGCAGCACCAGTGGTACAAAAATTTGTTGGCATTTTATTAAAAACTCGGCAGTCAATTATTGAATGAGTAGGTATCAAAGATTCGGAGAACAACCAAGAAGCTAACCATGCGCGAGTGAATTATGTATCAACGAGTTAAGAAAAAAAACAAGTTCGAAAATTTGAATTTTCAAAACGAGTATCATTTTCAAAACTTTCTCATGCACCCTAACCATGTTTCTACATCCGCGTGTTCCCTCCGATTTCAACCCAGTGTGCGGGCAGAGGGCGGGCGGGTGGCGACGGTTGCTCGGTCGGTTTCCTCTGCGGCTTTAACGCGCGAGCGGGGGGCGCTGGCGGCGGCGGTGGCGGCGGCGGCTGCGGCGGCGGCGGGGCGAGTGGCCGTTAATAACGCGCGATATGCCGCGTGACACTTTAAAGCCGGCGCTTCGATCGCGCCGCGGCGAACGGCTCCTGCGGGGCCCGCGCACTCGCCTTGGGGAACGCCTGCCTCGCTTCGCCCGCCCACCTCCCGCCTTGTAAGTGCCTGCGATAAACCACTGGCGCGCGAAAGCACCCCGTACAGCCCGGCGGTAATGACTGTTGGAGATGCACCCGCGACACTCGTCCGCAGCCAAATATTAATTCATGGGCTGTAAATCATGCCAACAATTCGTAAACGTTCATCATTCTGTTGCGTACCTCAAAACGTCCTTGAAAACACATCAGAAAGCCGTTTGATTAATTTATTATTTTGTGTTTCCGTGCATCAACTGCTTTATTTATTAGTCCCGTAAGTGTAGTGCATATTTTTATCACGTGAGATGCCGGTGTTCTTCCCCTGCTGAATGGTGAGATCCGACTGCGTCCTACTTGCGGGGGTCACCATCCAGGCATCTATCACCAGCTCCAGCCCAAAACAACTGCAAAATCCCGACATGCAGGTTAATGTTCATCAAAGAAACCACATAAAAAAGGAATTTCCTCCAAATAACGGCTGAATTCGACCGATATTTCTAACTACTTTCGAAAATCCTGTCTCCTTCTGGACTCGAACAATAGGACATCCCGATCAGAGGCATCAGTTGATGCCGTGAGCCATCTCATTCGTCCTTACAAAGTCGTGAATGATTACTAACAATTTTTAAACGCATGGGATACATAGCATCGAATCTTTCAATCCCAGAAAATAATTATAAACCAATGGCCTGAACAGCAAAAATTAATCTCTTCACGTATACTGACATAGTGTACATATACCGGCACACAGAAGAACAGTTCGTTACACACAAGAAAAATGAATTCTTCCATTACGCAACATGTGAGTACCACATACTTAATGGCTTATGCCATCTGTCTTGGAGCTTTTCTGTCGCATCAAGTAAGCTGGGTGTGGGCATGTTGCACTAATATGAAAATTTATTTGGTATGCACAGTGTGAGAGTAGCCGAAACGATAACCAAATATTTGCATTTTTCAGTGAAAATCGAAAATGCATGTTCGGATTTAAAATAGCTTCTGTGTACGTAACGAAACTATAGACCGTTACGGCGTATCCAGAGACTAGATAGTTATTCGACAGTTTATGCCAATATTTAAAATGAATAATAGAGATATATAATATGTTTGAGAAGAAAATTAGATAACATGCAATTATTACGACAGATGCGTCAAATTTTGGTAAACAATTTACTGCCATTAAGTCAAATAATAGTCCATTAATGTAAAATTAAGTTAATGAAATTATGTAAATTATGTAAGTTATATTTGTTTTCAAGTACTTAAAATAATTAATTCGTAAATATTTCATGTGAAGAAATGTAACACGGCTCTCAGAAATATAACGTTCAAAAATTCTACGTATTCATTTCGATTCAAACTATTACACAGATAACAACTAACGAATATCAAGTTTTCGTACCTATGGCGATTTTAGGGTTGGTGGAATTTGCTTGCGCGAATTTTCCGTATTTTATTTTTAGTTTGGCTTGTATTATCCAGATAGTGGCAATGTCTGTAATTCGGAAAAAGAAGAAAAATGAGGTCATCATGGAAAACAACGGACTCTTAAACATTAGTTACATTAAATTTTCTAGATGAAATTCAAAATTTGAAATCTAGTTGGCATTCTGCAGTCAGCATCTCGAACACTGCATGCCATATTCCGCAAGAAAAATAATCCTCCCTCTAAAACAATTTATCTACGACTCTACGTCTTGCTCACTCTCAGGAAATATATTAAATACAATTTCATTCTTCCCCAAACCTGCTCTCGCCCTAACTCATATCCGCGCGACACTAATTTGGGTCGCGACCTGGAGCGAGACGCCCAAGTTTCGTGCCCGGGGTGCAGAATAAGCTGTTATGAAGAGTAGGCTGCGGAAGCCGTACGCGCCGTGGCAAGCGCCTCCACAGCCAGCCCGTTACTTCCCGCCTCCGCCCCGCCTCCGCCCCGCCCGCCCTCCGCCCCGCCGCTCCCGCCCCGCCTCCGCCCCGCCTCCGCCCCCCTCCGCCGCCTCCGACCGCCTCGACCCCGCCTCCGCCGCCTCCGCCCCCGCCCCGCCCCCGCCCCCCGCCCCCGCCCCCCAGCCCCGCCCATGCTCCACTCAGCTCCACCCATCCCGCCCGGCGCCCAACACCAGCCGGCTTCGCCCCGCCCCCCCGCTTTCACCCACGCGCCGCCCTGTCCCGCCTCCGACCCGCCCCGCCCCTCGCCCTTCCCGCACGCGTCGATCCTTCCCGCCTCCAGCCCTCCTCCAACATTCCCCGCCCCGCCCAAGCCCCGCTCCCACCCCTCTCACTCCGCCTCATGCTCGCCTCTTTCCTCCACTGCCGCACCTCCCTCTGCCTCCTCGCTCCCAACGCGAGTCCTTGCTTCGCGTGTGCACTGGGTCGGCGTCTTGGCGCAAAAAGAGCGCAGAGTAGAAGTGAAAGTCCTCGAATTTCGTGAGTGTTTCAAGGTAAGGAGTGAAATAGGATATGCGTTTAGCACTTAAATAAATGAATGGTTTAAGCAATCACTTTTAAATGCAATCAGCACCTTCAACAACCCAAATGCCTTTATATGCCGAAATACATGATGTAGTTAAGTCTCAAAATTGACGTACAACTGACTTCTTAACTTATTTCTAGTATTTAAATACTAAACATACATTCAGACGATTTTTATCTTCAATAAATTTTAATTTTTTATATTGTCTGGTAAACCATTACCTTCTAAATCTCAGAATGGTCTACAAGTTTATAATTAGCTCGCTACACCTGAATTTCCCTGAGTATGATAATGATCGAAAGGATAATGATGTGACATGTGCCAATGCAGTAGAAAACAGAATACGATGTAGGGGAAAACGGATAACCCTAAAGCAACGCGGAGGGAGCATACTCGTACTTTGTCCGAAGCAAAACGCACATTGACCAACCGATATTTAATTTCTAGTGCATTAGCTGAAAACAATTATTTCCGTTGATATGGAAACTAACGGGACGTCCAGTGAAATATGTTTCTTAAATATTAATAGAGCGTGAGTATTAGCGCAAAATTTCGGAAGAGTAAGTTCCCTGTCCACAACCACTGAAAGAAAACCAGCGAATCACAGCGAACGCACTAAAAACTCATGACAATTTCCGAAAAAGCTGTAAAGACTCCATCGTAAAAATAGAGAAGGTGCAGCTGACAAGATAGGAAACTAACGCAGCACTGCAACTGAAGGCATAAAATTGCAGACGTAAAATTGCAAGTGTGAGTAATCGTAAAGCTAGGACATAACCGTCCGTATATAACGTTCCCGTGTACGGTCCCGGGTTTCGGCACCAAGCCATTTGGGCACACTGCGCGTCGCGGACGACGGCGCCGGCAGCGGATGAAACATTGAAGGAATTCCGGAGCGCGCCAAGCACTCGGGCGCTGGCGGCGGCGCCGGGTCAGGCCCGGCCTCCAGCCCCGGCCAAGGCCCCGGCCCCGGCCCCGGCCCGCCTCCGGCCGAGTGTAATTGTGAGAACCTGCAGGTGGGTGCGCGGGCGCGGGCGGGCGACCGCCCCGGTTTGTTAACGGGCAGTAGTCTGCCCCGCGATGCTGTCCGCACTTTCTTTATGGACGCCTCGACATCAACAAGAATCAAAATTGCATGAGACTCGAGACCTTCCGCGCTGAAGCGTCTGCTGAAACTTTCACAAAGGCGATGGAGGCGGAGGCTGTGACGCCGGCAGAGACGGAGGCAACAGAAACGGGAGAGGTCTACGAGACGAATCGCCGCGATGGCAGCGAAATGTCGTTGATGACCCAGACGAACAATGTTGGGTTACAGGTGACGGCAATGGTAACGTTGGCGGCGGAGACGACGAATTTTTTGAGAGACGGTGACGGCGGAGGCGGCGATGTTAGCGACATTGGTGTCGCAACCCCTGTACTATACCCTCCGTCGCCTCGACACCAGCTACGGCGCCTACAAACTGAACCCAAGTCAATAACTCAATTTAATGGGAGCGCAAAGTTGTCAGCCCTGTCAAACTTGCGCCCGCGCCCATAGAAATCGCGGCCGGGATAACGAGTGGGCCCGCTCACCCGCTCGCCCACCCCGCCCGCCTCCAGTCGTCGCGGACTCAAAAATTGATGTCAAACGTTAATCTCCGCGGCGCCGCTCGGCAGCTGCAGCTACTCCGGGGAAACTATTCGCGATTGATTCATCACGGCGCCCATCAGCGGCCGCCGGCGCGACTGCCCCCCCCCCCGCCAACCTCCCATATCCGCACGCGCCACCCCCCCTCACGTCCTGCCGCCCCATCGCCGCCGCAGTGCCCTCGCGGCGGATGGGGCAGCCGCACGCTTCCGCAGTCCACAGAGCCTCTACAGGACCCGCGGAACGCCTGGCGCCGCCCAGTTAGGGTGGAATTGAAGGACTGAGGTAAAATACTAGTGAAATGTTTTGTACATGAAACGTATCGTTGAATAAATACCAGTCAGGCTCAATGCCACTGGACGCAATGACTCAGTGGCAACATTGTTGCATAAACAACGTTCACAGAGGGCTCCTAGGGCTCGAGTATCGATGGTGGAAGATATTCGACAATATCTACGTAGCTGGGTCGAATTCAACCACTCTCTGGAGAAGAATTGTAGTGATTAGCTGGTCCCATTGGTAGATTTGCAATAGTTTCTGTGATCAATTTCACGGAAATGCTGGAGCAGAACTCAGATGGGTCAAGGACCGCGCTCTTACTCTGACTTGTCCAATCCCCTCCCTGTATATGTCCTGAGGCCAGTAAGGGCTTAGATATTGTTTCGGATGTGGAGGTGAACTGCTGGAAGAGATACCTTTGCAGGGGAAATCCCTGCAAGCCGACATTCAGATTTGCACTGAGTGTCCGTTCCGCTTGGGGGAAACACCTCCCCTTCCCATGATATAAAATGCGCGACAATTACGGGGCGACTGACCTAAGTAATTGACGCTCCCTGAATCAGTGCTAAGAATATCGTGATAGGTGGTTATCGAGAAGGAGGATAAAAAGTATATGGATAAACTGAAAAACGAAGATGTGATGAGAAAGGTAAAAGAAAAACAATGATTGATAACACAGGTATAAAGAAGATATGCATTGGGCATGTTTTCAGGCGAGATTTTTTAACGGGGAATTTGGAAGTAAAGGGAGCATAAAAGAGAGAAAAGAGAACTAGGAACAGAATTGGTCTGAAGATGGTTAATGGGGGAGATGTTTGAGTGAAGACACCAGCCAAAAATAGGGAACGGTGAAAATAGAAGAGTTAGAGTGTCAACGAGAAAGGACTTGCAATCTGAGGCAGAGAACAAAAGAATGAAAGTAGAAGAAGAAAGGCAAGAAATGAAGATGTCGTAAGTGATATCGAATCTCAATACTGAAAATATTTTAAGAATATTTCGAATCCTTTATACGTCAATACAATCAAACTATGATAGCTGTAATATTAATAACTCGTATAATATCAATAATCATAGTAACTTAATTTTTTTGTTCTCTTTCAACTATCCACCACATATCGACATTCTTTTGCTTCACAGAATACAAACATCGAGAATATTTTTGACGTTTTTTGTAGCGTTGTGTTGATAGTTTCCATCTTTTCAGTGGAAGTACAACAGAACATTAGATGAATGCCATTTACTTTGAGACCGACTTCTTTCCCAGTAGTTTAATTCACTTAACTCCCTTTTCAATTTCTTCATTTCCCCCCCCCCCTTCCCGAGAAAAGCGAGAACGCACTCTCTCCTGACGATACTTCACAGTAAAAACCTTCTTCCCTCTCCTCGGAAAAACGATTTAATATTATTAAAACGTTACATATCAGTGCTGTTATAAATTCTTAGTAAAAAAATATAGAATGTATCCTTTTTACTTTCTCGCTATGGAGTAGAGAGATAGCTATGTAAAATTGCGCGAAAAAGGCGAATTTTCGGCAGAAAAGTCTTATTATAGGGCTATGGTAACAAAAAATAATATAAATTCACTTGCTAAATTTAGAAAAAAAGGCCTCTAACAAGTGGTGTTGCCAGTGTGTTGTTTGGTGGGTTCTTGTTACCGAAAAATGTAATGACGACAAAACGTCCGTCCGTGCGTTTGTCTAGTAATATGAGCATTTAAATATGCAGCACATGAACAACAATTTCTAAATATTTTAATGTTCTATTCCCGCAGCATCTCTAAAATGGATTTATCAAAAAATATTGGGAAGCTCAAAAATGACGATAAAAACCAATGGATTTCAGGTTTCGAATCTGAAATAATTTTCCATTCACGAAATTTGAGGACACAAATGTTCCATCTCTAGATGGAATTAACCCCACGTTGACCAGTTTTGGTTAACACATTTTGGTTTTCCACCTTGAATTTTCACTGATGAGGTAATTAATGTAATTTTGTAAGTGTTTTACTGTTACTGCTTTTTAAAAGTCATAATGAAAAGCGCCCGAAGCGTTACAATGAATATACGAGTATGCTCCAGACTAATATTCAAAGCATAAGCGATGGTTAAACAGTATAACTTAAAATTATATGAATATTTTGATATCGAAATGTGTGAATTCTACTGTAATACAGAGAAAATTTAACTTCATTTTCAAATTAAATTACGAATTTTTAAGCTCTTAATCCGAGCTCGAAGACTGTTCGGGCACCCCGTTCGTAGGAACGTCGACATGCAAAAAGAGAAATGAAAATAGAGTCCATATTTCCTCCTCGCTTTCATTGCGTTTTTCAGTTGTCTTGGCTGTCATTCTACGTCCTCCGTTCCCGGAAATGGAAATCTCGAGCAAACAACGAACAGAGTACGAATCCATTTGTGTAGTTGTACCTTTATAGAGTTTTTCATTTTTTATCAAGCGAAATAATATTGACAACCCATCAATTTTCGTGAAAGTCGGCGTCGTACTGTTATAAGCTGTCGCATACAAAGTGAGGATCACTTGAAATTTTACTTTTCCATTGTTTCATCGAATACTTGCAAACAAGTGAACTGAGTTTATTTCAGAACATAACAAACAAGTGGTTGTGAGCATATATGGAAGTGTATAGAGGGTTTATATTACGTTTCAACGTAAAACAGCATGATGTGTCGTTAATTTTGAGCCACTTCTTCATGTGGAACAAGTTGTTCATGCAGAATTTGATGTCATTCCAACACAGAATGTAATAAAGGAATGAATTTGTCAAAGCGCGATCTTACATTCTTTTAAGTTCATAAAAAAGCCATGCCAGTGCGAATGGACAACGCTCCAGAATAACGGAAAGACTACATTATATTACTAGAGTCCATTTTCTACTCAATAATAATACAAAGAAAAGCAATTTAAAATTAGTGTAAATGTGATTTGCCGTTATACTTTGAACTATCGCTTTTGTTTTAAAAAAATTAAAATGATTTGTCAAATTTATCTGCAGTGTTTAGTCAGAGTTGCCACAAACTGAACATCTCAAAACATATTATTTTCCATTTAGCAACTTTTAAAAATAATCGCATCATTGTAAAACAAGTTTTCGTAAAACCTGAATGTCCTCACACTCCTAAACCTTTAATTTCCTCCGTGTAGCGTCATTCCACCATTCATTCTCGCCGTCCACTCGCAAACTTCTTGTCGAGACACATTCTCATTCATCCCGGCTCTTTCAAAGTCCTCCAACGTACTTATACATGACGGACTCCTTTGAACGCGCTCAAAGGCTGCACCTGCTGTTCAAACACCACCGCTCTGTTTGCCGGCGACTGCCATCACATCCATCCCTCGCACCACTTCGGCGCTTCCTTGTTTCTTGCAGCGGTGTTTCGATTTATTTTCCCGGCTCGTTTTTATTCACCCCAGCGGTTTCATGCAGACCATTAATAAAAAAAAGAGAGAGAGGTTTTGTTTTCATCACATTCCAACGGTTCCTCCAATGCGAGAGACAAATATTTTTTTTCAAAATCCTTCGGTTTGCTTGAATTATTTAGTTAATAAATATTCGTATTAAACCGCGCGCGGGGGTGTGCGGTCGGGTTTTTCCGTGCCGTTGCGGTGGATGACGGCGAAGCTTGGCGGCGGCGGCCTGAAGGCAATTAGCTCCCCGAGGAATGTAGCGCTGCTCCCGTGAATAATGGAGAATATTAGAGGCGAACCTGCGACGGCGTGTGCTGAATGCACACGTTGCGGTTAACGCAGAACATGTGCAGACGAGCACTCGGATGTGCGCCTCGATAGATGAGGTTACTGTAGGTTCTTTGGGGATGGAGTAAACGGAATTTAAATTGAGCAAGATGCAAACAATTACTGAATCTTCCTATCCTTTACCTAATCCTCTGCCCCTAATTATCCAATCTTAATATTCCAAGCTTAGAGGGTAATATTCCTATTAAATATTTAGGTTTATCCCTTCATAAAAGTTTTATCTGGGAAATCTCATAATACAAATATTGTTGACAAAATTTATTATAAGCTCTCCCAGCTTGACCTAAATTCCTGATTAATTTATTACGAAAGTCCATATACCGGACCTTAAGTGATGATCGAATAAACCAAAAATGAAGTTGACGAATTTTTACAAATGTTTAGATATTATTGTTATTACTAGCTTTCAAAATACAATCCATAACACATGTTTGCACTTACGTTAAAGTTACGTCCCAGAAATCAAACCTGTGTATGACTTCTTATGGTTATCCTTTTGAACCTAGAAAACGATTTCTCCTAATAAACAATTACTGATTTTGTCATGAACATTCTACAATCCATTCTATTGTGTTGATTTTGGTGGGGTAGTCTATACTAATCCCAATTCGTAAAAAAGGTACACAACAGTATAGTACTTAAATGAAGTCAAAGGGTACTCCCGAATAAAATGGTAAACAGTTCCTTAAAACCAAATGATATACGAGTTGTTAAACTATTACCCTAAAAATAAAATAAGATTTCTAAAAGTTTTCTGAGCCCCCTCCCATCATAACCGCCTCCTACTGCCAAAATCGTGTTTTTTTTTATTTTCAACTTAACATTATATTTAGTAATTGGAAAAATTAGAAAGTAATGTTTGCTAGCATACAAATCAATTTTTGGTATCTTATTGGCATCAAATTTAAACTTAAACTTTTTTAAAAAGCAAACATTATTTTACTGGCTGGATCAGGCAAGAAAAAATCTTAAAACTTTCTCTGAAGTCACCGATTGTTGTGAATTTTTAGTTTTTTCATTGCTGGGCTGTAGTTAAAAAATAAAAACTTTTTTTTTACATTTTTTTGGTGTTTAAAACCACTTAAATACACTTTGAAAATAACTGCAACAGTTCTGTACATTTACTTCAGAACAGTCATTTTATTACGATAAATCCTTATCTCATGATGAAATTTTGGATAACAAAAATAAATAGTGAATTACGTCAACAGCAATACCATCCGTAAAAAGGCTCTTATTTCAATACCACTTATATAGAAATACTCAGTGAAAGAGAAAGCAATATTTAAAAAATAGTGCTATTGATGTTTAGTAAAGTATATGTAGTTTAGGTCACATAATAGATTGTATAAAGCCATTGAGTGTAGTCTCTACCCACAATAGATTCATGGGCTTCAAATAGAAGCCTCATTCGATCCAATCGCCCTCATTGGGAATGGACCATACATCACGGGAGCCTCATTCAACACAATACGAGAACAGAGAGCAGGTACTACTTCTCCCACTAGCTAAATTAACGGAGACTAACATTACAAGGTTGCAGCGAATTGAAGATATGGGTTTCAACAAATTATGGTCTAGATGCCAAGTAGTTTGCAGAGAGCGGAAAATGGAATTAGTGAGAAGTAAAAGAGATGAAATAATGGAAATAATCTCTGTCAATTGGAATTCATGAACTCTCACAACTTGAGCAATGAAGTTGACAAATATGACTTCAATTAACGAATTCATGAACGTCAACATAACCACATTATTATTCTCACAAAAATAGACAAATGCTAACATTTAGATACAAAAACAGAGATAAACTAAGTCTCACCACTGATTTTTTTGAACTTCTGTTGTGTTCTGCTTACCCAAAAGGTTGTCTACATTACATTTGTTTACATTGTAACGGGTTGCTTGTTTACATTATGTAACCAACAATATTTGCGTCGACCAGCAACTTGCGATTTACGATCTCAAAATGCTCGCACGTATCTACACTGCCATCCCATGATTTGCACACGTTTTCCGCACTCCGCATCATTTTTTTCTTTTCATGGTTCCACCACGTTTCTTATTACAGTTAGGTAACAAATTGATGACACAATTTGTTACACAGACCACACACTCTACATACGAGTATTATGCTTTATAACGTTTGCCCTTGACAGATAAGCGAATATGTCAAAGAAGCATAGGCTCGTTGTTTTAAAATATTACTAAAACACCCATTCCCACGTTATTTTAAATAAATATTCATCACAATATTTTCCTTCCATGTTGACGTATTGAAAATTACAGCTAATATTTACTTCACACATATTTGTATGCATTCGTTCGAATAATACCCATTAAATGTTGTTGTTAGTTCTGTTATATCAGAATTTCTTCAGAATCATAAAAATGAGAAATTTACTTTGCTTTACATCTAAACAAAATTTGCGCGCAACAAAACAGAGACAACATCAAATTGTTGGTGTGTGTGGAATTGTCATAGGTATTGATATAGTCCCTCTGTGCAAACAGTTCCGGATTCTAATGCATCGAAAGGCATAGCTGTCCTAAAATATCTTTCGTGCGGTCCACGTCGCGTCAAGATCTTACGGTACACTTGCTACGAACCCGAAATAAAACCTAAATGTGTTAGTATTCAATGCATGTTTCGAGGAGTAGTTGACATTCATTTAACTGGCTTTCACTGACCATACCAAGAAAAGGAAATCGAAAACGAGAAGACACTAATTTACAAACGACCCCGCAACGCACTGACTTACGAAGTGCACAATTTGTATCAGGGCAGAAGTGCATTTGGAGGAAAGAAATGAAGCCGTTATGTGGTCCAGGGGCTGGAAAACGATTCCCGTCTTCGGCCCGCGGGACCAGGTGTCCGCAAGCGCTTCGTTAGCCGCCCACTTGAGCGCGGGCTGCGCGCCCCACTCCACTCCATCTCGTGCGCATTGGAAAACGCTACAACCACCCCCAAAAAAACAGCTGCGGGGACGAGCGGGTGGGCCATGCGGGGCGGGGCGCGGAGGGGGGGTGGCGGGGCGGGCTGCGGCGTGGGCGAGAAACCGAGCGCGCGCGCGCGTGGATGCAATATTCAGAGTCGACGGGGCGGCCGCCGCTGCGGATGCAATCTCTCTGCTGCAGGAGTCATGAACACAGGCGCTCCGCGGGCAATCATGGCCGAAATTTAATAACGGCAACACGCCGCGCGCCTTCGCTGCTCCCTTCCCCGCCCCGCCCGGCACTCGTTCCCTCCACGCGCGCGCCGCCTCGCACCCCTCCCTCCACGCTAATGCCCGCCCTGGGAGACGGAGGGGCGGCTATTTTTAATTTAGGTTATAGTGTGAGGAGATGCAGCGCAAATATGGGCCGGGAACCCCGCCCCCGCCCCGCCCCCGCCCCCGCCCCCACCCCGCCCCACCCCGCCCTCATCCCGCCCTGCACCCGCCGCGCCCGCCGCCGCCCCGCCCGCGTCCCGCCCCTGCCGCGCCCGCCGCCCCACCTCGGCCCCACCGCAGCGCGTTTTACGTCATGTATGTATGTTAAGTGTAATGGGTCTTCATGACTCCTTATGAATCCTCCACGCTTATCGGGCGTTTAATAGGGCTTACTTCTAGTAACGAGTCTGTGAAGACTTTATGAAGGGTCATGAAGTGTGCAGGAATTGCGAGTAATGGTGAGATCTGAACTCGATTTAACCATCCTACGCGTGGTGCTTGTGTGTTTGAAACATATGTAACATTCTAATCTTCTCCAACAAAAATAATCTCAAATACTGCTTTTTTTGATTGAAAACTGTTAGAGTAGAGCATAACAAAATGTTTATCATTAAATGTGAATTATAAATAAATATTTTAATTGGTTAATCTTATAATCGTTGATAATCAACGAAACATCCACACTCAAACTTGTTTCTTAATACCTTTGTGAAAGAGATTTGTTAATATGAATGACAATTCATTAAATTACAGGAAAAGCTTCATCGATTTTAACTGATTGATTAGTAATGATCAATGATGACAAGACAAAAGCATTGTGTCATCACAAGAAGCGCTTGTTTGTTATTTAAGATGCAAACATTTATTATTGCAGAATTAGTAAAATGCGATCTATAATTCAAACATGGCTGAATGAATATTTTACTGTGGTTATAGGAGCTAATTCAATTAATATCATCTTGTAAACCACTACACAATGAAAGAGCAACATTACTAAAATATTCATTGCCAAAAAGTGAACTGCTGTAATGGTGCACTATTATAGTATAAATACAAAGCAACACATAATGCAAACGCACGTTACAAATATTTACTTTCCCGAACACACAATGCAGCACTGGTAATATTAACGGTAACCCAAAACGAAGCGGTTGAATAAACTAGCTAGGTGAATAATCTCTTGAGGAAAAGATCACAGTGGCAAAAAAGAAATAATATGTTTCAAATCCTAAAGTGCAGTTTTCATAAACGAATACGTGTTCAAAACACCAACAACTATTAAGATAATATACAGCTGACGCTGTTGCTATCAAATATGTTTTAAACACGTTAACACATTAGAAATAAAAATTCGTTTATAAAAACCTTTTTTTGTTTGTTTGAGATGTCAAATCATTCATACTTCGAACCGTCATAGACAAAGAAGAAACACATATCTGAGCGCTCTTTAAAAATTATGTGGCTAGAGACTCGGATCTTAATACGGTACACACGAAAAATAAATGCATCAACAATAACAAAAGCTATTTTCTATTCTAGTCTTTATGATGAAAGGCAACTGAACAAGTGCCACATATCAGGAATAAAATTATATAGAACCCTCCACCAACAAAATATTGCCGAATATGAATCGTGTTGCTGAATACTAATAATAACTGATTTTTAATTCAATTAATATTCACACACGTGACTTCTCATGTCTAGGGAGATAAAATATACTAATTGTTATCTAGCTTCTGCCGTTCTCAGCAGTTCTAGGCTTTTCAGCGCAGATGGACTACTCTTGCCATAAGAACGGGCAGAAATAAGTCCCGCGAGTAGAAGCTACAGGTTTTTTCTATTCCTGGCCCTTCCTCTTTCCCATCATTTAACTGAGCGAAATCCGCTCTTAAGATCCTGATCAAATCGTAATAATCATGAAGAAATAAGTACAAACAACAGAATAGTCAGATACAAAATTGAAGCATTCATTGTGACACTAATGTGCTGGCGCTCATATTTGGTTGTATTTCAATGAAATGGTGAAAGGCTTATTCCCCTCTTCCACAGTAATTCTCTAAAACGTACGTTGTATGATTAAAATCTCATTCACATAACAAATTAAATGAAAAACGGACAGACAAAAACTTACCTATGTCATTATAAAAATTGATATGAAATTAATGAATAATTGAAACATCTCCATGCAATTAAATTAACTTCATGTAGTTTACTTAACTTGTCATGAAGCATACGGTGAATACGTCTCTTGTCATTTCACCGGCTTATATTAATGTTTTAATCTCTTAGATCGCCCACTCCGGTGTATTATCATCCTCTCCTGCGAAACGGTCGTGACTCGTGAGCATCCGAGGGCTCCTGTAACCAGGCCTGTGTGCTCCTGCGCATCCTCACAGCTGCCCCTTTCACAAAACCCACAACAGCCTCCGCAGTTCCCCAGCTGCAGCACTCGTCTCAACGCAGTCGCGCGCAGCCGTCCGCTCCGGGTTTCGCAGCTCGTCCGCTCCTCGCTGCGCCGGAGACCGCGTAGGTCGCGTGAGGATTCTTTGAATTATACAGCGGGGCGCGTAAACAAAGCGCGCGCAATTGGCAAGCGGGCGTTCGCGGCGCCGGCGTTGTGGGCGGGCCCCAAGGGAGTACCCGCCCGGCGCTTGCCCCCTCACTCGCCCCCTCTCGCTCGCCCCCTCTCGCTCGCCCCCTCTCGCTCGCCCCCTCTCGCTCGCCCCCTCTCGCTCGCCCTCTCGCTCGCCCTCTCGCTCGCCCTCTCGCTCGCCCTCTCGCTCGCCCTCTCGCTCGCCCTCTGGCATGCCCGGTCCCTCGCCCGGTCCCTCGCCCGGTCCCTCGCCCGGTCCCTCGCCCGGTCCCTCGCCCGGTCCCTCGCCCGGTTGGCCGCCGCTTGTTGGCTTGCCCGATCGCAGGCGTACCCGCTCTTCCCGCCTTCCCCGCTCGCCCAACCTCTAAGCTGCTCGCTCACCATTTGGTGCGGCATAATACACAAAATTCAAAATAATTTTAGAATAATTAAAAGAAGTGTCTTTAACCATTTAAAACAAAGAACTGGTTACATAGTAAATGCAAGCTTATAAGTTTTTATTTATTGGAATAGAGGCGTTACATCAGCCGCCCACCCTCGCTCGCCCATGAAACGACCCGGCCGTCTACCCTTCCGTTCGATGGGTCGTTTGCTCGCTCGTGTGGCCCGCCTGCCCACCCACGCGTCCTGGTTGGCTCTCTTGCCCACGCACTCGTGCGCCGGTCAGCACCCTCTCCCCTCCCCCGCACCACGACCCCCGCCCTTCAGGCACATCTTTTAACGTTCTTCTTCACGCCTAAGACTCAGGCTTACCTGTCCGAAAGTGTGGACAATTTTGCTGAATTATAAAATCCATTAAAAATTCCCGACCTCCTCTGATTCGATAAAAAATCTACGTTAATTTGGTGTAGGAATTGTTATACAATTTTATTGCTAAAAGCTGCACGTATGTGGCATCAAAACGACAGAATGAGTCAACACAAAATAGAAATTAACATAACGAGAGAACCTGGCTATTTTGGATTTATTGACAGAAACAAGTGAGCATTGTGAAAATCACATGTCGGCACCATTTTGAACGATTTTCCAATTATTTATCCACAAGCACCTTAACATATTTAATACGTACTAAAAAGTAGCATGTTTATCAAACAATGACGAATCAAAGCTTTGAGATGATATGTTCTCTCAACAACAAATAAGTTTATTTATTGTTTTAAATTTTTAATATTATTCCGATGTAAAAATTCTAATCCTGTTTCTTTAAAAAGTTTCAGAAATTTCCAAATCAGAATACATTAAACGCATATCCTCTAAGTAAATTGTTGTGGGATATGTATTGAGAATATTTATTCAAAATAGCGTGGTACTCAAAATGTTCATTTTATCTCTATGTAGTTTATTCGCAAAGGTTTTATAGAGATCTTCATAAATATTGCACTACTTACTTTTTTCTTTTGAAATAAACTCTAGGACTCTACAATTCCTGTTAAAATGGTTATAAAACATTCCCCCTACCCTCTGTTCGAGCCTCTTGAGGTAACGGAAGGCACGTGGCGAAGTTCAGCAGCGAGTGATGAAAGGCAAATACACGGCTCGGAATGACGGAGGTGAAAAGGCACCGTGTGAACCGGTGCGGACGAGGGAGCGCCCAATGACACGCAGGAGCAGCTCGCACGAGAGACGCGCAGAGGCACGCGGAGGGGGGAATAGTTATTGTAATCGCCACGTGGCTTCGTCTCCACGGTCCATTGTGCGTCGGCTCTTAGGGATCAAGTTATGAGGCAGCGCCCGCGACGAGAGTAAACACCGGGAAAGGGGGAAATACGATAGTACCTATGAAAGGATCTTTGGGATCCCCGGGCCCACGAGGGGATCACGTAAATGCGCGCAGAATGGAGTAAGTGAACGGAGATACACGCCAGGCAGTGCCAGGGAGTCGAGACGATAGTCCGGCCAATGGGACGAAGCAAAGCATGGTCGCGCAACGGTGGACGTAGCGCAACGGGCAGCTCAGCGGCACAACGGCCCGGCGACCAAGCCTCTGCGAATCGTTAGGGGAGAGCTGTACGAAAGCGGGGACTGTACAAGAGGTAGAGTTAGAGAGAGTTAGAGAGAGAGAGTTAGAGAGAGAGAGTTAGAGAGAGTTAGAGAGAGAGAGAGAGTTAGAGAGAGTTAGAGAGAGAGAGAGAGTTAGAGAGAGAGAGTTAGAGAGAGAGAGTTAGAGAGAGAGAGTTAGAGAGAGAGTTAGAGAGAGAGTTAGAGAGAGAGTTAGAGAGAGAGTTAGAGAGAGGTAGAGAGAGGGGTAGAGAGAGGTAGAGAGAGGTAGAGAAAGGTAGAGAGAGGTAGAAAGAGAAGGAGACAGAGAGACGGGAGACGAAAATCCGTCATGATGGGGACGAAGAGAGAGCAGGAGCTGTTGATAGAAGAGATGGTGATTAGAACGCGGGGCAGGACTGACGGAGGTGGCACTCCCAGGAATTGAAGAGGCCAAGGAGCGAACATATCAACACGAGTGGAATAATTTTTGTAAAGGCTGAATGTGCTGCGTCTGATATTGGCGAATAGAGCATTGAAAAATCATCTAAGAGATGATTTCAGAGAATAGTGTGGTCATCACGAGCGTAATCCACAACAGGCATGGCGATTCCGATCATTACATCGAAATGTTAGATGCTAGACTAACTGACAGAAAAGTATTGACGGAAACATTCCAGAGTAATCTGAGATATTACTCTTAATTTGCACATAAATTCACTATGTTTGATACAGCAGAGAGTGATCATTCACCTTAAGTGTTGTTTTGTTTTCTAGAAATCGACTCTTGAAAGTTCTTAGCTTCTTTCTTGTAAATTCTCTCATTTCTTCTTTTATTTTTATCTACCAGTGCTGTGCATTTTTCATCGACTCGTCATTTTCTCTTGGTAGCTATAAAAAAATAGATGTAACAATTCAAACGAGAATAAAAAAAGTTTCTTATTGTTTCTTCGCATTATTGTATTTGTAATCATATTTTCGAGACTTCAAGAACGATGAGCTAAAGAGTTGACGAACGGAACGCTTTTAATTTACTGAATTAACGCTTTTAATTCACGGAATAAAAATGAAAAATGTTGCGTGGGCAGTAACATATTTTTTCTTCTCAAGAGTTTTTAAAAAGAAGCCTCAGAGAAGTTGGTCACTGACCTCCTCGCTGTGTTCTAAAAGAAGGAAAAGGTGCGTTCGCCGTACGTTAACGTTACGAACTTTCTTGGTAGTTTGGTCTTACTGCTTCATTATGAATTTATCTCAAGGCATGAAGAAGGGATTTGCTAGAATTGGTGGGCGAGTTGTCCTGTAAATAAAATACTAAGTAAAGTTAGAGCTTTTCTAATAACATTATCTAATAAATTATAGTGTAAGATACTACATGAAGGATTCAAAAATTTCAATATTAGCATAATTCGAAAGAATATCGAGATATGTAATAAAAAATAAAGATTCGCTCCTACTCTGAACGTATTAAATAAAGATTCCACATAAAACATTAAATAAAAAAATTAACAGACGTGTACTCCACGTAGAAGCGTAGATGTATGTTAAACAGGTAAGAGAGTGGCAAACTAGATAAAGCGGAATATCTACGGGAAAATAGGACAAGAAATGGGCAAGAGGAAAAGAAGAGAGAGAGAGAGAGAGAGAGAGAGAAAAGAAGAGAGTACAGAGATTGTGATGAGAATTGGAGAGCAGAGAGATGAGAACAAGCAAGAGTGGCGAGAGTGTGATGAGAAAGACAGGCAAGACAGGGAGGCGAGAGATGGTCAGAGAAAAGAGAGAGTCGAAAGAGGGATGCGGAAAGTATGAAAGAAGAGAGAGTGTCGAGAAAGAAAGACGAATGAGAGAGCGGGGGACAATAGAAGAGAGAGTACTTCTAAAAGGAAATGCAGAGATCGGAGAAGGCGACGGAAGAGTCATTGCGCCAAGCGACAAAGGGCGCGCTGGCGGCCAAGGGCAAGGGCAAGGGCAAGGGCGAGGGCGAGGGCGACGGCCGATCTCTCCGTGTGCTCGCGGCCGCCGGGGGATTCTCGGAACGCAGCGCGCGCGTCACGCGAAAATTGTGGCGCGTGTCGCCCGTCGTGTGTGGCGCCGGCGACGGGAGCTCTGCGGCCATTACCGATATTAAACAAGGCTCCTCATGCGCCGCTGCTCTCGCGGCAGGAGGGGCGGCCGCGGGGCGCAACAGGAGGGGCGGGCCGCAGATAGAAGGCGGGCGGGGCGAGCGGGGCGGATGGGGGAGCGGGGCGGGCGGGGCGGGCGGGCAGGCGTTTGAGGGCGGGGGGCGAGGGGGTCGGGTGAGTGTGGGGCGGGTGGGGGGAGGTGAACGGGTGGGCCGGTGGGCCGGGTGGGGCGGGTGGGCCGGTGGGACGGGTGGGGGGGGCGGGGCGTGTGGGGCGTGATGGGCGGGTGGGGCGTGTAAGGGCGGGTGGATGGGTGGGGCGGGTGGGGCGGGCTGGGCGGAGGTCGCTGGGGGATAGGGGGCGGTGGGGCGGGCTGGGCGAGGTCGCTGGCGGGATTAGGGGGCGGGGGCGGGGGAGCGGTATTGGCGGGGAAGGGGGCGCGGGGCGTGCGGGCGGGAAGGTGGCGAAGGAGGGGACGTGGGGACACTTGGGGCGGAGGGCATGGAGGTGAAGGGTCGGGCGTGGAATACCAGGCTACGGAGGTGAGGGTGGACGGTGGGCGTGGCGGGGCCCAGCGACGGGTTATGCAAGTATATATGGATTGGTTGTAACGGGAGAGATGAGAGTGGTTGATAGAACTCCTAAGAAAAACAAGTGAAAAATATTGGGGAGTAGATTACTTTATCAAGCAAATATATGTTAAAAGGATAGTAAGTCTATGAAATATAGTCACATAGAATCATAGATGCATCATTTAACCATATAAGCTTTATGTAGTTGAATTCTGTATAGACAAAATATGAATGACAAAAAGAATTCCAGAACTTGTGAAGAAAAATTCGATTGGACATTTAAGAACATCAAATTCGGAAGGTTTAAGATAATACTACATTAAGTGCATTACCAAACTGCTTTATGTGGAAGCAAATACATTATTCAAGTTATGCTTGTGGTTCGTACACTTCGGGTAACACTAGTATTATTCCTTTCGGGAAACTATTTAGGTCATCAGTCCCGTAAATGTACTGAATATTAATATCCCGGTTGGTGGTGGTGGTTCCTCTGCTGGAATGTAGATACTTCACTGACCTCACGTCGCATTTGAGGTTTTTCCTTCCAGCTGTTTTTTTCCCGATCAGGGCACTCTACAAGCCGAAGGCAAGCCTAAAGATCCCGACTGGTTTCCGAGGTGTTTTGATACTGTAAGTGTTAGTGTGTGGGTAAGAAGAAGATGGAGAGACGAGGATGACGAAGGAAAGAAGTGCACGTTCATGCATTGTTAGGAGACTGTCCAGCATTTACCTCGAATGAGCCTCGAAATCTATGCTGTAAACCAACGAATCGTCTGACACCCTTCAGACCTGGTTTGATGTTCGTCCCAGCTAAGCATATCGGGGCTCGATCGTAAGTTTGCCCCGGTCACTCTCCAAACGCCAATTACGTTGGGGAAGGCGGGAGGCGGGAGGTGCGTGACAGCGAGCGCGCATGCACGACGCGACCTTCGGCAACGACATCCCTTCATTAGCGCGAGGGCGGGCGCGGCGCGACAAAAGACGCGCTCGAGTGCTTCTTCGCGCTGCGATTGCGCGCTGACAATCGGATCGCCCCCCCCCTGCCCGCTGGAATGACACGCTTTTCCGCTCTAGGGCCGCCGCCGCCCGCCCCGCTGCTCCTAACCGCCCGCGCCCCTTCGGGCAACCGCTCCCGGCGCCTTTGCCGCCGCTCCGGCCCTGCGCGTCTGCCCTACCGCCCTGCCACCCCTGCCGCCCTGCCACCCTGCCAGCCTGCCGCCCCGCCGCCCCCTGCGCCCCTGCCGCCGCGCCTGCGCTGCGCCCTGCGCACCGCGCCCCTGCCGCCGCCCGCCGCCCCTGTTCACGGCCGCCGATCGCCCCTGCGCCACCACCACCGCCGCCGCCCCTGCCGCCTGAGTGTTGCTTATTCGCAGCCGTTCCGCCTCGGCAGTTCCGTAGGTGCTACGGTTTTTGGCTCGTGAACATGAAAATGGCAACACGCTCGTTTATTAACCGCAGGTGCTGCTTATTCGAGCATTGGCGATGAGGTGAGGTGAGTGTTATATGTCAAAATAACAGAAATATCAACTTGAAGAGAGTGTAGAGATGCTAACGGAAAGTTGATATTGTCAACTTTGGTTGAATTGGAATGTTTATCCATCGTTATAATTAGTTTTATTTCAACGCTTTCAAATATTGGAAATAAAGAATTTACAGCAAAAAATAACGATAAATAATGTATGAAATATGAAGGGCGTGTCAAAAGGTCACGAATGGGCTTGCAGTCGCTTACACTAAGCACTAGGCAGGGCTCCGTTTTTGTGTACGTGCTGGGCCTGTTCGCCGCCCCCGGGTAAAATTTGGCGTGGACATGTTTTAGTGCGCAGTGGTGACGCTGCTCCATGTCAGCTCAGTGGTGATGTGTTGCTAAATGTCGGCAGTTCGAACAGCGGCAACTGACGTTTCATGTGCAAACTGGACAATCGCTTTATAAGACCTACTTGGCTGGACACGTGGCTGAATGTCTGTTACTGAAAATTTGTACGTTTAGTTTTGCAGAGTTTTGGTATGTGTTCGAAGAAGCCGTGACGGGACAAGGGGAAGGGCAGGAAAGGGAGGGCTATCTGCATCCATGATACCAGCGCCAAGGCACACGTCGCTTATTGGGCAGAATTCCTCACGAGAACATTCATTCAGCCTCAAACCTGTTTCCGCCATTTCGTTTCAGAGTCTATTGGGTGTTCTACTTTGCTTTCAAAAATTTGTCTCGGAGGGAGAGATTTGTGGAGAATATTAAATAGAATGCTAGCGGCTTCAAGCTCGCAGGCGTCAAAGAAGGCTTGTTACCGCTGGATTCCAACATGTTAGGAACGATGGAGCTACGTAAAGGATGCGCATGATCATAATTAGGAGGTGAACTAACGTTACATTACAGGTTTGTATCACTAACAAGCTGAATACCATTCCGGGCCATTTTTGAGCCCTCGTATGCTATTACTTAACATTAATCAATGCTAATAAAACGGTGAGATTTGATATCGACATATTTTTACATATTTACTAATTTATTTATTGTTTCTACAATGATTTCACTAACATGATGACAATGATTTATCTATAATTTATAACACTTTGATTGCGTTTTTGCTATTGTTTTAGCATTACATTATTTAATAAAACAACTAGGAATAGTTAACATCAAAATGATAGACCAGCCATTCCTAGATCATTCCCACAAATACTTATATTGAGGATGCATAAAGAGATTCGTTAAAAACGATAATGGGCTGAAAAATAGCGCAACTAGGACGCATTAAATAGAGTAATGTGGCATCTAATTCCCTCATATCGGTAATTAAACATTTAAAACAAAATATAATGCAAATATTCCGTTTACAAGAAATAAAATCATACATTCAAAACGCGAAAGAAGGAGGTCAAATTGGCAAAACACAGGTAAGAGTAAATAAGCTGAACTAACAACAGATCATTTGTCGAAATAGATATTCTTTCGGCAAAGAAAGTTTCTGGAAACAGTGTATCATTGTCGAAATTAAATATATATAAAAAGTATATTTCCGAAGACAGTTAAGAAAAAAGAGAGACACTGAAGTAGTTTCAGTTTTCGAAAGTCCTGATTATTTTATTTGGAAGGGAAATAGAAATATATTTGCAAATTAAGGATTGTAGTAAACAGGAAGAACGCTTTAGAACAACTATTAAAGAAATACAAGATGGGTAATATTTCATTTCCATCTATTCATACTAATTGGTTCTCCTGTAATCACTTAAATTTGGCTTCTTGTTAATGTTCATTGCAACAATACGTCAAACGGAAAATTCTTTGGGAAAACGAGCGGAAGTCTGAAACACAGAGTATTTGCTTTAAAATTCCAAGATCTATGGTACTATTATTGCTACAATTTGCAGATTCCGATTTACTAACACATTAGTTACATACAGAATGCAAATTTCATCGTTTATCTTTGTAATTTACGCATTTTGGATGATTTTCTATAAAATTTCTGTCTGTATCAACGAATTAAAATAAAGACATCGATGATTAATAGGTACTAAGAAGTATTCTGCTAATATGATTAAATAATAATATTAATGATAATGTTTCTTCATCGAAAATTTCGAATTTTTGCTTCCGAATTTTTGGCCTGCGTGGACTGTCTCACTGCGAAGAAAGAAGAAGGCACGCTCGTCAAAGACCCGCGCATTCGCCAAACACGCCACGCGAAGCCCAGTCCTCGCGCTACGCGAGCGCAAACCAGTCCCTCCGAACGCCGGCCCTAAGCTACTTGCATATAAACTCGCCAAGCCTCATCGCCCCAACAGCCAACCCGCCCCCCACCGCAACGTCTCGCCCCGGCCCACGACATGCCATCCACGCAACCAGTTCCTCGGCGCCCAGCACGCCTAGTCCCTCCGCAAGCGCCTAGCACTCCCCGCCAATATGCAACTCCGCACGCCTCATCGTCCCATTCTGCCGAACACCGTCCCCCCCGCATCCGCAATGTCGCCGGGTCTACACGCCAGCCAACACCACGCAAAGCCAGTCCTGACACGGCTTACCACTCCACGTGTCCGATCCTTCTGCTTCCTACGGATGAGGTCGTGGCGCCCGTCCATGTCGATCGTCGTGCGGGTGCGATGCTGACGCAGGCGCGGGCGATGGACGAAGCGGTGCCGCCGCCCATCGACTGCCTCCGGCTCGCGTGCGCCCGCGGTGGCTCGTCGCGTCTGCCCTCCCCTCCCTCCCCCCCCGTGCGATCGCGCCCGTGGCGGCGGCTTCGTGGATCGAACCCTCAAGGGGAGGGAAATAGTGCAGTTCAAGTGACCCGATCAACGACAATTCTTTGAGGAAATTTGTGGTGGACAACGCAAGCAGCGAGAGAGTGAGCAGGTGGAGGCAAAAGAAAGATTGATTGATGTTTCAGAGATTGATTAATGTCAACAGCTGTGGTCAATAGGCCTGTTAGTCCAGTGAAGATTTCTTGGGGTGCGGTGATTCCTTTCTGCTGGATGTTGAGATTCGGACGTTTTACCTCTTCGACGAATTTAGGACCTTTATTTAATCCAACATTATCTTCCCGCGCGGGGCACGACCTCTTAAGCTTCCGAAGGTCTCTCAAACATGGTAGTGGAGTGCTTGTAAGTGTATTGTAAGTGGAGAGGTGACAGAGGAAGGAAGTGAAAGAAAAAAGGGTTCGCGCATGTTCATGTAGGATACAGTTCGGAGTTCCCGTGTATGACACAGAACATGGAAAACTACCAATGATAAAATCGGCAGCTAGAATATATCCTCCAATAGTGATAATCGGCTCCTATAATAGATGAATCTGGGCTGTCCGGGTGACGCCGCGTCGAAGCTTGTGTGGCAGTGTTGCAACTACCAGCCTGAGGAAGACACGACAGAATGGTCGTAAGTCGGCAAACACAGCCTTCGACGCGGCGTCACCGGATCAGCCCAATTATCATAACTGGCGGCGGAAGCCGGACGACTTCATTACCTATATAGATAGTATTCAAAATTTGCCTCGTCTCCACTCGAACCCCACTACTCTTCTTCAATTGTTGACATCATTGGTCGAAAAGCATGAATTTTTTATACCCCAGTTGTGGAAGTGTTCGTCCTCGCTGAAACGTAAAGATTTGAGAACGTCTACTCATTGGGGAGATTCCCCTTCTAGATCCTTCCGTAAGCAGGGGAATGGCAGTATAATGTAGTGTGCATGAACAAGGAAGTGTACGTAAGGCGAGAAAGAAAAATCGTCCCGCGTAATGTGTCAGTTTTGCGTACTGCGAATTTTACCGGGGATTAATCTGAGAACCACCGGATATATTGATCAAGACTTTGGATAGAAATTAATTTTTTAACAATAACGTTGAAGTTCTCCTGCTAATTAAGGTAGATGAAACTAGCATTCAGGACTCAGATTGTAGGCTGTTCAATGAAACTAGCATGAGACGATAATGTGCTACTCAAGAGTAGCAGTCGATTTTGGTAAACCGAGCTTTCAGCGACTGCTTTCGCGAAATTTGTCGCTACTCGTCCTAAGTGTCGATAAAGAAATACAATAATTTGGGCTGAAACGAGTCATCGCGTCCCAGAAGTCAACTGACTCTGTGTTTCTGCACTCCGTCTTACACATTCTTTTCGTTGCATCCGTCTGCATCGTCCTGGTTCACCACCATACACAGTCCCACGCCGTACCTTTGCTTACGTTAACGTCGCATCCCTGCCCTTCGTCAACTCGCTAAGTCCTGTGTGCTGGCCCCATCTTCTGAACTCCGCTCTTCCCTCTCGTGTTCCTGCACGAATGTCCTTAACCTCCGTCCACATGCCCAATCCCCGTTCACCCTCCCTCACATCGCTTCAAGTGGAACATCGGTTCTGCCCTGACTCGCCATTTCTCGCCTCACCATATCACATCTTGGCCTGCATATGTTCTGCTCGCATCTCCTATATCAGATGTCGCCTTTCTTTCACATCCTCCCTCGCGTTTCGCGCCACCTTCACCAGAGTCCTCCCGACACTCAAAAACTTTTCTCCCTTCCCTTCTGTCTCGACTCCGTTTTCCTTGTAATCTCGTTATCAACTTTAACTTTATGTGGGAGTGAACTCTGCCATCTGAACTGCTGAGTGAAGTCAGGTTTTTCTTTCTTGCCGGCTCACTTGAACAATATTCCCCTGGCTGTATTACACTGTTTCTTTGTGTGTATTTTACATCGTTTTATAGTTCGGTTACTTCTATATCATTGCTTTATCCGTAACCGAAACTTATTTAAAATTTATCTATTTGGTTAAATGTGAATTAATTCGCAATTGATAATCGATCAATTACTACTTGAGCATGGTCCTTTCAATGGGGATGCAATTCTCAGCGTGCCCTCGTGTATCGACATTAAATCTTGCCGATTCCCACACCAAATATCTTCGCGATTGTAACTTCCTCGCCTCCCTCTTCCTTTTCTGAGCTCGCAGATAAAACTCTATCGGCATTTGCATCTTCGCTCATATGCTCGATGGCTGGATTCTATCTTCTCTTGACGTCGCTCCTCCTCGTCAAACGCGTCCCCCAGCGTCCGGGCATCGCTCACACATCGTAACCCTCCGCCCCCAACTCAGTATTCGCGATCTATAGGACCCTCCCGCTTGCTCGCCACAACTCCGTTCCAATGCAACCAATGTTCCGTGCCGCCGTGCTTCACGCTCTCTTAGCGCTCCGAGCACCTCGCCGCCGCGCCGTACCGCCGTCGCGCCGTACTTCACACCGCTCTCTCCTCATTCTGTCATTTCCTTCTTCTCCTTCTCCTCCTCATCTTTCATCCTCCTCTCCGCTTCTCGCTCTCCTCCTCCGCTTCTCATCTCGAAGTGCAGCTCCACGGTCTCCGGCCGGCACCGCACCACGTCGCCGTCGCTTCCATTTCCGTCCCTGTCACTGGCCCGACCCGCTGCACCTGCGTGTTTGCGCTCTTTCGCGGCCGCCAGAGAGCGACAATATTGATGGAGGGCGGCCCCATGTATTAATAACAATGTACTATGCGGCGCCGGGGGCCAGCAATAAACACGAGGACAGATTGCGGCTACAGCGGCCTGCGTCGGCGGAGCGGTGTGCAGGGTCGGCGGCGAGGACGCGGGCGCGGAGGGGGCGGGGGCGGGGCGGGGCGGGGGGCGGGCGAGAATGCAAATGGGGCGTGCCGGCTGGCGAACAACCGGATGCGTTCGTGTCTTATTGTAATGGAGCGCGGGGCACCCCGGCCCGTCCTCCCTTCCTCGAGGCGGGGAAGGATGGAGGGGAAGTGGGGGGGGGGGCCAGCCCGCACGCACATCCCGCCTTCAATTAACGTGGCTGGATTACAGGGGGCGGCCGCCGCGCAGGGCGGAGGTGGCGAACGGAAAGAAAGCGGTGCGGAGGAAGGCGGTCGGAATGGAGATTCGCGGAGCCAATGGAGGAAGCAAACGGCCAGCGCCAAGGAGGTTGGTAGTCGCTGTGACGTCGCAGAATTTTGGTGATGTGAAAGTGAAGCATTTCGTAAGGAAATAGTCTCAGGGGAGAGCAAGACAGTCATTTTGGTCACTGAGGGGTTATTGACAATAATCGGCTCTCAGAACTGTAATAAGCTGCTGTCTTCACGCCTCTTGAGAATGATGTTAAAGGGAACAATACATTACTGGCGTTATCAACAGTCTCATAACAAATTTCACAGAAGAACTGGTTTTTAGGGAAACATAGCATGCATGAAAATATGTGAGCCTTGAGTTCTGAAACTAATCTCTTTATCCGGGATTTTCACTATGTGATTCTCTGTTGAAGTATTTGAACGAAAGTTACTCAAAGTATTTTGAAACAATCGTTTGGAACCAGAATCTTAAATTCGAGGCTGCATAAACAAAAAAGCATAAGACTTGGATTTTTAAAAATAATTAGGTAACGAAAAATTATAATGAGTGGTTTTACCTCAGAATCATTAAATACATTTCAAACAGAATCGAGTTAAGGGAGTTGGAAGGAAATTTAACTAGCGTATCAAATACGGAGTTTAGAGTTATGTCATCAGGTTGATCATGAAAATAAGCCCATAAATAGGCTCATGCAAAGTGTTGGTTGAAATATTATTTTAAATCAAAACTACAGTCAACAATGAAATTTTTTATGTGTGCTAGCATTAGGTCGTCACCATTTCCTTAATTGTTCTACGTGGTTTTGTAAAGAGACGTTTCCTAAAGGTAATTTTATCACGTAATTGGTATCGCTCTGAAAGTGGATGTCGCGTTGATGCAATGTAACTGATTGTGACAAACCGTCCGTTCTGGTTGCGTGAAAATCCGCATATTACACAAGTCACGCTGGCTACTACATATGGAAAAGTTGATATGCAATTTTCATATAAAGGAATGTACACGTGGCTTTGATCAACCATTGATGACGCAAATTTCATGAGGGAAGAAATTGGAATAATATTTCGCAAAAAAGGGAAAACAATCACTTGATGACTTACTGTAAAGTAAAATATGATATATAGAGAATCAAACTTAGCTAATTCTTTAAAATTGATATACCTCAAAATTAAAAAAATTGAGTAAATAGAATTTCATTTATTTCTAATTTTAATTCTGAGAACTATTGCTTAACTTCAATATAGAAGAAGATCATGTATGATGCGAAAGCTCTACTACACAGAACTAAGGTAAATGTTATGGAGCAAAAATGCCACACGAATTGAAGCACTAACCCATGCCAACTTGATGTTTTTTTAAAAGAAATTATGCATTAAAACTACATCAGGTTAAGATGTAGAATGGTGTTTTCTCTTTTCTTCTTAGTAACCCTCCTAAAGAATTTAAGGTCGAAGGGTATGGCCATATAGAGATATAGAGATTGATTTCATTGCCGGCCTTCAGAATGAAAATGGAGTAGATTATGAAACGAGATCTGTGGGCCTATATTATGGTACTGCACAAGCACCACCTAACAATTGAGGAGGTGCTAACAAAAATGACCGATCAGAGCATTCGTAAATAGAATTCCTTTCGGCAGTGGCTGGTTTAACGCAGCGACACAGTGGTGCAAGTTTGCACTGTAGAGATCAAGCTATAAATTCACGAACTACAAACTTCAGTTGGAGACTCACATCTTTGAACTCTAACGCAAGATACTTAAAGTCGTCCAAACCTAGCAAATCGTAATTGTGAACTTACTGCTAAAACTTAGCTTGGTGTGGCCCCTCCTGTTGGTTTTGTTGCTATTAATTTCCCAAATGAACATTTAAACACTGTTTAGTTGCCTAATTTCCACATTTCCGAGCATAAAAATTTGTCATGAATACCCATGAGTACTAAAATAAATACTCATTTTTATTGATGTCTCTTTAGTATAAATGGTTTAATAACTTCACTCCTATATATCATGATGCAACGTATTCATTTTTGCAGGAAATGACATAAGAGAAAACACACAGCGTTTAACCACTGTGGGTTGACGTTTGACCACGCAAAGCAGAGTTCCGGTTTTTCCTAGATTCTTTTACAGAAATAATTTTAAAAGGATCCGGCTAAACATTAAAGTGCAATTACCCAAAATACGAATTCGCCCCCTTGTTGAGAAAATGAGTTACGCGGTGTACAAGGGAAATACATCTATAAGGTTTTCTTCAAAACCATTAAAAAAACACGGAACAATCATCTGTTTAGATACGTGGGAGTGTCGTTCCACGAAGAGAAACGCGAAATGTTTAGTTAACGCGATATACTAGCGAGTGATACCTCCGTGTGAGCGAAAGAGTTAATCGTGATGCAAGAATGGGCCAGAGAATATAGATTAATTTTCATTATTTTGTGTTTTTCGGGGTTGCGACAATAGCATCTAATGGTCAAGGTATCCGCAATAGTTACGGTGTATGTATCATTTTTTCTAGGGTCTGGGAAGGTGGTCTGTGAGTGTAAGAGATCGAGCGACGCATACATACTCGGGGAGTTATTGGGTGTTTTAAATTTCTATATTAAACGGGGTTAATCTCCCACAAGTCCGGGTCACACACCTCAGACGGACACACTCGAAGTTTACCGACTGATCCATCATGTGTGATAATGTAGCTGGCGCGTAATGTGAAGATGTGGATCGTTAGCGTTTTTGGTAGGTATCAGGACAGGGAGACATATCGAAAGAGAAGGGAAAGATCGCATGCACTCTGGGTGGTCCGTTATGTTACGGGTACTGGATCCGGCTGTTCCGCTAGGCGGTTTTATGAGAGCAACGTAGAAAATACTATCGTGATTAAGAGGCCGTCCGCGTAGAATTGTCCAACAGTCAGCAGAAGATCGTCCTATCTTGAGCTGTCTGGGGTGTCAAAATTAGTTTTTTCCTCGAACCCTAGGACTTCGCTGAGATGCCACATTTGTACCTGCGATGATACATGTACTATTTGAATTGCGTAATAACACCAGCGACTCATATTATATTGTGAATCGACATTGATGCTGTATGATACGAATCCTTCAACGTTTCGAGAGTGCGAGTATCAGTGTAAAGTTAATGGCTCGATGCTAAATCAAGAGACTCCGGCGAGAGACACGGGAGAGGAGCGATGGGGGCGAATAAGCGATGAGTGAGTGTCAGAAGATAAGCACAACTGGGTAAGCTAGGGATGGCCTCTCGAGCTATTAATCACTCGTCATTCGAGTTATAAGCTCGCTAACGGGTACGTTTACCCGTATCGACCTTGGGGTGATTTCTGGTTTGGAAACCCCAGCTCCCCGCTCCAACCCCCCTCCACCCCCTCGCTAATAGCAAAAACCCGGTGTATTCCCGTTTACGCTCTGGAAACGCAACGGCGAATGAGGATGATTAAATGCTACTGGTGATAGTTGTGCATACTATTGCAAAGGGACAGACTAAACAGTCGCATTCTAGAATGCGTTCTCCTGTCTGGTGACGCTGATCGAATAGCACCAAAAAACCTGAGACAGCGAGACGGCAGGCGCGAGACCACGGAGCACTAGTGTCGCATTTACAAAGCTCATTCACGTGGAGCGGTTAATGCATGCTGGCACAAGTATCATGTAGAATATTTTGGACAAGTATCGCCCACGGATAAGCTTTCGACAGTTCTCGTCAAGTCGGTGTTCGTATAGCATCGACTCCAAACCGGACTGCGCCCTATCAATGGATAGCAAATAAGGAAATATTGACGAATATGATCAGTGGAACGTAAGGAATTGACGTAATTGCATATCTGTTGTCTGACTGACAAGAAAACGTTATGGCCAGTTAGATGGTTTCATGTCTGGAAATGCATCGAAATGTTTTGCTCATTTGTGAGAATGCTTGTATTTTTCTATTCTTTTAGATTTAATGTGTTCGTTTTTGTAGGAATGTCAATTCAGGGAGGATTAATACAGAACTGTTTCATATGATGGAGTATAGTCTTGGGCGGAGTGAGATAGATATTTAGGGGAAAAAACTGAAGGAGATGTTGATGGCAATACAAATTGGAAAATAAACTCTGGACTGGTTTATTGTTAGTCACGTATTAGAAACTTTTTGTGCAGTTGCTCATATGGTTAGAGAACATTTCTGTCTACAGATTATTTATTTTGTTAAAAAGCAACAAAGCAATCGAATGCAATACAATTCAGTAGACAATAGTCTCTTCTCTTGTTTTGATCGCGCTAAAAGTTAATGTTAGTATTTCCTTATGATCCCTCATAGCTGAGGTGCATAATAGATTATTATTTTATTTAGAAAGTATAGTTAATTTTTTATATACTTCGTAATAGAAACGATGTTCATATAATTTTTTGTACAGTGTTTTCAAGAACAGTTTTCTACGATGAACTAAAAACATTCTCCAAATCATAAGTGTATATGGCGAGAATTATAGTCAAAAATGTTCCTTCGAATTAGACACAATCCGCGTAGTCGGAATTTTCAGGCGATAATCGCGTCATATTTTTTAATGTATTTAAATGTTGCATTTTAGGTTTTCCTCCGATTAGTTTTCAAACTTTAGAATATAATGGCAAATGGTATTTGAAAAATTTTAAATGTAAGTTAATGTGAAAGTAGCTTTCGTAGCGAAACATGAGTATTAGTAGCTTTGTTTACCGTCGTGATATCTGTGTAGCGTGTAGTACCATGGTTACGATAAAAAGTAACAGGTAAATAATATGGGTTAAAAGTTTCGTTCACTGCGCAGAAGGATGTATACATTATTAGAACAGGAAAATCATTTATCTCAAAGTAAAACAACTTGGGACAATCCAAAATAGACATGAATATTGAGCAGGCTACTCGTAAACTAGAAATAGGAGTACTTGTCGGCATTTGTATCAGCAAACTACAGAACAACGATTGAGTTTCAACTATCACAAAGAGAATAAGATGATATCTATTCCTGAATGATGGCTCAGTTGTCTGATGGATGCATTATTCAGATCTCTGCAGTCTATGTATTGAGTTTAAGTTCCGTAAAGGTAACAGAACTTTGGTCAACACAAATGTACGAACCTTTATATCCTGCGTATCTCAATGCGCATCTGGAGATAAGAATTCTATAGGCGAGTCGCTAGTATACAGGTCAGAGGATGGATTTCTACATCTCTCACACCGTGGGTCTTAACCCGTATTCTAAGCACCATAGTACGAGTTGTCTTGGGGCCATGCATTAACTTTCTTATTTTATATAGAACCTCTCAAGTTTGTGTGCATGGGCTTACAACCGGCGTGACTAGCAACCTGTCGAGTGTGATAATATTTGTGTCCTAGTCACTATTTTACATTAGTTTAGTCGCTAGTAGACGATCTCCGCTTACTATGCACATACATGTACCCCATACTAATTCTAACCTGAAGCTACATTCGAGTTAGCACGCAATGACTGATGGTAGATCAAGGATTCAAAGGGTAGTAAATAAATAAGAATTGTCACGTATCGTGGCGGTGCCTAATCTGTGTGGAGACTTCTACGCTGTGATTAAGGCATAGACATACTCACATAGTGTTTGGAGAATTCAGGCTCAAGTGAATCTTCTAGGCAATGCCGCAGTAGTGCACTGATCAGTCCCCTATGCACCTCTACCACTTGTAAAACTATAACATGGTTCATGCGTTCTGTAACGGAACTAGTGTGACTTGATCTATTCACGGGCTTTTTGGAGTAGTATTCGCGTTCCAGTATAGAACTCGATCCCTGCATCAGATAAGAATATTCGAGTCCAATAGCTCAAAGAGAGAGTATATGAGGCTTGACTGCTAAAGCCAGAAGTTGGGGAGATACTGAATACAGCACTGTATATGATTGACCGCTATTCGGCAGTAGATGAGCTCTAGCGCCCTTGTGCCAGAGACAGTGTCTTACTGTCTACACTTCTCTGCCATAGCGTCGCGCTAGCGTTACTATGTCTGCGAGACTCGACTGCCTCAATAGGCTAATATCGGATGTTGGTCGATGATGTGATCACAGTACAGGACTTCTACACCAAATGACGTGGTGATTAAGATGTCGAGTTATGTGCTAACGTAGTTTCACGATACTGGAAGCATCATAACTAGCGATACTAAAAAATTGCAGAAACGTACTTCACTCAAGGAATATACGTTGGAAAGACAAAGTGATATTGTTTTTTGATAATATAATCGTAAGACTGGATCTTTACAGATATAGGAAAATGAATGTCGTAAATACTGTATATCCACCCATAAACTTCACCGTCATGTATAATTTTCAAGAGAAGCTGGGGTAGAAGAAGAGTAGATACTCAGATAATGTTTAGATGCATTATCCCACCCCTAGGTCCTACGTATCCGATCGGTAGAACACCTGAAGCACATATCAATATGGTCAACACTGCGTTATTCATATACATAAAAATGTGAAAGTCAAGGTTAAATATTTCTACGTCCTGACTGGTTTTTGGATTTAAAAATAATTTCAACCCACGAGACCCCGAGTGTTAACATCGATGCGAAGCAGTTTAATAGGTCCTGTTGCGCTATGGTAAGCTTCATTTGAAACTTATGATGACATCATTTGAAGTCAATTATAATTTATCTAAGGGTTCTCGAGTGATGTGCTGATCTGCTGGTAGTTAGTGTATATCCTACTTAAAATCTTGAACTCCCCATATACTCGCTATCTTGGTTCTAGATGTAAGTATTTAAATATATTTGGTCTTTCGATGTAATTATATCGGTATGTGGAGTGTGAGCTTTGCGTTTTTTCCGTTCTCTTTTGATAAGGTGTTTGTCTTTCCTATACTGTTGTTAGTGAGTATGTGTATTAGCACCGTTATAATAAATTTATATGAAATATCATAAATATAGTATATTAAAATAACGTAGTTACATATCACGAAGTCTCTCCTGAGACGTCTCTCGATGATAGATCGTCGGATAGATTAGTATGTATGGCGGATTCTGAGTGCAGTTGTGCTACCTTCGCCTTGCAATTGGTGTATTTTTGATCTGCAGCCAATTACGTATGTTTCCTATTATCGTCGGTTTTGAGTGCAGAGGAGAGACTGTGGAGTGATATCCAGTGATTGTGAAATTGATTATCAACGCGATAGATGATTAGGTTCAGTTAGTAGATGGGATATTCGATAGTCGCAGTAGTCACCTGAGGATAATGTAAGAGCTAGATTTGTTTAGTGAATATTATTCTGACAGCAACGATAAACAAGATGACTTCACATATATTTTTCAAAAATAGCGAAAGTATTAGTTCTATGAATGTTCTCTAATATAGACTTAAGATTGTACATGTGTAATTTTACGAGGATTAAAGCGCTGTAAAGAAAACATAATGAGGAAGCACAAAGTGTCGTAATGCGGGGGCTGCATCCAGTGTGCTCAATGCGAGTGTTGAAGAGGTTTCATTTCCTGTTGTCAACTGTCACTCATTTAGAAATCGTATTGAAGAGTCTTAATCGGTCCCAGGCTCTGGCTGTGATTTATTAGACGTTACGTCAAGGCTCGCCGCTTGGAAGCATCGGTGGAGCGGAAGTGCAACGGATAGTTTGACGGAGATCAGCATAGCAGCGCAGAAGGAGTCGAGGGAGAGATAATCTCGTTGTTTTCCGAGCACGTTCAACTGATATGGAACTCACTCTATTCCTTGATGTTACTACATATTTAACAGCCGTCGGGTGAAGTGTTATTCTCCGTTCTAACGCTTTGGATCAGTCGGGTGCTCGACCTTTAAAGATTGTATTCGAATGAGTATGTGGGCGTATCTTAGTTGGAAGATCCCTCCAATTATTCCACATCCCCGCCTCTTAATAAGCTAAGGATAAAGATAAGGATTCGATTGGAACTCCATTGTATGTTTGTTAACTGTTTGAATTACCGCGTTGTATGTTTTGTTGTACGATGTTACTTGTATAGTATGATTGTGTCAATGTTGGTTTCATGCGAATAAATGGACTGGATTATTATATTTACAATTTCGTTAAATATACACAGTTGGATTCGTAATACATTGTATACAGTCACTCAGGTGCACATACAATAGACGGTAGTGTCTTGACTACTCCTAGCATAAAGTGAGCGTACGTATGTAGTTCTACTATAATAAGGATACACTACTATGTAAATAGATCGCTTAATCTTTTCCACC